>QJSC01027462.1:427008-525729 GCA_003697955.1 Calidris pygmaea | reverse complement strand
TTTTTTTTTTTTTTTTTTGTTTTTTAAAAACCTTTTTGGATAGTAAACAGTTCATGGGGACCACACACAAATACTACGACAGACGAGCTGTTATATTAAGTCTGTTGATTGGACTCGATATTTAGCCCACTGGTAACGGAGGAAGGAGTTTTACGACATGCTGGAGCAGCGTACTGAAGGGGAGCCCATCTGAGTCAATACTTTGTCCAACCATTGTAGAGGTCCATTCAGATGAAGTTCAATCCAGCAAGGAGTGCTTGTTACCGTTTGCCGCCTAGAAAATACAAGAATAATAAAGAAAGTCAGAAAGCAGCTCTGGCTGCCGTAAGATTCTCCGTCATATGATCAAATATCATACAAAATAATAATCTGTAACCATTACCACAACTAATGTTTTTCAGTCAGTCTTTGAAGAAAAACCACCCAGAACACGCCACATCTGTACGATGCATCACTAATTACACACTTGCCCATAATACACTGAGAACATTCTGCTCTGGAGGATAAGAACTGCAATACTAGCTTCAAGGGCCACACGAAAAGCCTTACTTCTGAAAAGAAATTCCAGAAAGAAATTCTTTCCTGTGAGGGTGGTGAGGCACTGGAACAGGTTGCACAGGGAAGCTGTGGCTGCCCCCATCCCTGGAGGGGTTCAAGGCCAGGTTGGAGGGGGCTTGGAGCAACCTGGTCTGGTGGGGGGTGTCCCTGCCCAGGGCAAGGGGGGTTGGAAATAGATGATCTTCATAAGGTCCCTTCCAACCTAAACCATTCTATGATTCTATGAAAAAGAAATTAAAAATTGAAGATTGTCCAACCAATGTGGTGTTCACATCACACAGTTGTGTGCAACTGTATCTCAACCTTCAAAGGGTCCGCCTGTGTAATTAGGTTTGAATTTTGCAGAGAAATATGGAATAGAAACACTTGTCTCCACACCATCAGCACAGCCAAACAGCACAGTACGAGGGAGATCATAAAATCTGGCTTTTTGGAGCAACTGAGAAGAAAAACATAGAAGGAAATTGCTAGATGTTGACAGAAATGCTACATCAAAACACAGTGCGTGGTTATACCATGCTAAGTGATGCTATCTCAAAGGAACACCAAACTTTTATCTCTGATTTCCTGTAACTTTATACTTCTACACGTGTTTTGTACTGCAACATCCTCACGCAAACAATTTAAGCAATAAAATCTGTTTCCCTTGTCTTCAATATAAACTTGCCTTATAATTTTCCACAATAGAAGCCCTCAATTAAACACCATATAGAAAGTCTCAGTAAAGTTGAAGGGCTGACAACCATAAAAGCTTCATTCATTCTCCCATATATCCTTGTTTCAGAGACCTGTTATTCAAAAAAAATAAAAATCTTCCTTCTCATCTCCAAAGCACAGAAATCAGTATTGGACACACTCTACCTGAGAAATCCTGTTATTTCACTGTACCCACGCCAGGCATGGGAGTTTTCCCAAGCCAGACCGGCAAGACTACTGTTGCTAAGCCAGTTTTTCCTAGTAATTCCTGCTATCCCAAAGCCAAAGCAAGGAGGTATTAAGATTCAAAAGGCAGCAGATTAGTCGAACACAAGCCCAGCCCCTTCGTTTTCACTGTTGGCGCTGCAACCCTTGGCTTCAAGGAAATCTGTTTACATAAACAGAGGAACTGAAAAGGCAGGAAGATGAAGCCCGTCAGAGAATGGATTTCAGAAAGTTGTCTGTGGTTTCACATTTTCTAGGAGAAGAAAGCAGCGGGGTCTGTGCTCTCTCAGCACTCTAAAGAACATTGTTATCTTAGCCCCAAATGCCTATGCCAAAACAAAGTGATCCAATAAAAGAACAATCTAAACCACAGGAAGAATAATTCCATTTAGTCTTGAATCCTCTCCCAAAGAAGGAAGATCATTATTGCACCGCTGTCAACTCCCCTACAATGTGTTCCACAACACACTTCCTCAAAAATTTGTAACTGATTCTATTCAACAGCCCTGGCTATGCACTACACAGGCAGAAGTTGATAAAATAGTGACAATCACTTCACAGCCGTCTCAAAGCAAAAACTCGGCCTCTTCTCACTTGGAGCACTGGGTCCAGTTCTGGGCCCCTCAGTTCCAGAAGGACACAGGGAACTGCTGGAAGAAGGTACAGCAGAGGGCTACAAAGATGATCAAGGGACTGGAGCATCTCTCTGATGAGGAAAGGCTGAGAGACCTGGGGCTGTCCAGCCTGGAAAAGAAAAGACTGAGAGGGGACCTCACCAATATCTAAAAGGTGGGTATCAAGAGGATGGGGCCAGACTCTTCTCAGTGGTGCCCAGTGACAGGACAAGGGGCAACAGGCACAAACTGGAACACGGGAAATTCCATCTGAACATGAGGAAAAACTTCTTTCCTTTGAGGGTGGCAGAGCCCTGGAAGAGGCTGCCCAGAGAGGGTGTGGAGTCTCGTTCTCTGGAGACATTCAAACCCCACCTGGACACGTTCCTGTGCAACCTGCTCTGGGTGACCCTGCTCTGCTAGGGGCCTGGACTAGATATCTCCAGAGGTCCCTTCCAACCCCTACCAGTTTGTGATCCTACCCATGAATTTCCAGTTCATGTAAGACTAATTCGCTTTGCTGTGATTACCTCTACCTAACTTTCTTCCGAAGAGCATCCTAGACCTGGATAGTTCCTGAGCTAACATGAACACTTGACTGTTGATCTGAACTTCCACCACCATCTTCAACTCAAGCCAACACGTAACAAGCAAAAAGCTATAAGCTATTTTGTCTACCAAGCTTATAAAACCTATCACTTTGCACATTTAAACACATATGCCTAAAATTAAGTAGCAGTTTGACTTTGCCAAAGCCTGTTCTATGAGAAACGTTTTTGACATAATAACGAAGCACGGAAGTTTTAACAAGAATAATGTATTTTCCAGTGCTTCCTGGTCTATTTTGACAATTCAGACTTCACTCTTTTAAATTCAAAGTTGCGTTTGCAGGAGCAACCTCGTCTTGATCTAATCACAACTGCAGCATAACTTACAAGTTTCCTGCATCAATAATTTACTAGCACCATCTTAAAGAGAGACACAAAGAAACTAGTTCAGCATTACGTCAGTAATCAGTTTCTGTGCTTTTCTGGCTGCGTTTCCACTGGAGCTCTTTCAACTCTATGTTCTCTGAAGGGTTTATAGCTAACAACCAACATTCGCCCTCCTTAAAAATAACTTTACCAAAAAGTCCCCCTGCTGTTTTAACCCAGCACTTACGCTCCATCCACTTCAAGCTGCCTCCAGATAATCTGACTGATTAAGCCTTTCTTCTGTTCTGATTTGAATTTTGTATTTAATTATGCGTAAGTGTATACATATTCCTTTTGAGCCAAATCCAGCAGTTCTTTAAACTTGAGCCAGATTCCTTCTTGCGTACCTCTTGCTAACAAACACGTAACAATTTACTCCATTACTCAAATTTCTCATTTCGCCTAATTAGGCTTTTACAAAATTGGGTTCATTTAGCCGAGAAGCCTCCCCCACATACTGGCACTGCTATTTACATGTATATATTTCAAGAGCAGATAAAAGAATCAAACCCCCAGGATTCAGAGCAGAACCTACATGCAGTTACTCAACTTCAGAGAATATATGGATTTAAAAAAATTGTTATATATTGCGACAGGGTATTGATATGTCAGACTTCATTCTTTCAGTGGACGATTTCTAGGGAGATTTAAGGGATTTGTTTAAAACCACATCTCTAGCTCTCCAAAATAATGAAATCTTTAATACTGCTCAGTTAGAAGTCAATTCCTTTTCTTCCAAAATTCCCATACTACATTAAAACCAGGCACTGTCCTCAACTATAGCTCTTAGTTTGTGCTAATAGAGAATACAATTGGAATCTCTTCAAAAGCAGATAAAGGACTATTTTTTCCACTCAAAAAAATGTTTTTAGCAGTTTTACTACACAAACACAGTCATCTTATTCCTGCAAAGTTTTTTCCACTACAAGTTCCAAAATATTTGCCATCTCTTAAATGTGTGTTCCCCAGCTGCTTTATTCTGTGGAATGCAGTCCGAGTGATTCCAGTTCTTTCCATCAGGTTTTACCAACTGAATCCCGCACCACAAACTAACAAACTCTTTATATTCTATATAGAACAGGAGAGAGACCAAAATTACTGTAAATCTGATAAACAGCAAATAATCCCATAGCACAAACTGCGAAACTTCTAGAGGTTGTCAGTGATTTCACCACAATAAGCACGCAGAACTGAGGGAAGAAACAGAACTTTGATGACATTCCTTGCTCAACAGCTGACTTCAATACAATACTAAATTTCAGTTTATTGGTCTTTATTACAGAAGCTCCACAGCTGAGGGAGGAGAAAAAGGAAAATATGGGTTTAACTTGCAGACAGCATTATCTACAATAGCAGTAAGAAGCCTGCATATATGGCCTTCAAGCCAGACAGAAGTAGTGTATTAGTGAAAAAAGAAAAACGTTTAACTCTAAATTTAAAGAAAAGTGTTTTGTTTTTTTATTTTTATTACCTGTATTCAGCTCCCCATCCTTTAACAAAACTCATTCTTATGGTACACATTCTAGTAAGCTGATAAACTGCTTCAAAACCCTGATTCACAGATTGAGCCAGAAGAGCAGCAAATTCTTGGTTATTAAAGATTTTTAGATTGCATCCTATAAAGGAAAAAAAAAAAGTTAAAAGGGTACAGTCAATGAATGCTTGTGTTTGCCACACAGAAGCCCAAAACTATGAAGAAAACTATCAAAAGGAAAGCAAGTATCTAGGTATTTTTGCCTGAGACCTTTGGTCGGCCACTAACCTGGTGGGATTTTGCAGACGGTTGCAGGATGCCAGCCGTATCTTTGATTACAGTTGGGGCTCTGCACAAAAATCGCGCTATCGCTTAGGCACTCAGCAAAAACTTCTCCACCGATGTAGTAGAGACGTACTCCCCTTCCTGTAGCAAAATGCAAAGGATGCAAGCAGATTGACAAACGAAAAGGTATTTGTTTCAGAAAAGGCCAAGGTTTTTCTTTACAACAAAAAGAAATCAATTATCTACAGGACCACAGAGCTACGGCAGGAGCAGAACACAATTAACTTGCATTTATCTCCCACGAACGTACAGTATTTGATGGAGAAGCAGAGTAACTTTTGCTCAAAAGTGAGAGAATTTTCTAGCCACGCAACGGCTTGTAACCAAATCCAAATAAGGGAGCTGTGTTCATCACTAAATAGTGCTTTCACTTAAAAGAAATGCCAACATTGAAATAAAAAGATTAGATGCAACAGAATTAAAACCTGTGCTAATATTAAATTGTTGCATGTGAAGTGGCACAGGCCACTATGGCAAAATAAAGAGAACACAAGGACACAACTTCAACACTCTCCGCTTACATGCACCCACACTATTTCACAACCCACTGCATTCCCCTTCTCTGTACTACTTGGACAAAACCATCAAGATTTCATTTAGCCCTATAAAAAAAAATACCCGTAAGAAATTTTATTGTTCACTTTTAAATTGTGAACTTGTTCCCTGAGTAGAAAAAAAAAAATTTCTAGCACAAGTAAGATAAATAATGTACAACTGATCCCCCAAAGAAAACTATTTATAATTAACATGTCCTTTAAAGGCCATAGTTTCTCTTCCCCTTAATCTTCAAAGCTCTTTTTCAAACAAAATGTGAACAAAAAGTGAGAACTCCTTACACTTTTGCTTTTTCTCATCATTGACCATTTTGATCAGTCAGCACAGGCATTAGCACATCTAAAATTTTATTAGAGAAACATTTTGATCTGGCATAGAGGGAGTTAGAAGGTTCTACTAAAGAGGTCGAATGTTTTTATTAAAAGTAAAAACCAAAAAATCTTGTGATGTTGCTAAATAAAAGAATCCAAAAAGAAAAAAAAGAGGGAAAAACAAGTAGTTTCATGAAGATGAAAGCCAAGATGCTGCATTGTGGAAAACAATATTCTTTACTGACCATTACAAAGAAATGTTGAAACAGCATGTTATCTCAATGGCAGCTTCTCCCATTTCAGGAAAGAATTCAAAAAGTACTGCCAACATCCATTCTTCATTTTATGAGTTAGAATAAACTATGCAACACATTAGTATTTCATAATTAAAGCTTAAATTTCCATTATAAGCAGCTCTGAATATAAACGCTAACCAGTGGTCCAAGGAGGAGCCCGAAAGCCAAAAACATGCCCCCTTGGGATGCTGTGGGGCATCATTTTTTTCCAGAAGGCAGAGAACAGCAAGTGAGGAAGAGGAATCCCAGACAGTTGAGTGGCTTCTTCCTGGGTCGCTCTCGGCCTGGCAGCTGTGTGACTGGTGCTGTCACCAACTGACTGACTACTGATCGAAGAAAGGCAGCTCCTTTCAGCTCCAGCCATCACTATGTCTCTTCCAAGTAGCAACTAGCCGCGGTACCAGAAGATGATGGCTTCTAGAGCACTAGAAGGTGCTCTAGGTGGACCTACATTGGCAGGGGGGTGGGACTAGATGATCTTCAGAGGTCCCTTCCAACCCCATATCATTCTGTGATTTCTCCCTGAATTCAGAAGCGGTGACCTCCATGTCTTTCCACTTCTGTCCTTAACTAGACAGACCAAGCTCTCCTTGGAAAGTGGAGAGGGAGAAGTTAAATGGCTGGATGCACAAGGGTGAAAGGATCCCAGCACACAGATCTGCCCAGCCTACCTGGATCATTCCACAGAATCTAACAGCTAAAATAGAATTAAATAGTTAAAAAAACATTGGTGTTTTGTTTTTTTTTTTTTACCTATGTGTCGCCTTGTCATTTCCACTGTAGCATTTCTGTTTACATTGGAAAGCAGACCTAAACAAAATCGTTCTGAATTTGATGGATCTGTGAAGCCATCTACGGTCAGCGAAGGCTGTGATGCATGGAAGGTTTCTCCCACTCTTTGATTCAATTCATAATATGCTATCGAACACCAAAATGCAGGTTCCGAGTAAGTAACTGGTTGCAAGNCTTACTGTCATTTTTACCTACCCCAGTAACTAGAGTGGAATTCAATATTCCACACAAGGGAAGGACTGGAAGAAGAAAGGGTGATCTAATCTGACCACAGCTCATGTCGTTCAGTGATTGCATTTTGCTTGGTAAAATGATTAAGCTGATGTTGCTGTGAGTGCCAGACGCTGAGACGATCCTGTTGCCTTTCTATAACTTAGAAACATTTTGGCAAGGTTAAAGAAAAGACTGAACTACCAAACACTGAACCACAGAAAGGAATAAAATAATGATATGAAAATGATGTTCCCTTGTATTACACCGTATCTTTTATTGTCTCTTTAGCTAAAAGTAGTTAAAAAGAGCTTCTAAGCTCCTTTTACCTTCTGCTATTAGAGCTCAGTATCTTCTCTGTGCATCTTCAGCTTTTCCTGTACTGCTTCCCCTTTCTACCTACCCTAATTACTTACTCAGCGTTCTGAAGAGCATTTTCCTGTCACATCCTGTCACCGTTCCTCAAACAAACCCCAGGGAATCTGATCTTCCTGAGGCATTTATACAGACACACTGATCAAAGCAGGTGGGCAACTTGTGTGGGAGCAACAATTGTGTTGTGGCCACAGGTGACAGAGTAGATGAGGGATAGAACACACATACAAGGGAGACAGCAAGTCTGGGCAGCACTATGGGTAGGCTAAAGTCCTTTAAACTATTTATTTTTAAAATGCCATTCCCGCACACACAACCATATTGTTCTTTCTCTTTGCTAGAAGCTCAACAGTTACACAAATAGAGTAGTTATTATTAAGTGGGAGGGGAGCCATAGGACGAGAGGGAATGGATTTAAACTGAAAGAGGGGAGATGGAGATGAGATCTGGGGAAGAACTTCTTTGCTGTGAGGGTGGTGAGAGCCTGGCCCAGGTTGCCCAGAGAAGCTGTGGCTGCCCCGTCCCTGGAGGGGTTCAAGGCCAGGTTGGAGGGGGCTTGGAGCAACCTGGTCTGGTGGGAGGTGTCCCTGCCCAGGGCAGGGGGTTGGAACTGGATGGTCTTTAAGGTCTCTTCCAACCCAAACCATCCTATGACATTATTAACTCAGCCCTATTATGTTTATCATCATGAAGCCAACCCAATAGTCTCCTCCTAATAGAGCTCTTATTTTCTTAAAGTACATTTTCATTTTTAATGTAATTATATATATAAAGAAGAGTCATCGCATACACCAGAACAATTAAAAGTATTTCCAGCTTACCCAGGCTATGATTAACTGGGGAGAGAGTACTAGGAGACAGCTCTGCTGGGGATCCTGTTGAAGCAATACAGATTGTTTTATAGCAAACGATTCTTGTTATTTGAGATGGGTAGGTACAGGCATTATCTAGATACAGTTTTACATTAAAATCTTTTGGAATAAGAAACTTCAGAAATCCTACAACCAGCTTTCCTGCATGTTACATGCTTACTCTGAATTAAGATCACATTTAGTTTTCCAGACTCCTGGGAGCCTATCCCTCCTCATAAAGACTCCATTAACATCTTAGTGTTGCGTTTGGCAGAGCTCGCACTTCATGCACGCTCTGTGAACATAACTTTATTTACACACTTCTCCAGTGAGAAAGAAGTGACTTCTTCCCAAATTCAGTGGCAAAAAAGCTAAGAAAAAGTAGATGAGACAATCCAGATATTACCTCTCCGTTCTCAAAGGACAGGAAATTTCCTCATTTGAGGAAATTATTCTTTCCTGGAAAGAGGAACCAAAAAACTCCAAAAACATGAACTCTCCAGCATAATTTGTGCGCTACTGGGGCAAAAGAGAGAGGTTTTGCACAGAAACGTTCCTACAGTGACTGCTGATGTTAGGCTTCGTTAATTAAGGCACCAATTGTCACATAGCAGGGAAAATATTGAAGTTCTTACAGAAACCAGTGCAGTTTATTCCAATTAACTGAAAAAGGTTGCTAAGATTAGCTAACCAAACACACTCGAAAGCCTGCCAGCACATAGCAGGGGGTTCTTATCCAGCACATTAATTGTGCTTTGTCCAAGTCTGAGACCAAACAGATTATCTAGAAACTCCTTCATACGAAGGCACAAATGCTTGATGCTTCTACTACTCTTTCAATAGAGCCTTCCCTACAAAATTAATTTGAAACATGGCAAAAGTGATAACGACGTCAGAGTTAAGAGACAGGTTCTCAATGATTAAGATCCATAGGCTTTTTGATAAAGGCTTAATTAGACCTGCTTGCTTTTGATACAACACAAATGAAATGTATTTATTAGAATGTTTTAAAAGCATTGCTCCAGCAAAAAATTGTTTTGTTCACAAAAGACTGAAAGGGATATTTTAAACAGAAACACCAGGCTGTACAGAGGGCTCCTGCCATCATCGTTCAGGCTGAACTGATGCCACGGTGCAGAGGGATCAAGTCTCGTCATCCCAAGTCTCGGAAGCAGCAGAAAAAAAATAAATGTTACCTGTATCCATGCTTTGGTTCAACTGCTGGTCACTCGTTTCTCCATCTTCACTAATATAACCCGGGGGTGGTGTTTCTGTCAAAAAAAAAAAAAAAAAAGAAAAAAAAAAGAGAAAAATATATAAAATCCACCTATTGGTTCAACGACTGGTGAATCTGTAAGATTTAACATTTGGGGCTTTTGTCCTCAAGTCTTCAAGAGCTCCATATGATACCTGAATATTGAACTGGAATTTAATTTTGCTGTACCTTTTTCCTTCCAGTAGGACTTCAAAGGCACTACCTGTCTTATTGTCTATATAAAATGTATCATCTCTTGCAGATACCAGTCGATCACTCAAATATGTTATATAATTAACAGCTAATCCTTGTTTGTTCCATTTAACACAAGATCCTTTCACTACAATTTTGCAATTGTGATCAACAGCTTTCACATTTAGTAGAATTACAAATGAAAAAAAACCATCTGGTGACTTCAAAAAAAAAAAAGTGAGCTTTCTTTATGGAGTGTAACCATCAGATCAGATACCCTCCCACGCCTTACAGAAGTTGCTAGATTTAAAGGTTATTTTTCAGTTCAGTCCCAGATCAATACCCAACAGTTGATTTCACTCATTAATGTTAACTATATTATTTAACTAGTTACACTGCACAAGCTCTATTATCATTATTACCTCCATGCTCTATTAAAACAATGATCTATTCTTTTAAATAGTTTTCTTTAAAGATGGGAGCTTGACAGACCACAGTAAACTCAGTAACAAGTTTCAAGCATTCTGATACTAAAAACTGTGTCTAATTCCACAGAAATATCTTCAAAACCCAGGAGAATATGGTTGTTCCTTTTCTCCATTCAAAATGTGCTTTGTAAACCCCGATAATGAGTTAACCAACTGCCTTTCAGGAAACAATTTTCTTTGAACTGGGCCAATGTCTTTTCCTATATATTAAAGGCAAAACCTGGATTTCTTTAGTGAAAGTGTTTGAAGCTAACTATCTCTACAACCACCTTAGAATTTTCTTCAAGACATCTGAGAGATTAGACATATTTAATTACATTATTACCAAACAGCAGAAATTGAAAGATAAAGCATTTTATTTAAAGATAAAGTGTTTTGCTTAAGAATTAAAATAAAATTATATCAAATACTATGTCTGAGATTTACAGCGATATAGTAAGATCAGAAGGAAGTCTGCGAGAGGAAACTGGAGTCAGTTGATTAAATAAAAATGAACCAAAAAGAATTGTATCTCTGGTTCCTTCTGTAAAAGTACTATGCTAAACATAGACATGACAAAATTCAAGTGAGAATTTACCAGGGACATTAAGGGAAATATTTACTAGAGATGACAAAAATCGTATTTGTTTTGAACATTTTTATAGAATTCATTGTCATAAAATGGACCCCACCCATTTCCCAATCATTTGTTACAGCTAAACCATGGTAAAAGGTCAATAACCATTTCCAATCCAACCCACACCTCCCGTTTCCAGTTGCTAATCTGGGCTATTTGGCAAAGATTATTTTCCATATCTAGTCTCTGTCTGAACAGAGATTTCCTCTACCTAGTACTATTAATACTGATTTAGGGTCAGAGGCTGAGCACCACCACAGCTGGAAATAAATGCTCAAAATTCTTAGCAGAGCCTGAACGCTGCCAGAAGTTTGGGCAATGCAGCTCAGAGCATCTGTAACCTGAAAGCAAATGTACAGCCCCAAAGTTCCATCCTGCACCTTCACAGTCACCTCCTTCTCTCAAATACTGCGTCCAGCTTTGGGCCACTCACGACAGGAAAGACATTGAGGTTCTGGAGCGTGTCCAGAGAAGGGCAACGGAGCTGGTGAGGGGTCTGGAGCACAAGTCTGGTGAGGAGCGGCTGAGGGAGCTGGGGGTGTTCAGCCTGGAGAAAAGGAGGCTGAGGGGAGACCTTCTCGCTCTCTCCAACTCCCTGAAAGGAGGGTGTAGCCAGGGGGGGTCGGTCTCTTCTCCCAAGGAACAGGCGATAGGACAAGAGGAAATGGCCTCAAGGTGCACCAGGGGAGGTCTTGGATGGATATTAGGAAAAACTGCTTCACGGAAAGGGTTCTCAAGCCTTGGAAGAAGCTGCCCAGGGCAGTGGTGGAGTCACCATCCCTGGAGGTATTCAAAAGCCAGGCAGACATGGTGCTGAGGGACATGGGTTAGTGGTGTTTTTTGTCAGTGTTGGATTGATGGTTGGACTCGATGATCTTAAAGGCCCCTTCCAACCTGGACAATTCTATGATTCCCAGCTGTAGGTGAAACCAACCTCTCTGTAGACCAAGACACCATTGCGGTGCAAAACTACCACAGTGGTAAACCAGACTAACCACCAAGGAGAACTGTTCTCTGAAGCAGGCTCTCAAGACTTATCAGAACCTCGCTAACTATTCAAGATTAAGTTAGCAAGGTCAAGTAAAGTGAGATGCCAGATACAAAGACAACAGGAGGGTGTCGGTGACAAAGAGAAGGAGGCAAGGTGTGGTTTAGCTGTATAAACATTTAAGTATCATGTGAACACCCATAATCACCTTGAAAAAACTTCCTGCAAATAACTACTTAAGAGGCGCTTTAGCTCATTTCCATAGCACTGGATTTTCAAATGCTGGCTTTTCCAGCAAGTTATTTGCAAATGCTATCACCAGACGTAAGACTGAGTCAAAAAAGTATACAGAAGAAAGCAACACCAGCTACTAGCACTTTAAATTGCTCTTTAAAGATCTGCTGTCCCAAGGTGGCAACAAATGTGGCACTAATTAAACAGGTAAGATGAAATTCATTGAAGTTTTTTGGGTGCCATTTCAGTTTCTGGATATATTTAAAGAAAACACAGGTAATATCCTGTTTAAGACATGTAGATACAATTCGTACCATCACTTGTATTTGAATTTCACAGCAGTCATTTTATTCTGCAAGAGAATCCAGATCTGAATTTTCAGCTTGTTCGTAACACAGTTGCATTAAACATTTATGAAAAAAAACTTCAGCTTTGCTTGTTTTTACGCTCCAGGCAACTTCCTGAAGAGATAGGAAACAGGAAGTTGGGGCAGGAAACGAAGGTCACTCATTTTATGCTTCAATAAGGGTACAGGCTTTTGGGTGCACTGTAGCAGATTAGTCTTGGTAATTTTTTTATTTACGGTGTGGAAGAGGCAAAGACGACGAGGAGGAATTCTTTAAGAGTTCAATATTGTTTGGTTGTTCTTTCATACTAATAAGACAAATCTGTTATCGACACAGGTGTAACAATACATAAAGCAGACCTTGATTGACTGTAAACTACAAATCAAAATATTTTTTAAGTCACTGTTTTGCAACTTTTGAGTTTTCTTCACATACTGTACACGATGACATTGAGAAACAGTTTACTCCCCAGTCACAAATAAACAGCATTTGGCAACACCTATATGTTGGTAAAACAGGTTTAAAGCATAAGGTGAAGGTCTACTCTGCATGCATTAGCATTTTGAATCTTAAATAAGCTATTAAAATCAAGTAAGCTATTGTGAAACCACAGCAATGTGGTTTCACACAGAATAGCATTCTGCAAACAACTGCGTTCAGGTATTTCCACTGGAATTAATACACGACATCAACTACATTTAATTTATTGGTGTATCTTTCAATTAATTTGGTGACTTAGCAGGATGAAATTACCATCTTTGTTCTTGTGGCATAATGCTAAGTGTACTGTTTACAGTGGGAGTTAGGAAAATACCTGGTATGTAATTGCTCTGTGGTTCAATTCCAGCTGGAAAGTTAGTGTTTTCAGGAATGGAATGGGTATAGTCATCGAGAGGCGGAAGCTCCGTTAGAATCTCAGTGTGCCGTGGCACTAGTACGGGAGGCAAGACTGGAAAAACAAAACACAAAGCATTAGTAAAATCCTCAAAAGACACAGTTCTGCAATCTAAAAGGAAAAAAAAAATAAATCTAAACCCCCTAACAATTTCTTAATATGTTTTGAAATTTTCTGACTCTTCAGTACTGCTAATACTGCAACTGAACTGCTATTTACCAGAGGAGTCAGATTCCTAAGGTATCTCTTGAGTAAGACTACTTTGCATTAGTAAAGCTAAGTCATCTCTATTCTCTTTTCAGTTTGGACTGTTTAGTTTCCAGCCACCTGGAAACTGCTAGCGGTACTGGACGTGTTTATCGGGGGTATTCAATACATTTGTAAAGACTTTTCAGTATCTTTACTACTAAAAACTTCCAGGGCATGGTATTCTCAAAAACTAAGCATCTAAGAATCTTGTACTTTTGGCAAGAGAAAGCATCATCTTTCTCTATTTTTCATTTAAAACATTACACTGAACAAGTACGTACAGATGCTGCTATATGAAGTCAGAAGGAGTCTTCCTACCTGGCGTCTCCACTCTCTGGTAGTGGTAAGGGTTTACACATACTTCATCCTTTTTAAGATTAAAAGCATATTCACAGTTTTCAATTGCTTTAAGTTCATGGTGACTGTGAAGATCTGGCCAGCGCCACAAGCGACAGTAAATAACATGTGGTAATCCTTTACGGTGAGATACCTGCAGACGGCCATCGAGAGATCTATATGGGAAAGACGTGGAGAAGTATTTACAGACTGCATACGGTCTCGTAATCACTCAAGCAACAGCGTATGCACACGGGATGGATAGTTTATTTATTCTCACAATTCAGTGGACTGACACTGTTAGTGACATTTATACTCTTGTTAAAAAAGGTTTCAAATGTCATAAAAAATGAGGGTATCAAGCAGTGTCTTAACTTAGTTTTGAGCTGCTCAAATTATTGCCAGTGAATTTAGAGTTCGTTAAAAGCCACTTTACCTCCAACCAAGTATTTAGGATGATTGCTTCACATACATTTTTTTTAAATGCAGAAGACAGTTGTTAAAAAAAAAAAAACAACAAAAGAGAATAAATAAAAATAATCATACACTTAACAGTCCCTTCCGCTGCTAAACCTCAAGGCTTTGCTGTGGCATGGATGCTTTATGGCTTTAAAGCATAAGAATTCCCACAGGACTGCAAATAAGCCTATAAGCAGTCAGCTGCCCGAGTGATCCACATGGCAGTGTAACAGTAATGCAAAAAAAGCATGAATTCACATCTTGTAAGGGCCGTACAGTTTATCTCCTTGTCTTCATCTGCCCCGCTACTAGCTGAAACCGTTTTGCTAGTTTTAAGACAAGACTGCATATGCTTACACAAATGCAGATGTTTATGATTGTTATGGGATGGGAGACAAACCTCAATACACAAATCAAGTAATGTGACATGAAAAAAAATAGAGAACCTGTTTAGAATTTGCCCACCGTTAACTACTGAAGAATTTACAAACAATTCTTTAGTAGCTCGTATATGAGCCAATTAGCAAGATTTAACGGAAAGCTTGTGGCATACAAAGCAGTTTAAACACTTTGTAAGATTAGGTCTAAAGAATTAAGTATCCCAACTTTGTTAATATAAATACCAAATCACATTTGAGCTTGCATTTAACAAGTCTTCCCATTCTTTCAGTGGCACTGGTGTGAAAAAAAGGAATATTCCAGAATTAGAGTTTCATTGGTCAAAACATCAGCTTGAGAACACTCGGATTTCTACACTGGCAAGCAAATATTTTAAAATGCTGTACCATGAGAGGCCTAGGAAGCATTTTAGTCTATTTTTACAGCTAAAGCATCCCATTACAGACCCTCCAAAGCCAATCCCTCCCACAAGACTTCTATGATGCGAGAGAGGGCAGAATATTCACCTGGTTTGTTCAGAGAAGCTGTAAAGGCCTGTTGTATCCCACTGATCTATCGTGTTTGGTGTACTCAGTCCCCAAATTTCAGAGCAAGTGCTGTGCATAAATTGAAAACAAAAACAAAAAATTGATATGAATATGGAACATGGTTATTCAAAACACCATGATGTCAAACATGGAAAAATGTACAGAATACTTCCCTTCACATAGAAGATAGAGCATTGTTAGACTTGCATTTAAACTGACATCTCATGCTATATTTTCTATATGAAGGAGGCTATCAAAATGGAACACGTGATTCAAGGTAAATGATAATGTTTTTAAAAGGTGAACAAGTTCTCTGGTTTTAACTAGTCAATACAGCTGTAATGTTCCTTAAAACAGGCAAAACTTCCTCAGCCTAGCTCTTAACAAAATTCAATTTTAAAAGGGTAGTTTCTCAGTCGGGTTTTTTGTTTTTGTTTGTTTTTAACCATAAACTTCCCTAAGACTTCAAATAAAGGCCATGTGTATCTGAAACTGAACATCACAATCTACCTTTCAGGTACCACCACTTCAGCATTAATCTCATTTTCCATGTACATAATAATTTGCTGCTTTTCCTAAAACAAGTAAAATTCAGACTCCAAAGAAAAGCACATTGCAGCTGATGCTTCTCACTGTTTTCTGTACTCTTCTTAATTAAAGAGCTAATTATTCTTTTCCACTGTATACAAAACACGGAATGTTAAACGCAGTTTGACAGTACAGTATTTTAAGACTTAGATATAGAATAACAAAGCTTTAATTGCTAAATCAAGCCGGAGGAAAGGAGAGGTAACTAATTCTTTACCAAACTGGGTCAATGACAAGATCACAATATTTCAGAAAAAAAGAACCTCCGGTGGCAGACTAAAAGCAGACTAAAAGACTAAACTAAAAGCAGTGGCAGATTTAAGTAAGGCAAGAAAACAGCACAGGCTTGTGAACAGTTTCAGAAGCATAAATCAAGCTCTATAATAGACTTGTCCTGTCACCGCCGAAAACCAACAGTGTATTTCACATAAGTAACACACAACTAGACTTCGCAACTCAGAAATGAAGATAATACGGCTGATGAGCAACTTACAGCTCCACTCCCTAATTACAAAGCCTGAAGCTTGGCTGCTCCATTACCTTTAAAGTGCTGAAAAGTTTCTGAATTTTCAGACTTCTGAAAAGTCTGAAAAATTGCCTTTACACTTCTGAAAAGTTGCAACAAAAAGAAAAGAAATCCAAGTTCACCAAACTCCTGGTTTTATATATAGGCTTTGCTATTTAAATTTAAGCTCCCAAACTTAGCTGATACACTTACAAGTTTGGATTGAGTGTTCAAGGGAAGGAAAGCAAAGCAGGTATTTTTATTTCTTGCCCCTACACACATTAAAGACATTTGTGTTACAAAACAAAAGAGCAGACAGCACAGTACTATACTTAAAATCACTTTCAGGCCTGACAACCACCTATAATTCACGGTGACTTAAATAAAATGTAAGTGTGGGCTACTGGCAAAGGGAAGGGTCCTTGTCCCCTTCTTGACTATCCCACACACCTTATTTCTAATGCCATCCCGGGAGGCTGAAATGTCCATGCAATTGAGCACCAACCCAAATCAATGAATCAGTTACCTGATAGATAGAGCAAGTGGCTGAAAATTAATGTTTTGAGAGTTGCTTTTGAGACAGATCAGTTGTTTGACTCACCGTGGAGCTACCTGAGCACTACAAAGGAGGATTAAGAGTGCAATTTTTGGCAGCAGCCTGCATTTATCACCAATAGAAATGTTAAATAAAATATGGCCTTTGACAATTTGCTGATTATGGACACAAGTAAAATTTTGTACTAGATGACTTTTTGTCTAGGAGAGAGCAGCAGCACCACACGTGAAGGCCCCTTCTCTGACATACCCAGCTCTTCAAAAGAGCCAACTGTCCTGAACATCCATAGAATCACGGAATGGTTTGGGTCGGAAGGGACCTTAAAGACCATCTAGTTCCAACCCCCCTGCCATGGGCAGGGACACCTCCCACCAGACCAGGCTGCTCAAAGCCCCATCCAGCCTGACCTTTCCATTCATTCATCCAGTTACATCCATCTGGGACACACGCAGCATTGCAGCTCTCCAGGAACAGAGTGGGGCAGAGGAGGAATACTGACCATCGATGGATCAGTAGAGCCTGAAACCTCTCTTTTTCATATTCCTAAAATGCCTCCAGGATGGTGGCTTGCCAGAAGCTGTGTAAGGACTAAAATAGTTGCCCTGAAGACACACAGGCAGCCTTGTGGGACACCAGGGAGCTTCCCTGTACTGTGTCCTTAAATATACACCACTACTGTAAGACAGATCACTACGCACATTAAAGTAGAAGAACAATCAGCAGACACAAAGCCTGCTGCATATTAATTGACAGAGTCAGCTCTGACAGCTCAGTACCTTTGAGCAACGGATCTTTTATACAAAGCAGTGCTCCAAAGCTGATGCTGTCACACGGACTACATGTTCCCAAAATTGTGGGGTGTGTCACAGGTGTAAGCACAACAGACCACGCGTTCACTTCACGAGACTTTAGACGACACATGTAAAAGTAAAATTTCATAGCCCTTGACAAAGCTCAATGAACAGGAACAGCATTTTATATTGCTAACCGCTTCTCTCCATAAATATGCAAACTAGCAAAGCTGACAGCATGTTCCATAACCTACGGAAAGACAAACAGTACCCTGAAGTGTCTGTATGACCGAGCCACAGCTTGCAATGAAACTCAGGACACGATGGAAGAAGGGCAGGGCAGGAGGTACAGAAAAGGCAGGAAAAACTGCTTCAATATTCAGCAGCTTACATGATACGCTGTCTTCCAGGATGGATGTCTGCTTAGAGTTAGGATTATTATCATTGTTTTACTGGCTCATCTACACAAGGACTACACTCCCATGCCAATAATCCACCATCAAACACCGGAGAGCCTGCAGGAAATCATCCTGTAGGATCAATAAAGTCAGCCCAACACAGCTTTTACTGTTCACTAGAAGAAACATCTAAGGAAATAAAGCGGTCTCCTTGCTCTCCTGCTCATAAAGACCCACTGCCTAAAAGATGCAAGGCCAGCCCCCTGTCCCCCCACCACCCACTTCACCCAGACAGCAAACTGGGGCTCTTAATATTCACACACACGCACGCCACATCAGAATGAAATTCCTCACAACCATAAAAAGCATAATTCATACACAGCACTTCCCTGAAAGGCCACAGTATGTTCATTCATACGCAAGGAACAGCCTGACAGAGGGCAGACATGTCTACTCTATCAGTGGTAGTGGCTGGAAAGAAGGTGACTGCGTTTTGGAAGATACTAAAACCATCTGAAAGGGAGACAGAAGGCACAGAATTCTTAGTAGTGCAGAATTACTACCCCAAAATAAATAGGATTCTCTCCTAAACCTACCTTTCTGAAGCATCCTAAAGCCCTTGACATATAAAGAGTCCTTCTACGCCTTAGTCCATAAAGAATTTGGAAGAATCAAGGACTAACATCTGTACTCATAAGTCTTGTCTGGAAACATTCCCAGGCCCTGGAACACGATCATGTATGCTAGAAAGCAGCTAGGACATTCCCCAGCACGGGGCCGTGCCAATTAGCCTTCTCCCACACAATTCCCAGGTTCGGGAGTCAGCAAACCACCGGGGACCACTCGCGTTGGGCAGTTCGGATGCAGCCACCCTGCCCTGGTAACTAAGAGTACAGACAAGGCAGTCCCGAGCCAGTTGGCCACAGTGCCTGGGAACATTCCCAGGCACGTTTAATCTATTAGGAGGGAAATAGCCAAGACATATCAGCATTTCACCTTTAGAAAGCAGACTGCCCTCAAATTGAAGCCCAGAAGCACAATTCAGGCTTCATGTTTTACCAGACAGGGGTTTTTGGTTTTGAACCCGTTGCACACCGCAGCCCTGGTAAACCATCCTTGTTTCCAAAATACAGTTTGGCTCCTGCATCTAAGCTGTACTTAAATCTTTCCTGTGTAGACAGCACTTAAATATACTCCAAAACACAAGCTTAAAGCTAATACACTTCCTCCCACCAGCGCAGTCACTTGCATTCCAAGGAGCATTTTCATTGCTGTTCTCAAAACAATTTGTAACTTGACAGAAACGAGGTCAACTACACAAAAGCTAATATTTTTATCTTTTCAACACTAGTTTAGAGTGGCAAATCACCATGTTCTGTGGCCTCTAGCACTCCCAGAGCAAGCTCGCTTGCATATCGGGATTGCTGCTTTAGCAGACCCCACAAAATAAGAAAACTTATTATAACAGACCTCAGGGATATAAAGCATCACATGGGCTCAGCTTCCCAGGTGCTCTGAAGTTCTAACAAAGGCAAATTTATTCCTAGAGGAAGGAGAAATGCTCAAAGGGTATTTTCAAGGAATAACAACCAGTCTTTTGAGACCCAGGGATTTTTCAGGGAAAAGTCAAAGTCTTGCAGACATCTGGTTAAGCTGCTACACGCTAAGCATGGGACAACTCAGTCTTGCAACTCCTATCTCAGGATTGACCAGAGCAGTGATGCGGTGAAGAAAGGGTGAATCAAGATATTACTGGGTGGAATTGAAGCTACCTCCATCGATGCCATGGGTTGCAAGAGTTGGCGTTTCAACTTGTCTTTTCATATGCTTATAAGGAGCAGCAATCTCAGATGATATTGTACGATTCTGGCAAGCAGAATCTTTAATGTGGCTATCAGCATGCAACAGCACACAGTATGCCTTTACTTCTTCCATTTCATCATTTCCTTTAACAGGAAAATCTGAGTTCCAAAAAAACCCTACTCTGGGCAAGAAATTACCTAAACAGCAAAGAGCTGTAGCAATGCTTCACAGTTTTGAGACAAAGTGCCAAAAGTGCCTTTCTTCAGTAAGACAGAAAATACTGACACACACAAGAAAAATGTGGATGCAGGGAAAACCTAAGTATCAAAGATAATCGAAAAACATTTGTATTGCCTAGTTCTGCATATCACTGATGATGTTCCAAATCAACATCAACTATTTAAGTGGAATAATAGTATCTATGAGTTTACTACAGAAATGGACTATCAAGTCCCGGTTCAAATACAGATAAATTATTGATCTACCATGAAGAGTGAACATGGACAAATGTGGCTTATGCCACGCATAAATGAGCAGTATGACTGCTTCCTTTAATATATTATATCCCTATTGGAGTATTAAAAGCCTTTATTAAAATCCATAATAACCAGATATAAACTACCTGGGATGAAACAGTCTAAAGTAATACACTACAGCCACAATCAAGAATCCAAAAATACAGATGGGCATAATCTCAACTGGAACACACTGCCTGAAAATAGATTCTTGTATTTGCAGTACGATTAGGTGGCAAAGGATGCTGACGCATCTAGATGAAAAAAGGAACAGGACAAGCTGGAACAGGGTAAGATGACCATTGACAACCAGCATATTAATGTTAGTCTGTTACAGCAGGACCTTATCTTAGTGAATATAGAAAGCTGTTTGCATCCTGGCTTACAGTGGCAGTAATTCACAGAATCACGGAATATTCATGGTTGGAAGGGACCTTTGAGATCATTGAGTCCAACCACAAAAAAAACCAAAAACCCAACCAACCAAACCCCACACATTTCTAAATTAGAAACTTCAGTAATTGGAGATGCAGCCCTGCAAAACAACCCAGAGTCCCCTCACTGATGTCCAAATGCCAATTAATCAAGCCACCTGAGGCTGGTACTCAATCTAGGCCACTTAATTAGGTTCTCTCAGCACAGCTATAAGCCAGATGTACTGATCTACAGATCCAAGCAAGTGCGCGCAAGTACTGCCCAGATAATCATGACCAAGAAAGACACTGAGGTGCTGGAGTGTGTCCAGAGAAGGGCAACAGAGGTGGTGAGGGGTCTGGAGCACAAGTCTGGTAAGGAGCAGCAGAGGGACCAAGCCTTTTTCAGCTCTGAGGCCATCTTATGAAGTGCTCACATTCAATGTTTGGCCTGCCTGGTAGTCGAAGCAACTGCACGAGAACCTGGAGAAAAGGAGGCTGAGAGGAGACCTTCTTGCTCTCTACAACTCCCTGAAAGGAAGGTGTAGAGGTGGTGGTGATGGGGGGGGGGGGGTCAGTCTCTTCTTCTAAGTAAGAAGCAATAGTACAAGAGAAATGGCCTGATGGCCATTTCATGCACGCCCATGTGCAATGGGAAATTTAGGGTGGATATTAGGAAAAAGTTTTACACTGATAAGGGGATTGGAGCACCTCCCTTAGGAGGAAAGGCTCAAGGAGCTGCAACTCTTTAGCCTGGACAAGCAAAGACCTTATTTATTTTTATAAGTATCTAAAGGGTGAGTTGAAGGATGTTGGAGCCAGACTCTTTTCAGTGGTTTCCAGTGATAGGACAAGAGGCAACGGGCTCAAGCTGGAACATGGGAAGTTCCATTCAAATATGAGAAAAAAATTCTTTCCGGTGAGGGTGACGGAGCACTGGAACAGGCTGCCCAGGGGGGGCATGGAGTCCCCTTCTCTGGAGATCTTCAAGACCCACCTGGATGCAGTCCTGAGTGATGTGCTCTAGGCTTTCCTCCTTTAGCAGGGGAGTTAGACCAGATGATCTTTAAAGGTCCCTTCCAACTCTGACAATTCCGTGATTCTGTGATATTAAGCACTGGAATAGGCTGCCCAGGGAAGCAATGGAATCACCACCCCTGGAGGTATTTAGAAGAGTTAGATGTAGTGCTTAGAGATATGATTTAGTGATGTTTTTTGTCAGTGTTAGGTTGATGGTTGGACTCTATAATCTGGAAGGTCCCTTGCAGCTTAAGCAATTCTATGACTCTACAAAGGTGGTAGGTCTCATCAATAATACTTTGTTTATAGAGATGCTGTTTTATTCGAGGCTATAGCTGAAAGAACATGAAGTGAGCAGAGTTTTAAACAGTACTCTGTGTGCATCAGAACTATTCCACACATGCTTAGGCTGGTGTCTGTGTATTACAGGCTGTTGCTACTCTATTACCAGTTTTTTGAGAGAAATAATGAACAAAGCAGCTATCTTACCCACTAAAACTATTTACAATATTGGCAATGCTGCATACTCCAGGTACTTTTTATACTAAGTTAAGTGCTTGCAACAAGTACAACATCAGATGAAAGTAGGCAGAACCACTTCAAAGATATTTACATACAAAGTACCAGAAACTCTATGCAGAAGTTGTTAAATACTGTCATAATTAATACAGAACTACAATTCCACTTTCTTCTTCAAAGTCTTGCAAAGAAGTGGAACAGCTCTGAAGGAGCTAAAAGGCACAGAGTTCAGTTGACAGCCTCCTCTTTACCTGAAGTGGTAGCACTAGAAAGACGACAAATAAAATCTGAAATGCAAATCCCATCACACTAGTCAAAGCCCATATTATACAGGAATCATTACAGAATTGTCTTGGACACTGAACTTGCTTATTTGTGAATTGTTACACTGAAGCCTTAACATTTCTCCTGAATCTTTTGTATCTTTCAAAATCCGCAGCCACTAACAAGTTTGCACCTTCATGTTCAAAGCAGTCTTCTCCATTTGTCTTTCTCCTGCATCTTATAATCAAAAGCCTTTCGTTCAAGCACGTTTCCATTCAAAACCTAAACAAGAAAAATGCAACAACAGAGAAGATCAGGCTTTCACTTGAAACAGAGAAGTTACTTAGCATAGGCACACAAACACCTTTGGACCAACCTAATGCTTCAAGGACTTACTACTTGATAGTGAAAAATGTAGTTTCACAGGCCTAAATATTTCAACTACTTAAATGCATGTTGCTTCTGGTTTCCTTTCCCCATGCTAGGGGTGGCAGGGAAAAGGTTATTTGCCTTCTGCTTACCCAGAAAACATTAAAGAAATCAAAAATACCAATGCAAATGTTAAGCTACTCCCATGAGATGGCTTCCCCTATTCCTCTTTGAATCTTAGATCATTTTGCATCCCTGCAGAACTGACCAATCTTTGTACTTGCATCTCCATCACCCCGTATTACAGCGACAAAATGTCATCGACTCACTTCAACGTACATAAGCAGGCATATACATTCAACAATTGGCAGGACTCAAAGCTGCAGCAGTTCATTCCTGCTTGTGAACTATGTGAAGTAACACAGAGGTCCTGATCTCATTTTCTTGCAACAGAAAATGTAAATATTCAGTAATTCAGTATGAAATACTGATTTTTTTTTTTCTTCTAGGCACGTGGCTAGAGGGATGAGCTAATATCTTGACCAGTGCCAAATGCACAAGCGTGAATTCTTAAAAAACAATTTACACAGATCAGAGTGGCACTAATCCTTCAGAGAAGCTGGATGAGATTCTTCCATGGAGACCATTTTGTGATAGACACTGGGATAGAAAAGCAGACCCCTAGGAAAGTCCTGTTGAAGGGCAGTATTAGCAACCACAGTAAATGGATATTTACATGATATTAAGTACAGACAGGCAGTTAGTTTGCTAACAGATTCTCCCATTCTTCAAAGGAGAAACAGAACAGTCTAGGAAAAGGATATTAAGTCATGTCTAAGAGAGCCCTGGACTCCAGAAAAGAAAACTCTTAGAGAACCGAAAGCACAGGTTTCTCTTTCGGTACAAACTCAACAAAAAACTAGTAAAAGTGGCAACTGGGACACTAAGCTCCCGTAATTATGAGTGCTTCCCCAAGTGTCGCCAACCCCTTAGATTCACTGTTAAGCAATTGGTTTATGTCTACATTAAAAAAGGTTAGTTTTCCACCTCCCCCAGAATCTAAAAGCAGACCTTTTTTTTTTTCTTCTTCAAGCATATGCAACACAGAAAAATTACTTGCTCAAAACAGTAACCGTACTTTCTTTCCCTGCCTCCCTTATCCCCACACACACATTCAGGCCACACTACATCCAAGAAAGAAATGCTTATGTACATGCATATTTCGTGGAATATAAACCAGGAACCATTACACAACTTCTCATGATCAAAACCCTTTTACGAATAAAGTTTACATAGAATTTTATACAGTACAGTCAGAATCATTACATCAAATACTAAATGCAGGATCTGAGCTGAAGAAAGTTACTTAAGTAACCTTCCTTATAAAAGGATGTATGCTAAAAGATTTACACATCAAAATAGCCAGAAAAGCAGGAGGCACAGGATACAATTAACGTCTCTAACACTGTGGGAAAAGAAAAAAAAAAAGTCATTGAACAACTCCCATCTACTTCAACCTAAACTTTAAGGACGTCCACAGGGAACGCAAATGTGGATCGTGAGGTACAAAAAATACTACGTTATACCCTAACATCTGAGCTGCCCATTGCTTATCTCAGGGACGGTAGGTGGTTTCTTCCAGTTTTACGGCGTGCCAGGCCAACAAGTCATCTTGATGAACAGAATATGCTTCTGTTGCCTTTTCTAAAGGCACGTGCGCAACAAAACTGTCTACAAAGGCAAAAATTCAGATATAAGGCAGGTCTCTTCAAAGCACTTCATCCTCCTCCCTTCTCCCAAATCCTGACATGCCAGCCCAGCTCTGTCAGACAAAATCAAGCAGCCAACAACAATCAGTGTTACCTTTATTTTTCTCTCGATGCAAGGAGATGCCAGAAGGATAGCACCTCAAAGTTCAAGAGCAATTTTTCCAGGATGCCATGGAAACCAAGCAGAAGTAAAATATTTATTTCTCTTCCTGTTGTCCATATGGTCTGTTCAGCTGCAGATCCTATCAAGGAGCCTTTACTCTCTGTTTAAAGTCAGGTGGAGAGCAGCCTGTAAACTTGTAAGCTTCTAAATGGCAAGGTCAAGCAGTGCAGAGATGGTGTTCATAACTGAGAAATAAAAGGCCTGAAATTCAGCTCAGCCTCACTGAAGCATCATAGGTGCTGGAAGGGACCTCTGGAGATCATCTAGTCAAACTCCCTGCCAGACCAGGGTCACCCAGAGCAGGTTGGACAGGAATGTGTCCAGGTGGGGTCTGAATGTCTCCAGAGGAGGAGACTTCACACCCTCTCTTGGCAGCCTCTTCCAGGCCAGTGCACTCAATCCCCTCGTCCAGGTCACTGATAAAGATATTAAAGAGAATGGGTCCCAGTACCGAGCCCTGTGGGACACCACTCATGACCAGTCGCCAACTGGATTTGACTCCATGCACCACCACTCTCTGGGCCCAGCCCTCCAGCCAGTTTTTAACCCAGTGGAGAGTATTCCCATCTAAGCCATGAGCAGCCAGTTTCTCCAGGAGGATGCTCTGGGAGACTGTATCAAAGGCCTTGCTGAAGTCCAGGTAAACAACATCCACAGCCTTTCCCTCATCCAGCAAGCAGGTCACTTTGTCATAGAAGGAGATCAGGTTTGTCAAGCAGGACCTGCCCCTCGTGAACCCGTGCTGGCTGGGCCTGATCACCTGGGCGTCCTTCACGCGCTGCATAATGGCACTCACGATGATCTGTTCCATGATCTTCCCAGGCACCGAGGTCAGACTGACAGGCCTGGAGTTCCCCGGATCATCCCTCTGACCCTTCTTGTGGATGGGTGTCACATTTGCTAGACGCCAGTCAGCTGGGACCTCCCCAGTTTGCCAGGACTGCTGGTAAATGATGGAGAGTGGCTCCACAAGCACTTCCACCAGCTCCCTCAGTACCCTCAGGTGGATCCCATCTGGGCCCATAGACTTGTTTGTGTCTAGGTGCTGGAGCAGATCCCTCACCGCTTCCCTTCGGATTACAGGGGCTTCAAGATGAACCGCAACACAGATTTACTCCCCTCAATCACACATTCAGAAAAAAGCCATCAAAATGAGTGACTTCTACGTGCCCTGCATCTAGTGGGGGTGACAAGTGTTCAACAACATTCAGAATGGCAGCTCTTCAGAGACTAACCAGGCAAAGGGGAAAACCACAAAAAACCCACCAAGTGGAAAAAAAAAAAAGAAAAAAAAAGGAAGAGTATTGTGGACCCACAAGCTCAGAGGATGTGGGTGTTTGTACTTGAATGCAGCATTCTTGAAATGATAACTTGGAATTCCTACACTGCCTTCATTTGTTACACTATCCAATAAAGGTTTTCTGATCTCTGTATTATCTTGGAGTATCTCACAGAACCTTCAGAAACAGAAATACAATGCTTCAACGGGGATAGAAATCTGCAAATTTGAAATTCCCACAGACATGTAATGAACAGGTACTTTCAGCTGAGTGATGTTAAAGATAAGTTATCTGCATTTCATCTGGGAACATCACACATGAAAACGTCTTTGGACTTTTTGACAAAAGCTTTCCAGAGAACACAAGAACACCACCTCCTGAATTAAATAAAGAATCAAGCTCTATTATTGGAGTAAAGGAAGCATAACCAGGAACACACTCCAAAAACGTCAATTTAGGGAAAGAATCAGAACTCTGGGCAGTTAGTGAGATGTTGCACATCACGTAGCAAGCAGCTATGAAGGAAGTATGTTCAGCAACTCAATCTAGCTTAGAACTCACCCTCTGTCCTCCACTCTTATTATACCATGCCCATCAGAAAGAGTTGATCAAGCAATTCCTTTCTAATATTTAAGTTACCACTGAAATGCTCCAACTAAAAACATGACTAACACGGTCTTCCAGACCAGGACCAACGTCAAGCTGTTAAATACCTTCCTTGTACTTACAAGTTACATAAGGAATGAACAAACTAATAGCTTCATCTCAATTTCACTTCACACCACATGTGGTTACTTTTTCTTTTTTCTGGTTTGTATTAGTAAGCAATATCACGCCGTGGGTTAAGATGACACCCAATGCAGTTTCACAGATTCACATTCTGTATCATCCTTAAAAGACCTGAACAGAATCAGAAATATCAAAGGATAAAGTATCTTTATAGAAAGGCATACCTATCACAACACTGGCTGATCTATCCACAACAAATTGGTTTGTTAACAGAAGATAGCAACCTCCTAGAATATCATAGTTTAAAAAGACATCAACATTTCAGGCCCAGCACCAGAGAGACAAAAAAAAAAAAAGACCTTTATCTCAAGTTCTGTAACCTCTATTAGTCACAGTAGGTGCGGTGAAAGCTCTTCCCCCCAATCTAACAGGTACAGCTACCAAGGGCTAAGTCAAATTATTTTTCTCAAGTAGTCTGTCATCCTCCAAGTGGGTGAGCGGCTGATGCTACCACGAGTGGGTTGGTTTGCAACTGATGGACAGCTGAAAAAAAGATGTGACATTTTGATTAACCTTCTCAAACTAGTGGGTATTTGGGGTAGTGAGGGGGAGGGATTAGCTCTGCAAGACATTTATCTCATCCGCGTTCCCTGAAAAATATCTTATCAAAAAGATTACTCTTAGAACAACAGTTACAGGATCTTTTAATACCTCATTTCAAACTGAAGCTGCCTGTGGGCAGCTTCCCCTATGAATTACACACTTATCTCAAGAAACTCAGGAAGACAAAAGAAAGCAGAATATATAATGTGAAGAGCTCAATGGAGGGAAGCCACTACACCCAGAATGACCCCTGTTGCAGCCCAAGCGATGTATGCCCAGCAGAAAATCGGTGAAACAGAGAATACAATTAATCTGTGTGCAAACAAGAGACTACCTCTAAAAATGAGGGATATGAAAATTCAAAGAAATATCAAGTACTAAATACCTAAGGCATGCAATGTTTCCTATAAGGTATTTCAAATAAAGTTAAGGTTTGAGCCACAGAGGAGGTTTCCCCAAGGAAGAGAGCTGAATGGTACTTGTGCTGTGACTGTGACATCATTTTGATAAATATGTAAACACAAAATTTAAGTCAGAAAATGACATTGCCATCACAGCAATGCCCACATTTTATAAGAAATTCTAAAGAAAATTCACAACTAGCAAGGAAGCCGTAGAAAAGCCTGAAGAATTTCAGCATTCAAATACAAAAAAAAAGGCAGTATTTTATTTTAAAAATGAACTTAGCAAGTTTCCTGAGATATTATATTGCCCTATGTCCTTAAGAAAGGCAAAATCAAGAAAGCAATTTAATAGCTGAGGTGCCTAACTACAGGCCTGTGATCTCCTCAGGCCCAGAACTGAATACAGGACCCCATATTACACATTACTGACATAAAAATCAGAGTACGCAGGGGCCACATTTAGGACAAGAATCACAATCTATTTTCTGAGCTGCCCAGACCTAGACAGAAAGTGTTAAGATCACAGTCAAGTCCTGAAGTCTTCAGGACCTTGCTCACAACCCACACCCAGAACACACATCTGGAAATGATGCCCATAAGTGCTCTTGCTTCACATGCAATTGCTTAACAATTAAAGCACTTTCCCAGAACACCCAACAGTTTCTTTTCCTCAGTCCACCTAACAGGAGTCAACCCCGATCCACCACCATCTGCCCTCTGCTGAGGTGGCAGTTGCCCTGCTCTCTCTCTCCATCTAATTGCAGCCCAAAAGATGAGAGTCTCAGAGGCTTGAGGAACATTAGAATCAGAGAACAGTGTGGGTTGGAAGGGACCTTAAAACCATCCAGTTCCAAAGCCCCTGCCCTGGGCAGGGACACCTCCCACCAGACCCGGTTGCTCCAAGCCCCCTCCAACCTGGCCTTGAACCCCTCCAGGGATGGGGCAGCCACAGCTTCTCTGGGCAACCTGGGCCACAGTCTCACCACCCTCCCAGCAAAGAAGTTCTTCCCCAGATCTCATCTCAATCTCCCCTCTCTCAGTTTAAGAAAATTTAGCATTAAAGTAAACAGTTATGTGGCTTCTTGCTGCAAGGAGAACTACTTAAATCCTTGGAATGTCTGTGGTTATTGGCCAAAACACTGAAGGGTTTCCACATGATGAATAAACACACTGAAAGGGAGTTCCAGTAAAGGTGTCTTCCTATCATCAAACAGATTTTTACAGCATTTTTAAAATGGCTCCACCAATGCAGCTTGAGACAGGCACTTCTGTTTTCCAATTATATCACCTAATTGAGACACATACAGGACAGCAAAACATTGATTTTCAGTTACTAACAGTGTTTAGACAAAGCCTTGGTCTGCAAGACAGGTACATGGGACATAAGTAGGGAGACTGAGATGAGATGTGGGGAAGAACTTCTTTGGTGTGAGGGTGGTGAGACCCTGGCCCAGGTTGCCCAGAGAAGCTGTGGCTGCCCCATCCCTGGAGGGGTTCAAGGCCAGGTTGGAGGGGGCTTGGAGCAACCTGGTCTGGTGGGAGGTGTCCCTGCCCATGGCAGGGGGGTTGGAACTGGATGATCTTTAAGGTCCCTTCCAACCCAAACTGTTCTATAATATGCAGAACATTAGACACTCAAAATTTAGATATAAGGGAACTAAAAAGGTACTTTCTTACTAGCTTTGTGGAATTTATCAAGGCAGACACACTTGAATTCTTTCCCGGACACAGTCCTTATGTTTATGTTCAAGTTGCCTCCACCACAATATAAGGTGAGAATGATTACAAAAAGATGTGGAGATCTATCAATAAGCTTTGGTGATTAGAGGCTATGCTGTTGTGGGCTTACTCAGAAGCTGTTTCTGGAAATTGCAGTCAGGAAATTAAAGAATTAAAGAAATTAACATTTGAGTTACCAAGAAAAAAAAAAAGACTTTTTCAACCAAACACCCGAGAGTCAAACTCCATTTCAAACACAACTTTCCGTTCCACAAAGCTGAAAGATTCCACACTCTTTGCTCAAAATTCCAGAACTACAGCTTGAGTTAAAATTATTTCAAATATCAACAGACAAACTTGACTTTAAGCTTCCCACAAAACTAAGAGGAATTGAAGACCAGTTCTGGGATGCAACTCATCAATGCAACTAAACAGTTAACTTTGAGATTCTGCATTTAAGCAAAACACAGAATTTGCTTCATTTGAGTCAGGCTTTTTCTCTATCAACACCTAGGAAAAGGTAACCCAAACATTTGAAGAAACGGTCAGTTTATCTACAATTGCAGGTAAAAATTAAATTAAAACTTTCAATTCAAACTTGCTTGAACATTTCTGAATTAAAAAAGCCACAATTTGGGGGATCTTTTCTGAACAAACGCTGAAGTCAGATTACTGGTTGCAGCACTCGGCCAAGGGGATTTCCCCAATGTCATTGTTCTTCTGCCAATTTTGAAGCATATGCAGCGAGATGTGAACTTACTCTGGCTCCTGATTGTTCTCTGGTATCCTGCCGGCCTACTTCAAACAATGCAGCGCGACAGAAGCCAACGAAAGCTGCTCGTGATGCGACTACGTTATTGGATACAGTGAATTTAGGAGTTTTCCACCAACCAGCACTGCAACCAAGTCAGAGTGAACAGAGGCAAGTAGTAAACAAGACACGGGATATTCCTTTTACGAAATTAGCTGGTGTAGATTACAAGCAGGATTAAATCAGTAGGGAATCCGTTAACTAGCTATTTGCATCAAAAGGTACAGCAGTAAAAGAGCTGCAGTGTGTTGTTTACCCTATAAATTCTTCCCAGACTAAAAGCCAGAGCTCCACAATTAGGAAGTTTTTTTTCCTGTAGAATTGCTCTGGTTGTCATAAAACATTCACACTAGTAAAAACAGCACTCGGGTGTTTTGTTTCAGTACCAAGAAAACTAAATTGGTTAATTCCTACAAAAAAAGAATATAATGAGGAGAGGAATCTTCACCACACAGATATAAAGACACTAATTACCACAGGAAACCAGAGAATAATTTAGCATTGACTTGGGCTGACGAAAGCCCCCATTCCTTTATTGGAGAAAAATAAGTACTGTTTATGAGATAATTTGGGGCTCAACATTGACAATAAAGCACAGTCAACATATTTTTGAGTGACCAACACGTCTTCTTAACGGTAGCATGATAGAGAGATTATTCTTCCTAGTTAGAGTTTTGTACCGGGGTCCTCTGAGCAGGTAAGTCACTAAAGTAATCACAAGTAGCTATCTTTCATTTGCTTAAAATTCAACAGCTCCAGCATCGGTTGTTAACCTGCCAAAGAATTAATGGCATATAAAAATCAAGGAAGTTCTAACATTTATTTTTGATTCTGACTCTTCCTGCTTCTTACCATTAAGGCAATCCTAATGAGAAGCAACAGTAAATTGAAGGTAAAGAATTTCCACAAATTCCAACAACTGTTCACCCCTAAATTTGCTTGCCATCTCACTCATTGAGAACCATGCCTTAAACTTACATCCTCTAACGAAATAATTCAGTTTATACCAGCAAGGTGAAGAGGTGGCATAATCATGCACCTTACAAATCAATTTATAGACTGAAAAATGACAGCAAGTTAAAAACTTAAAGGTTACCCTCGGTAAAAGCAACAAGAGAATCCACATCCCCCAAGCCTTTTTCCAGTGATCCAGTTAGTATACAATATGATCCCCAAAATGAAACAATTTTTTCTCCTGACTCAAGAGACAAGCTCCTTTGAACTACGCAACATTTTGCTATTGGCTAATTACCTTGCACATTTATATTTTCACACATTGACCTACCTCAAATGACACACCAATACCTTCTGCTTGGCACACCAACCATGTAACAAATTCTGTGGGTAAGTCATGTGCCTTCCTGAATTGCCAGAGCTAAACACTGGCAGCTCTAAGTTACTTTATTTAACACTGTAAAATACTTCCTTCTTCAGGATGACATCAATATTCTAAGATGCTGCAAACTGAGTTATGTCTACACTAAAGCTTAACCTTAGTTATGCCAATTCAGTCCTTGGCATCCATCACAGCTGTGCAACAAACCAAGTTAATAATTATGGTTTAGTATTTTTAATAAAACCTCACTCAATTATACTTGAATACAGTCAATACTCTAATTTCAATTAACGCTGTATTAGAAGACTTGAAAAATTAAGTTTTTGCTACAGCAAGGCCATTACTGCTGGAATACACAGAGCCCTACTATTCTGCTGCATACAGAGGGCAGGAATAAGGTCTTGCTGCTAAGTGGCCATTCAAGTAAGAGTGTTGGTAGAGAGAAAATATGTTATTAGGGAAAAAAAAGCATTATCTTAGGCTCAAATTAATCCTGCATGCTACCCTACATAGCAAATACAGCAATGCTATGAATCAAACAGGAGAAAGCAAGCAAAAATTAACTTGAGGCTATAATTTTTAAGACAATTTTGTAACTAAAGGAAATCATAGAATACTTTGGGTTGGAAGGCACCTTTAAAAGGAGTCCAACACTCCCTGCCAATGAGCAGGGACACCTTCAGCTAGATTAGAAATGCATAAGAGTACATTTCAAAGAGATAAAGGTGGTGTCACCAACACTGTCTTACTGATTGCTTACCTCAAATTTAGAAATTAAGTTTTATAGAGATATGAAGTCAAACTTGATGTGAATTTTTATTTCCCATTATATGTCCATGCAGCATCTACAGTTGTTCTACATCCTAGAATATAAGCATGTCATTTTCCATATATGTAATTAGGGACAGCATCCTTCTGTCTACACTACCACCATCCTGAACATCTGGAAACTAAGGTCTGGAACCATTTATTTTGGGGCAGGAGATGATGTTGGCAAACCAGGTGCCGGTTTCTGCCACTTCAGCTCTGAGAAAGACCCCCAAGGAAGTTAATGCAATTTCTCAGAGCGCTCTTGTTCTCTCTCTGCACAATACAGCACTACAGAACATGGACCAGCTGAAAGCTGTCATGGTAAATCACAGAAAGAAACTCTCAACACAGATTAAAAGACACTAAAACTGATAGAAAAACACCCCCAAAGTCAGCTGCTTCGAACTCACCACTTTCTGCACAACAGAATGTTTCTCTTGCAGGATCATCCTTTCACATTTTATGTTGAGGTAGACTCCACTCACCTGCAAGCAGCTGCCTGACATTGGGACTGCACAACATCATTTACTACAAGGAAGCCAGGAAGCTACACAGCAAGCTGCTGCAGGAGTACGTACGCGGAGGGGGTGGCAGCTCTGAGATACAGAGATGTCACACACAACAGGAAGCCACCACAAAGCAAACCAGCATCCTGTCCTCGCTGCCCCGTGGAGGCCAGAGCCTGGTGCCACACGTTCAGAAAGCACCAAGAACTTCCTTAAGTCTTTTACAGAGAATGTTGAGACAACATTCAAATCCCACCATAATTATGGGACTGAGAAGAGCAAGGGCAATTTGATCCTCCTGCTACACCCTTCCAGTGAAAGCATCCAAAGTCTTCACAGCACCAGCTATCACAAGGAGGATCGGTGGATTTTGAAACTAATCTTTGCCAACACTCTGCAAAATCTCAGCCATCTCTTGCCAGGAAAGATCTCCTTGCCTGTGTTCTAAAGCATTATTTTTATTGAAATTCCAACAAGAGAGAAACAGAGGGGGCTCTGCTTCATCCTCAATAATCCTGTCATAAGGAAAAGGAGCCATTTTACCAATGAACAATTTACAAGCACACTTTTCCATTAATCTCAGCAATAAAAACAGTGCTTTAGAGTATTCTGATATACTGTCTTAAATATCTGTTCTTATTTTCAAAAGCTTAAGATGTTCAGCTATAGCCTTCAAACATTTACAGAACCAATTTACATCTAACTGAATGCATCCAGACTGAAATACGGTGTATGGTCTGAGGACATTCTTTACATGTAGCAGTTCTCAACTCATGAGCTATGATTAAGAATCCATGTCCATCCCCAGCTTATATAGAGAATTACCCCAGCTCTGCTACAAACTAACAGACAGTGCCAAACTCCTTTTCTGGGAAAACAGACTTCACCTCTATCTGGATGTTATCTTAGGATCTACTGTGCCAATCCAACTGCCTGCTTTTGTCCTCTGAGCTACCTCGTTTGTGGCTTAGCAGCAGATGTTGGGAACTCTCCTAAACCAGTTTCCAGAGGAACCTTCCCCCTGCAGCGTAATTGTTGAAATCACCCACCTCCTATGGCTTTAACCTGAGAAGGAACAAAGGGATTTCTCTATTGCTCTCCTCTGAAGTAACCTATTTTGGGGAAAGATCTTAAAGCTTGAAAACAATCTATTCTAGAAGCCACATTAGCTTGACAACTCTGCTCTAGGGCTGATCAAAAGCATCCCTAAAACTAGGTTACTGCATGCAGCTACGTGATCACTTTCCTGACAAATAATCCCAAAGAATTAAAAAAAAAAACAACATGCTAACACAGCATAGGTTATATTCAAGAAAAACTGTGCCCTTTGCACCTAAAGTAGAAATTACTTTTTACTCAGTTATGACAAGAAAAAGGCACCAAGATGTCATCACTTTTAAAGATTTGTCTGCCCTCAAGCAGCAGTTTCAAGCCAGTTGTCCCATCTTTAAACAGATCTTGGCCTAGTTTACTCCTCCTGTGAACTTGCAAGGGCAAGCAAGAAAAGTAGTAACACTAGCATAATCCAGAAATTCATAGTTTCTTCAGAGAATTTTAGCCATGTCAAACGGTCTCGCCTTCATGTGTTTGATTAACTTTCACTGATTCTGTAGTGTAAAGTATATGAATCCTTACAGAATACATGGGAAATACAACAAAAGTAAGATGTGCTGGATATATTTCCTGTACGTTGTAAGCACATAAAAGAAGAGAAAGCAAGTGTCAATAGCATTAGTCACTTTAGGATCAAGGGCAGCCTTAACATCAAACTCCTGGATATGTAGAATTTTGCTTCACAAAAAAACCCCAAAACATTTCAGCCTTCAGAAGCAGTCAATAAATACTACTACATTTTTACACTCTTATGGAAAAAAAAAAATATTAAAAAGGTATTTTGAATGTAATGCTTAAGGTTCACCACTACAGTACTTCCTCAGGAAAACAAAGGTGTGATTGGTTCCATGACAGCAGTTTAAAGAGTTTCCAACCTTCAGTATTGGCTGACGTGAAAGATATGCAACAGGTAGGGCTTCAAAATACTACTATTTCATCATAAAAAGCTCAAATAAATGCCAGTTCGTCAGTAGGAAGCTCCTAATTTCAGTGTCAATCAACCACTTCACTTACAGTTGTCTGCTTTGCATTCTTAATACTCCCACAACCTTCGACAGTCCTCAAAGCATGGAACCCACTGTAGTGCTGTTGCTTAGACTCTGGATGGTAAAAAAAATATATGCAGAATTCATCTCATACTTGAAGCACAACCCAGGTGCTTCAGAAGTCTAATTGTTGACTGTAAATTCCACAAGTCAGCTAAATTCTTCAAAAAACAACAGCAGGATTTGAGTCCCTCTCACTACGTCTCTCACTTAAGTCAGAATTGGGACACTGTCGAAAACAAAGCAGAAATAAACTTCTGAAAACCAGGAAACACAGCACAGGGATGATACGCTCGTGTTAAGCAAGAAGGGCAGAGGGCACAGATAAGACTACATTTTTGACATACATATTGAACTGTTTAGCAAGAAAAACCCATTTTTCAATGGGTTCAAGCATTAAGTACCGTTCCACACATAGTATCAAAAGCAAGTTTATTACATAACTAATCCAACCACTACTATTAGCGTCACCAAAAATTTTATCTGTTCAAGAAGAAAAGTTTAAGTTATCAATCAGGAAGTTATCTAACACTGCATCAAACCCTTCTACAGAACTGAGATGAGTACACAAACATTTGGAAAGAGAAAATAGAGGTATACAGTTACAGATGCATCTTTTAGTTGGCCCCTTCATCCCAACTACAAATAACCTTTGTCAGGGCACAGTACCCATTCACTATGCAAAGCTAAAACAAATGCGAACTAGAGATGCTGAGACATCTTCTTTATCATCCTGCATACATGGAAGAAAAAATAGATGCACCTACACATTGAGTTAGGGGCTGACCTGCTGGAAAGCAGCTCTGCAGAGAGCGGCCTGCGACTCCTGGTGGACAACAAGTTCCCCAGGAGCCAGCAAAGTGCACTTGTGGCTAAGAAGGTCAGTGGTCTCCTGGGGTGCATGATAAAAGAGCATGGCCAGCAGATCGAGGGAGGTCATCCTCCCCCTCTACTCTGCCCTGGGGAGGCCACACCTGGAATACTGGGTCCAGTTCTGAGCCCCCCGGTTCAAGAAGGACAGGGAACTACTGGAGAGAGTCCAGCAGAGGCTACAAAAATGATCAAGGGACTGGAGCATCTCTCTGATGAGGAAAGGCTGAGGCCTGGGTCTGTTCAACATGGAGAAGAGAAGACTGAGAGGGGACCTCATCAATGCTGACCAATAGCTGAAGGGCAGGTGGCAAGAGGATGGGGCCAGACTCTTCTCAGTGGTGCCCAGTGACAGGACAAGGGGCAATGGGCACAAACTGGAACATGGGAAATTCCATCTCAACGTGAGGAAAAATGTCTTTCCTTTGAGGGTGGCAGAGCCCTGGGAAAGGCTGCCCAGAGAAGTGAAGTGGAGTCTTTTTCTCTGGAGATATTGGAAACCTGTCTGGATGTGCTCCCCTCCAACCTGCTCTGGATGAACCTGCTGTGGGAGGGGGTTGGACTAGAAGATCTCTGAAAGTCCCTTCCAACCCCTGCCAGTCTGTGATATGCCTCAGTTCAGCATTGCATCGTGCAGACCGTGTCAGCAGTAGAAAAAGGAAGACGCCAGCAAGGAGAACGGATACAGCAGCGCCCTGTGGGTTCAGCAACAGGCACAAAGCAACATGGAATCTCCTGGGGAAGAGTAAATGGGTTATGATGTGCAACAAGTAAGCTGTACCTGGAGAGCAGTCCTTATGGGTAGGGCACTTTCAATACTACTCATCCTTCATGTAAGACCAGTCTCTGTTACAGTTGTCACGTTACCCAGATGTTGGCATGGAACCAGAATTCAACATGTGATATAGATATACCCAGTTACAGCTCAGGAGGGACACAGCTCTGCATTAGTATTCAGATATGAATACTCTAGAGGAATTTCACTGAATTTTTAGAGTTGGAAAGGACCATAGAGATCATCTAGTCCAACTCCCCTGCTGAAGCAGGATTGCCTAGAGCATGTTAGAGCATGTTACTCAGGACTGCATCAGGCAGGTCTTGAAAATCTCCAAAGAAGGGGACTCCATAACCTCCCTGGGCAGCCTCTTCCAGGGCTCTGTCACCCTCACCATGAAGAAGTTTTTTCTCATATTTGAGTGGCACCTCCTATGTTCCAACTTGTGGAACATAAGACATCAAAAAGAACTCTAAACTCAATGCTCCACTTCCCCTACCTTTTCTTTTTTTTTTTATTTTTAAAAATATAGGAGCTAAAACAGCCCAGGTCAACATTACCACAAGACTGTCATAACTAAACTCTTACTAGTTGTACATTATCAGGCATTTTACAAAAGAAGCTGCATTTTGGTAAGTCTTATTTAAAAGCAAGAAGAAAGCATTAAGCATATCTGTATTTTTTTTTAAAGACAAAAAAAACACACAGCTGAGCACACCAAAATACTGGAAAACTGAAACTAGTAATTTGTGTTTCCCTACTTTGGGTTCCAATACTCTGTACTGTCAACACCGAAATGACTTTTTGCATAATGAAGGCAGACTATGAATACACCAGTTGACTATTCGTGACATGGCATGGTTTGGTTTGTTAAAGGCTGGGATTTCAGCCATCACTAGTTAAAGTCCTTATTTCAACAGAACAATACATACTAATATGAAAAAAAGTGTTCCATTAGAAGACAACTTATATAAAAGGATGCTCATGCTCTGTTTCGCCACTGACTGCTTCTTGTGCTCCATTTGCGTCAGAACTGCAAGGGAGAGCATAAAGACAGGATCTTGAATTCTACGGAATTCATTCCGTATTTTAGAAAAGTAAACTCACATGCCAACATTTAGTTTCAGGATACACAGGGATTATGCGATTAGAATCCCACTGGCTTGCTGGGAGGCTTCAGCAAGATAACTGCAAATTACTTAGAGGGCTAGTGTCAAAAGGACCTCTGTACTTATTTAGCCTCTGCTCTAGATTACTGACCCACTTATGAAGAGCTAAGCATCCCTGCTGTGCAATGCCAACACCCACTCCATCTGTTTGCTTCTGCTTTCTCGGAACTTCTATTAGTCTGCGTAAGAAGTTGTGTTAATTACCACACGAGCAGCTTTTGCGTAGCACACACGATATCAGCCTCATTCACTACACAGTCACCTTAACAAACAGCACCGAAACAGGACAATCCTAATCGCAGCAGGATTATCAACAACAAAGTATATGCAGATTTCTGAAGAGGCAATTTAATTCTATTTTTGTCCAAGCTGCTCTCAGTTTTGAGAAAAGCTTGTAGGTGTTCAGTTGCTTCGGGCTTCAGTGATGGAAAATTATACTAGAGTGAATTACTGTAGCAAACTTTCTGGAAATCTCCAAGGGGACCAGAAACTTGGGAAACCACAACTGAAACTTCTGTTGAGGGAATAACACAACAGTTGCAAACACAAGCATCCCACAACACTTGTCAGTATCTACACTGATTTAAAGAGAATTTAAACCTGAAGATAGTTTAAAAAACCCCCAATGACTGCACAAAACGAAACACAAAACCCCTCCCCACGCAGAAGAAGCTTTGGAAAGTTAGCCCAGCTGTCACATCAGAACTGCATCTCAGCAGCTTAGCACCTCAAACTTCCTGCTGACTAGGAAGAAAAAAAAAAGTTTCAAATTCAGCACTTTATTATTTATCCCTGCTGATCTGCAGATCTCTATGACATTCAGTAAAGTGGGTTTCAAGCAGCAGTTTCATTAACTTACTAAATCCAAGCACAAGAATCTCCAAAAGTCATTACAGTACAGAGTTGACATTTGTTCTTTCTTGGGAACCCAGACTACTGCTGTCAAAGTGAAATAATATCAACAGTACAAAAGCCAACTATGAAACTCAAGAATTCTGTATAGTGCTGCCGGCAACCCTGACATCATCTCACCCCTTAATAGCAAAGCCATTTCTTAGTTTAATTTTAAACCTTGTATAATAGCCAACGCCACCTGAAGAGCTCTCCCACTATCAGCTTACTCCTAAAGTAGTCAAGAAAAGTAAAACCTTGGTCCAGTCCTTTTTACAGCTGACCAGAGGATGGATGAGAACAGCACATCACAGTCCAGCAAGAACCACCATTCACAACAGAGAGGCTTTACAGAGCCTCACAGAGCTTGTATATTGTTTTAAAGAATTATTTACTATATCTACTTTAACACAAAGGTCACACAAGCAGGAGGAGATACTCAAATACAGACAACTGGTGGACTCAGCAAACAATGATAAACTGGCACACTGTTTGTACCTTCTAACCTTATCTTCAAAATTAAATTTAGACAACTATTCTTCTGAAGTAGCACTATTTATCTCTGTAGGAGAGCTCTAGGAAGTTTAAGAGCTCTAAAAGTTAGATACGCATTTCATATGAAGTGAATCTGTGTCCAATATTTAGCTTCTGTCATATGAAACGCCTCCAATTAAGCATTTTGTCTTTGTCATGGTGAAGACTTGCTAAACACATACAGTCATCTCATGTCAAGTCAAGAAATACTTATCCCTACAGGTTCCAGTATTAGTCTACTGAAATACAGAAAGACAAGAAAGCTCCAATATTTTATTTCTGATTGTTTTCCATCTGGCTAAAGTAAGAAAGCAGAAAGGAAACCCAGAGAATTTGGGGACTGCTCTAGGGAAGAAAATACAAGCAGAGGGCAGCATTAGAAACAAAATGTGAACAGAAAAGAGAGAACACAACTAAAATAGTCATTAATTCAGAGCATACCCATGCTTTTCCCAGAAAGCTGCGTCAAATCTTAAAGAGAACACTAAAACAATTATCAGATAACAACACATTCGATATATGGAAATCATTACTGACACCAGTCAAATCTATTTTGTGCTATGATTAATACAAAGCTTAAAAGTAGCTGGGATGAATGCACTAATACAGAAATTAAGGTCATGAACCAGATGCAGTTCCTCTCCCTGACAAGTTATTTTAAGCGTTGAGGGGCTAAGTGCTCAGAATACTCCTGTGCCACCAGAGATCCTCTAAAGTTTTCATAGAAAAACACACCTGTGAAGTGATTTGACACTTGCGTCTCACATAATGAGCTTACACAGGCACCTTAGTGAGAGCTCTGTACAACACAAATTGAGAACACACTGCATTTTATATATATACACTTACAAACATAACCCTTGCCTCTCGCACAGCAGTTGCTATGAATTAAATTGAGAAAGTCAAAGGGGTAGAATGCAAGTCGTTCACCTAAATTTATATATGCATCAGAAGTGCAACAGTAATTCTAGAAATACTCCAAGTTATCAAATAAAAAGCACTTTCATTAACAAATAATAATTACAGTAAAGAAACCGGTCTTCAGACAACCTGCCTCCAAAGATAAAATTTCCCTTCAAAAGGGAGACTGGATCCAGCTTGTACAACTTAAAATGAAACTACCTAATACAATTGAAAATAATTAGATGACTGAAGTGTTGACCAAGGAAAAACTAGTCTCTTTTTTTTTTTCTTTTAAAGCAGAAGTAAAGATTCAAGTATGTCCCTCCAATTATAGACAGGGTTATTAAATAAAAGCGTAAGGCAGTGCTACAAACTAAGAGCTGCGCTAGCCACCACCAGAACACATACAAATTGGAATCTACATAGTAATGAAAATTGAAATGTAAAGTTATTATTAGCAATTGTGACTTAACAAAGCATGTGATTCAGTTGTAAGCAAGCACCATACAAAACCAAAATAGGTTTTAAAGAATTTTTAAGGAATCAAAAGCATGCAACTGATTTTTTTAGTCATTTGTTCACAGGGCAACTTAAACATCCATTTAGTCATTTCTTACGTGGTAGCAACAATTTCAAACACAACAGCACTTACCTTGGTATCGTCACACATTTCGTATTGCAATTTTGAGTGGTAATTGCCTTCTCAAGCTCATCCAGCTGTCCTGTTTTCTTTAGCTTCTTGACCAAGCTTTTCACTGCTTTTTCACACCACTTTTCCTCCTGACCATTCTGCTCACCACCACCAGCCCCTCCAGAGCCACCAGCAGATTTTTTCCACCCCAGAAGTCTCTTCACAACTGGTGGAGTGAAGGGCAATATGGATGACATGACTTTCACCAGAGAGAACACTCAGCAAGTAATAAATTAGAGATTCCCGTCTGAGCCCTAAAAACACAAACCAAAACAGACACATTAGCACTGAGGTTTCACATGACACAAACACTTTGCTTAGGACCCTTCATTACCAAATGCCACAGGACACTGCATCCCAAAATAAGACAGATATTAGTTCAGTAGTCTCCATTATGGTTAGGTCCTTCATCAATAAAATTAAAATGCAAGTTTGCTTCATAGTCTTTAACAGATACCACACATTAAGGTTACCATTGGATTAGACATTTAATTTTTCCTCCAGTCTTTCCTGGCTGAAGCCAACTCTAGAAAACATAGAACTTAACACAAGTCTTGCTTTGCACTAAAACCTGGCTGGTTTTAGTCATTTATTAAAATTTTCCACAAGTGATTGACAAATTGCATACACATATATGCATGTTGTGCCCATCTCCAAATTAATTTAGCAAGCAAAATTGTGTTTGGAATGTCATTTAGTCATTACGGCTTGACAGAAGTCTTCCAACACTCAGCCGTTTCACAAGCCTTTTCTCATTTTGTTTGTCATGTTTTAAACAACTACCAATTTTGTTCCACTGGGGATACAGATTTGAAATTTGCTCTTAAGTTTGGTAATAAGCTTGTTCCCATCTTTCTAGTTCAATGGCCTACAAATAAGGAATCTTCTCAACTGGCAGTACTTAAAATCATGAAGTCTTCCAAAATTCATTAAAGGATATTTAATATCCTAGTTTGCAGACACCAGAGTAGAACTGTCTAGTTTCGATTTTGATAACCTTTCATTCAGCATCAACTACCTGATCAGCATCTTTACATAAAATGAAAGATTAAAAGGGATGCTGAAATTTGGGCTATGTTTAGCATTCATTGCAATTTGCACTTCATATAACTTAAAATAGAAATTATAACCATTTAGGAAAAAAAAAAACCCACACACCTTGTTTTTGCAGGTTCTATTCGTCTACTTTTAGGTATTAAAAAATAAGCCTCAAATCAACGATGTTTTTTCCAGACAGACAGCTGTTAGAAATTGCTTGAAAACATAATGGTCTTGTGGCTGGAAGTATGGCACTGAAGTCAAAAACAAATTTATTTCCAGGCAGCAAATAGGTATTTGAACTGCAAAAAGTTACCTTATTTCAGCTGACTGAACTAACTTGTACATCTTGGAAAATACCTTGTTTTAGCTAACAGGTAACGCTACCTTCAGGCTACTCAATCTGAGCTTTCAAAGGCAGCTTACACGTCTCTCCATCCTGTACAGGCGCACTCCTCACTTCTATCCAAAATATACCAACTTCATCTTACTGAAATTTCCCATCTGCAAAAAAGCACAGCTGATTTGGGATACTTCAGGCCACACTATTCATGGCTAATTTATGCCTTGTCATGTCTTTGTGGTTTTAGTGAGGACCAACAAGTCAACAAATACTAAATTATATTCTACAGGTAACTTTAAATCATAACTTTTCAATTTCCACAAAACAGAACATTCAGTAGGAATGACATTTCAGTTTCAACTAAATTATACCTCCATAAACCAGCTTCTCAGAGCACCTAAAAATATGACTGAAGCAAGAATTGTAGTTTTCTGGGGTGAAGGAGACAGAGGCTCCAATTAACAAGGACTCAAGACTGACACTGGTAACTTTATGCAAGTGATTCAAAATATTCCATCCTAAATGAAAGAATCACAGAATGGTTTGGGTTGGAAGGGGCCTTAAAGACCATCCAGTGCCACCCCCTGCCCTGGGCAGGGACACCTCCCACCAGACCAGGTTGCTCCAAGCCCCCTCCAGCCTGGCCTTGGCAATTTCCAGGGATGGGGCAGCCACAGCTTCTCTGGGCAACCTAGGCCAGGCTCTCACCACCATCACAGACAAGAATTTCTTCCTTATATCCAATCTAAATCTAGTGTCTTTCAGTTTAAACCACTGCCCCTTGTCCTGTCAGGGGAGGCCTTGGTAAAAAGTCAAAGTGTCTGTTTTCACACAAGACTATAATGTGAAGAGAACTTCCATTCTTTCAAGAATGTTAAATTATTATGGAATTGTCCCCAATATTTCAGACTGCAGATTTTGCAGACTGCAAAAACATTGCACTGGAGACCTGCCTGCAGCAAACACAAGAAAAATAAACTCAATATCCAACATTTTTCAAATTAAACACTGAATAGGACAGTCAGGGTACAGCTTCATAGGGAGCCAAGCCAACGCAAGAGCTTCCTGTCACAGGAAGCCCAGGTCTCCTTCCTTTCTTTCCTGTGGCACTACCACCGATAACTTTCCACAAAGGCTCAGCTAGATAACCAACTTAAAACCTATCAAGTTTGGGGTTTTTTTTGCTGAGTTAGTTCTCTTTCAGGTTAACAAGTTGCACTGGCTCACACACGGTACTCTAAGTGGTTGAGCTGATGTCAACATCATGTAAAAGCACATACCTGGGCATATATTCTAATTTAGATAATTTATTTTGGGAGTGAAACAGATTAGAGCCCTTACGGAGTACACAGAGTAGCTCCAGAGATAAAACAGGAGACTTCCATGGCCTCCGCTGTTTTAAGAAATGCTCGCACTACTTTCTGAAACAGAGAACAGCAGTCAATCAAGAACTTTCTAAAAGACTTCAAGTTTCGAGCAAGGCCAACATTAGATCCTTCAGAGGCCTACGCAAGAAATTCAAAAATACCAAACCAAAGAGAATAGCCAATTTTGCTGCAAAGATCCCATATTAAACACTGGCAATTGTTGGTGTAGTATCTGAACATTAAATTCCATGTTAACAGATGTAGGCAACAAAGTACCAGCATCATTGCTGATCCACACACCAATTCTTCTCCCATTTATGAAGCTCACTGACACATAATATAAGCATTTCCTGCTCTTTACCTTCAAATTTGACACCTTTCTATGCCCCAGAATACTCCTTTGATTGTCAGCCTTACAAAACACACACTTCAGTAGGGTCTCATTTACCATCAACGTAAATTCCCTATTCTTCCAGGCCCTCTAAACATTCTCAATGCTTTTATCTTATTTTTCAGGTTTACAATACCCCTTGTGATGAGGTGTCCCATTTTACACTATTCTCTCCCTTAAGATAACAATGATCTATATGTCATATTCTGTAATCTGATATTTTTATTTCTGTTTTAAACTAAGATTTGCCTTTCTGCTTCAAATGCACATTGAGTGATTTTAGTCTTGCAGCAGGAAAGACTTTAGAAACCCCATTCATTACAGTTTTTCTTTATATTTGAATTCTCATACTATTCTGACATACTCAAGAGGCAAATAAATAAATAATGCGTTCTTTTCTCACTTCCAAAAAACTGTCACCTCAGACCAAACTAACTAGAAGTTTCCAGATATAATACTTAGTTTTAACCAGTTCCCTTACAGATGAGGTCTGCCCATCCAGGTTCTGCAGTACAAGTTGATTTTCTACCCCTGAGAAAATTAGCTTAAAAACGAAAAAAAAAAAAAAACAAAAACAAAGGGACATGCTTAAAGAGCCCTTCATTAAAATGATTATTGCAGCTTAGCAGCTATTTAAAAAACCCACACAACATGCACCCCAGCTGCAGACTAAGACTCTAGGAGGCTTAAACTAACTTCTTCCTTCTAGCCATTGTTTTGCCATGTCAGGGATTTGCCAGGAGTATCAATAAGAATTTCACTAAATTATTCCAGTAGTGGCCCCGGATGTTTCAAAGGCTGAGCAGAGAGAATGTGACACAAGTAGGACAGGACTTCATTCAGCTTAATACTTTAGCCAATTGCAAGGAGTACTCAGAAGAGAATATTTCAGCCAGTTTAATTTATTCAAAAGTGACACTCTGCTCCCAGCCTGGAGGAGGCACTGGTTGAATTCTGAGCAATTTTGATAAATGCAAATTATGCAAGGAAAGAGCAATAAATAAATTAAGAAGAAATATCCTTAATAACACACACTACTCAAGGAAAGCACATGAGCATGGCTCTTTTATGCAGCCATTCTCCTTGTAATAATTCAGCATCTTAAACTGCTACAGAGGAAATTAAAGGCCACAACTCAACCTATTCCTTTTAGCAGCCATTTATGGACCTGATGTCCACAAACTCATCTAAACACTTTTTGAACCTGCCTCCACATTCTCTTGTGGCAGACAGCACCAGAGTTTAACTTCCCACTGCCTCAAGAAGCTCTTTTAGCTGTTTTAATCTGATCTCTTCTTAGCATCAGAAAGTGGGCCTTGTTCTACCACTGCAAGCTTTGCTGAAGAACTGTTTGTACTCCTCTCATCCAAAAGCTTCATGATTCTATACATTTCAATCACATCCCTTCCCTCAAATAGAGGACTATCAGCCTTTTGTCACAAAGAAAGTATCTGAACACAGCTCATATAGTTAGGGAAGCTCCTCTGGACAGATGCCAAGCTTTAAAAGAGCTTTACTACTTCAATTAAATTACAAGTACTTGAAGACATTGCACAAGGAGCGATCTAAAGACCCCAGGAAAAGTTTTATCAGTCTATGGTTATCTTTTTGGTCATATTATCCTAAAGCTCTCAACAATGTAAGTAAAAGTACAAACCCAGAAATCCACACCTCATGAGGAATTAATATACAGAAGGCAGACAGCACGTGTCTATTGCTGAACATCTAGCAAGAGCTCAAAGAAAAATGAAGAGCCCTAATTTGCATTGTGTCCTAACTGTATCCACCTAGACAGCCTCAGACAGCGTGTTTATACTGATGGGTTTAGGAGTCACTGTTGCAGCTCGATTTTCATCCCACTTCAACTCATCACCTGTAACTTTTGCCTTCAAACTGACACAGTAACATAATCTTTATTCCTAAAGAAGTTATCTTCTCATACACTGTCACTGTTGACAGTAGCCTCTTGCTAAAAGCGTTCCTCTCTTTTTCTTTGTACACTTTCTTTATCCACAAAAACATAAAATGCTTTTTTCCCCAAACGCACCCAGAAAACTGTCTTTGCCAATGCTGCAAGAAACATTTCCACACTGCTAAAATGGCCGCAGATTAAACACATGCTAAATATGTAACATCCCTTCTTCCTTATGATAATGGTTTTTGTGATTTCTTTGTCGCCTATAGCCAACCATCTCCAAAAACTGAATATTCATTTATGACCTTTGCTTTTACGGACCTTAAATGTGCTTTGCCATTGCTTATTCTTTGCGCTGCCTCTCCTTTGCTCACTCTCTTCTACCAAGGCCCAAAATCACAGTCCAAATCTGATCTTTACCTTTCCACACCCTATTCCTGCTACAACACACCAACATACTGGGACCCTGTGAGTAACTGCAGGGAGATTTTCAATACCCCTTTTTGAGCTCAACTAGAGCTGAACTATTAGCATCAAGGCAGCAGCGATACGCAGAGCAGAAAATTATCTTATCACTTTCCACGTTCCCTGGAATGTGCCTCAAAACCGCAGCTTTGGATACCCAAGGAGTACTCACTCTTTTGCCGGGAGAGGTACGAGCATTTCTTTAGATTCCTGGAACACAGGGAGCACGTGCCATTATTCCCAACAGATTAATACTGGAAAATTTACAAATTGCCTAACTTTGGTGGTATTTGTTTCATCTCTGCCCCTGTAGCGTATCTCTGCCTCCTGATGCACACATGTTTCTATAGTTGGTCAAACAGTGTCATAGTTGGCACTTTTGAAGTCCCAGTTTGAGTCATGTCTGCTATTATTCCATTCTACTGTGGTTCTCTGGAACAAGTATTAAATACTAAGCCCATGATCCCAGCAATAACTAAGCATAAAAGATGAAGAAAACCTTAAGGGCAGACTAAAATCTTCAAGGGAAATTTTCCTTTCCTGAGTGTCTGGAACATACTATAAACACACTCGTGCTACCAAAAATATCAAGTGATTTCTGGCTAATTATTCTAAAGCCTTACACAACATATTTCATATCAGTCTGCTTATTCATCTTAAACTTGAAATAAAGAAATCTGATCTCTCCTGGTTTTACTAGAAGTATTCTGGTTTAGAGGAATTTAATTTGCAAGAGCTCATCTGGAACAAAGAGGACAGAAGTTAAGCTCCTGAGGAAAGAAGATCGAGGAAAATAATTTGTGGCATTTGAGAGACAGTCTACAAGTCATTTCCTGCCTATTTTAGCTCCATTTTTGTGATTTTTTTAAAAGGCAATATTTTTTTTCATTAATCCTGGAATTCGGGCAAGATTCTGTATCAATTTCACCAAGCGCACAACGTTTCAGATCGTTTAGAGGAGGAGGGAATATCCACCTTTTCCCTTCACATGCATCCCTGGGATACATTAGTGGCTTCAGAATAAGGTAACATTAATTGAAGCACAGTCTATTTAAGACAGTTATCAAGACCTTATGTTGGGCTAAACAATATTGAGAGCTGAAGTTTAAAAAGGCATAGCTCATGCAGTACTGCATATGTCTTCTATATTAATCCAAAGTCATTAAGACTTAGAGAAATGATAAAACAAGTATTTCATCTTGCATTGAGCAGAAGCAAAACAAAACTAATTTATGATCTGCTTCTGGATCCTTTAGGCTGTGTTATTCCGAACAACAAGGAGACAGACAGTTTATTGTAAGTGGAATCTGAGAAAGTTCTCCCCAGTGTTAATGAGCTCAACTCACAGGAAACCTGAACTGTGTATGAAGTTGAAACTAAAATCAAAGCCAGTCCTTTCCCTTTCAGACAGAATACACTCTAGTTAAAGCACTCCGTGGAACAGACAAGACAAGGTATTTCACTTCTGTTGCACCCACAATCCCTCCAAAAACTGCCTTTCGAGATTCCAGAAGGGCCAATTCTTTCTTCTTCCCCTACAAAGGCATACTCATGACGCACAGCTTTGTCATAATGGTGAAGCTCAAACCCGCTGCCACACACATACTTTTCTGAAGAACACGAGAAACTGCAATGGTGCCCACATCCTCCTCTCCTCATATTCACGTCAGAGTAGGACGGCGTCGAGTATTCCCTTATTGGTTTTGGGGTGTCTGGGTTTTTTTTTTGCTTTGGGGAAGGTGGGGGTGGAAAGCTGGGGGAAGGGGAATCCAGCCCTGCTGAGCAACGCCCTCAGATCCACCCCCCAGTTCAGCTTTCCAGCCAATTAGGCCAGCAGCGGGGAGTGGCTCTGAGGATCTCCCTCCCAAGGGGCTCCATCTGGCCCAGGGCTCCATCTGGCCAGCGTGCAGACCAAAAGCTCCAAGAAGTAAAGCCACGGCCCCAGTGCAGCTTTGACACCAGCTGAAGAAGTTCAAGGCAGGAGCAAAGAAAATTCTTCCTCTGGGTCAGCAATAGAGTGAGGATTTTGCAATGTGCCTATATACAGAATCAGTTTACACATTAATATTTATTACAGTCTAGTATTGCAATGCATCTTGAAACTCTGTGTAACTGTATTATCTTTATACGGCTCATTGAAAACAGAATTACCCACCTACTTTGAAAGTAGACTATTTTCCTCTCCCTCATTTATGAAGTTTGACTATGAATCAAATGAGAAAACTCATGTTTCTCATCCACAGAACTCAAATAAGCACTATCATGATGCCATGAAAGCTTCAGAAGCTCAATGTTTCTTACGTTACTAAGGACTACTGCAAATTACAGACAAATGTAATAATGAAAAGCTATAAGGCTATTAGATAATTAGCACACTGTATTAACACATGCATTCATAGCATACTAAAATGGCAAGCATCTGGAGACATTAGAAAGAGGAAATGTTAATTTTACTGACCTTTGATTAAACTAATAGGACCAATGTATTTTAGCAACTCTCCTAGAATTACAAGAGAGGAAAATTACCACAACTGCAGTTGGCCAATCCACCTGTCTCTGAAAAGCAGCAAACTTCTTCAGCATATTTCGTATTATTAACAACCTCAAGAGTACTTCTCCTTAAAACCAAAAGACCTTAATAGCCCCGCAAAAGCACAGAATAAGCACTCCAAACCACAGCAGTTTAAGCTCTTCTCACCTCATTTGTTTTGACTACAGTTTTCCAGGTGTAACAGGCAAGTGTTTCATTATTTTAAAAAACAATACTCCTGGACTGAATTTGATCAGCATATTCACAGAACTGATTATTAGGACCTGTTTCACTGTATAGCTTACCAGTTTCTCCACTTTGTTAAAGCATAAATAGTTGCATCTAACAATTAGTTAATGCAAGTTCACTTTCAAAACAGGCCTAACACCAATGTTCTTCAAACAGGCCACCCTCTTGACAAGCAGAGTTCACTATGCACCAGAGAGTGTCTTACGTTAAGCTGGTGTTGCTCCAGCATAATTAAATTAAGCTCAAGCCCCAGACTGAACTGATAGAACACCCAGGAGCTGCTCTCTCACAGTCTCTTCTTGGTCTTACTTCACACTATAGCTGTCAAACACATTTAATCATAATAAAATGTCATCTGGAATGAAGCATTACAGTCTATAACACAGTTTCTCTACTGGAAGCGGAGAGCAATGCTTAGGGAGGTTTTCTGCAGCAGCCAGTTTCTTCTAGCCCAGAGAGTATGGAACACAGGGCTGCCTGTACTCTCCATTCCATTAGAAAAAAAAAACCTAATCCCATCGCATGACCTGCAGCAATTCAGTTTAACAAATCAACAATTACAAATATTTTGGCAAAGTAAGCTTAGGTATTGTTTGCCTCTCGGCACAGTTCACAACCAGTTTGTGGCTTTATGATAAAAGTCATTAAATCCAATCTGAAAAGCAGAATTTACAGCTCACTTAGCAAGTCAGGCCCATAAATGGATGCTTTCAATTACAGGGCATTTACATGCACAATCATTAAGGCAGCTTTGAACACATTTGAAAACTCTAGAATACTTTTTATAATAATTAAAACTTTGCGTACAGTTCTTTATACAAACAAAACTTAAGAATTCTCTTCAGTCTCAAGCACAGCTCAGATTCATTGTTATCCAGAACCTACTACAAAGCCTGTTCTCCCAGTACTTTTGTGGGAAAGGGATTAGAAAGATGAAAACAAGTTTTGTTTTTTAAAGTTGCTCTCAGTAGCAGAGATTTTTTTTTTTTTTTGAGCTCCAATAAACTCAATTATATCAACTGGTGCTGAACACTTCTGAAAGATCAGGCGGAACAGGAAGATGGAGGAGGACCCAGGAGGGCCTTTCATTTGGATATTCAGTGTGTAATTCAAACTGATTTGGTTTGTGAAACTACCTTCTGGGTGGAGGAAAAGAAGAGATTAGTTAAGAATCCCATCTTTTTAACTTCATTTTCTCAATTGTGCTCTCCTCTTTATCATCAAACAGAACCTCAGAAAAGCTGACAAATTCTTCTCCAAGATTGTATTACACACACTCAGCTTCTTCCATAAAGAGAACTCAATCTTCAAATACTTTTGTTCATATCAGTGACTGTCGGTGTAGCCTGCATCTGACCCACAGAACTGCAGAACAACAATCAACTAGCAGGTTACTCTAGTAAACAGTCCAGCGTACTGTTAAATATGTGCTTAGACTCATCTTTGAGTTAAGTTTAAACCATCTTAAATGAGATCCTCCCCTTCCTCTTTTTAAAGGCATTTGTAACTAATGCTATCTTTCATCATGATAGTGCTAAACAAATGGGGGGAAGGGACTTAAAAAACCTCCCTTTTATTTATATTGTCATTCCTCTCTACTTCACTAGAATTTGTAAACGTTAAAGTTTTAAAGCTACACCTCAGAACACACACACAAATAAATCTATTCATGCATCATGCAAGCTCCAACACTGCAATAAACCACAGGAAAGTCTAAACAGCAACCTTATTCTGCCAATAGAAGCCCTTAACAACAAGAGGCTTTTTTTTTTTTTTCCATGCTGGAGAACAGAGCAAGGACTAATCAGTCTCTCACTACAGAGTCCAGCCCCCACAGAAATAATGTCATGAATCAGTTTGGAAGTACAGCTCTCCAGGCTAAGAGAGGAACACTTAAGAACAGACAAACCTGCTGTTATGTGCGGTCTCCTAATAAGCTGTCATTATGAACTTCTTGCTACAGATGGAATCTGACTCGTTTATAACCATGAACTGTGATAACATAAGTTCTACACACAATATACACAAGTTGCAGCATTCACTACCAGCATTTTCAGAAACACTTGTTTGTTAGATCCCATAAGCAAAACTTTTTCTTAATGCTAGCCACTTCTTTGTATAGTATTTGAAAAGAGCACAACACACGAGTTGTTTGGTTTCTTTTAGTCAAAAACTATGACGGACAACCAAAAAGACATAAGGCTAGGCTGCAGCCTGAATCCCAGCTGTTTGATTCAACAGCTCTCCAAGACTATCACATGGGCTCTTCACTCACCCACATTTTTTCCCTTGTTTCCCCAGAGTGAAGACTAAAAGACCATACTGTGTCACACTTTTTCTCTTCCCCTTCACTCCCCACAAAAAAAAAATTACAAATAGGAACTCTACAACTCTGCAGTAACACCAGCTATTTGCATTTATCGCAATACAATTTCTCCCATGTGCTTATCTAGGTAGATGAAACAGTTAACAGATTATATCTGTTTACATCTTCCAGCGCATAGACAGCTACAGCATTAAAACAAATGATGTGAAGAAAGACACTAATCTCGCATGTACGTGTCTCATGGAGGCAGCGTGTATCTCACATCCATGGCTCTGAACGAGGAAAGGAATAGAAAAATCGGCACTGGCAGAAGTGAAGTCTGCAAACCTAAACACTTCACAGAATGGTTTGGGTTGAAAAGAACTTTAAAGACCATCGAGTTCCAAGCCCTTGTCATGGGCATGGGCACCTCCCACCAGACCAGGTTGCTCAAAGCCCTCTCCAACCTGGCCTTGAACACCTCCAGGGATAGGAAACTCCTTTGCAACTTGCTCCTAACTTTCTCCACCACCCCGGCAGGGAGTTTTGCACACCTGATCTCTGCAAGAAAAAAAGACCAGGCAGAGAAGGGGCTNGGGGGGGGGGGGGTGACAGCGACCTTCCCCCCCACCTCCCTTCCCCCTTCCCCTCACAGAGCCCGGAGAGCGGCCCCCCCCAAACCCCGGCCCGCCGGCGGGGCCCTCACCGCCGGCCGCGTCCCACCACAACAAAGGGGGGAAGGAGGGCGTGGGGAGGCGCCCCCGCCACCAGGCCCGGCCCCCTCCGTCTCCACGCACGGCCCGGCGAGGCACCTCTCTTCCCGCCGAGCGGCCGCCCCGTTGCCCTCCCGTCCCGCTCCCCCCGGCGGCGCGGCCGGGCCGCCCGCCGAAACCTCCCCGGGACCAACCTCTTCCTCGGCGAGCTGCGCGGCCGCCCTCCTCCCTCAGCGCTGCCTTCCCCCCTGCGCGCCCGCCCCCCCCCGCGCCCATTGGCTGACGCCGCGCCCCGCCCCCGCCGGTGGGCGGAGGAGGGCTGCGCGTTGGCTGCGCCGCCCGTCAGTTGAGAAAAAGCGGGCGCGGATTGGGCAGCTGGCGCGGCCGCCCGGCCCCAGCCGCCGATTGGCGGATAGAGCCGCCAATCAGCTGCCGGCAGCGGAAAAAAAAAATAAAAAAATAAGGGGCGAGACGCGCGGTGGAGGGTGGGCGGGGCTGCGTGCCGCGGACGGTGGGGCCGGGGAGACGACACTCATTGGCTGTGCCGGCTGTCACTCCTCGCTGGAGGCTCCCGCTAAGGGCGGTTGATCGGGGAAGGCGAAGCGGAGCGGGGGTTTGGATGAGCCGCAGGGGCGCAGCCGCACTGGCGGCGCGAGCTCTCAGGGTGAGAGGCGTCACGTAACCTTCCGCGCCGGACGCGGGTGGGAGCTGAGAAAAAGTAGTGCGCTGCTTCCCGCCGGGCATTGATTCCCTCAGGGACCGCCTGCCCTCGAGCGGCCGATAACGCCGTAACTAAAACGAAGTTAAAATGCTCCGTGGACGAGGGAAGGTGAATCCTCTCCCCTCAGAGGGGCGGTGTGGGGCGGCAGCTGTGGCAGCCCCCTCAGGGCCACGACGCCCCTCCATCCCCACAGCCACGGCCTGAGGGTGGTGGGGCCCTGCTCCCCAGCCCCTTACCTCAGCCCAGAATAGATTTAAGCCGCTTGAGGCCTCATCTCCTGCCATCACATATGGCTTCAGGCTACGGGACGGGCTGCCATCCCAACGGCCCCTCAGGTGCGACGCTGAGAGAAGACCGCCCTGCGGCCTGCCCGGCCTCGGGGCTGCCGGCGTCCCCTCACTGCGCCAGGGCTGCCCCCCTTCATCGTCTGGCTCTTAAAAACATTTTTCCCCTCATGTTGTTCTTGGTTTGGTTTTGGGGTATTGTTTTTTTTTAAGTGGCTGCCTTCGGTAGATCCTTCACGGCTGTGACGGCCTGTGGTGTGGTAATGATGTAATGTAACCCAATTCCTGTGTCTGAGCAAATGCCCCGGCTCGCCACAGGCGAATTAGAGCCTGTTGCCTGCAAACAGGTGACTGGGGAAGCATTAGCGTGCGAAACCCATTGCCGCTTTGTCTGCAGAGATCCTTGAGGTGATGCTCCACAGGTTCCCTGAAGCATGAGTGGGAAGCCACAAGATGGGACTTTAATGGTGGGGTTGGTTTTTTCAGGGGGGGAGCCGGGGGCGGGGTGGGTGAAAAGGCCGGTTCCTGCCGTGCTGTAAGTCTGTTGGAGGTGCTCTGGGGTTTTTTGCTTCCACTTTTTGATACTTTTCCTCACTCCTCCCCCGCCTATCTATCTCAGCTGCAGGCCGCTTCTCTCAGACCTGAGGTCCCATCTCACCAAGGTGACAGCTGGCTGCCCGGAGACGCGCTCCTCTTCCAGGCTGAAGCGCCGGTTCCTGCGCTGGGCGACGTCGGCGCTGTGATTCAGCGTGTTGGGCACGCATCCCATCTCAGCAGGCTGGGTATTTCTCAGGAGCCAGGTGAGGCACCTCCTCTCCTATCGTTTCGCCCTTCTGACAGAATGATAGATGCGGACTCACAGGAGTCTCCCTCTTGCCTCGTCTCTCCTTGGATTTTCCCAGCTTATTCTGTTTTGGTTTTTTTCTTTTCCTTTTTTTTTTTTTTTTTTTTGGTATTTTTTACCCCAGTTCCATCAGTTTGAGATTGAAGCCGGTCGTGAAATAAACGCTAACGTAAAAGGGAGAAGATACCCGCTGCAGACAATGCAGAGCTGCTAACAGATTACCATCATGTTTTTGAAAGATAAGGAGGTGTTCCAGGCATGTTGCACCTGGAAACAGATAACAGGCCATTCAGCCAGCACAGCACTTGCTTTATGGAGGTTTCACTGCATTCAGAGAGAATATTTTTTTTTTTTTCCCCCCAATGAACAGCGAGTTAATTAAGCTCAGTTTTTCTATGGATTTGTGTCAAGCATTCCCATCACCTCTCCTCTGCAATAAATCCACAGCCCCCTCTCCTCTTCTCTCCCCGAGGCTGACTTCTGATATATCCAAAGCTGCCTTCTGTGTCCCCAACCTACTTTTACTGGCTGGCTGTCCGGGCACAGAGCAGCACACTCTATGGCTGGTTGAGGGCTACGTGTGCACTGCCTGGCCGGCTGCCCACCGTTCCTCTGCTGCCAAAGAAGCCAAACAGCACTGATAAGGGCCAAGCTTTCTCTGCCTTTCTGCCTGGCGGAGCACTTAGAAGGTTGCTTTTTGTTTTGTTTTTTTTTTTTTTCTCTTCTAATACTGTTTGCCATGAAACTTGACAGGCATTCTATTTCCAAAAGCTCTGCGTCTATGTTAGGTTTGGTTGAAATAGGTCAAGAGGGTTGACAAGCTTATACTGGGGGACTGTGACAAAAAAACCCCACCATCCAACATTTGCATAAACCTCCTTTCTTTAGGAAAGGAAATGGCAAGCAGCAGGAGGAACAAAGCAAACGGAAGAAGGTGCCATCGCGGCTGCGAATCGCAGAGCCCAGAAGTTACCTGAGAAGCATGGTTGCTGTGGAGAATCCAGGCAAGATCCCACCTGGAATACTGTGTCCAGCTTTGGAGTCCTCAACACAGAAAGGACATGGACTGGCTGGAGCAGGTGCAGCGGAGGGCCACGAAGATGGTCAGAGGGCTGGAGCACCTCTCCTATGAAGACAGGCTGAGGGAGCTGGGATTGTTCAGCCTGGAGAAGAGAAGGCTCCAGGGAGACCTCAGGAAGAAATTTTTTACTATGAGGGTGGTGAGAGCCTGGAACAGGTTGCCCAGGGAAGCTGTGGATGCCCCATCCCTGGAGGTGTTCAAGACCAGGCTGGATGGGGCCTTGAGCAACCTGGTCTGGTGGGAGGTGTCCCTGTCCATGGCAGGGGGGTTCCCAGGAAGGGGCTCCCAGCCACACTTCTGCAACTGCAGAAATAGTACCTGCTTTGGTAAAAACAAAGAAGCAGCAAAATTCAATCCCAGAGCTGGGTACTATTAGCTAAACCGCGTAGCTCAGCACGTTTTGGACATTAGTGGTGCAGATGGTCCGTGGTTCCATTTGGAGTTGAACCTGCAGTGGAGGAGCATCAGCGTCTCTCGCGAGGGACATTAACGCGTGGCAAGAGGGATCAACCTTCCTCACTAACAGCATTCTCATACGGAGGGACAGAAACAGCCCAGCGGTGCTTCACGGTCACCTGTCTGCTAAGAAGAAGGAGGGGAATAATCTAAGATCTAAAGAAAACATGATGAGACCGTAGCCGGCTTCACGGAGAATACATGTTGACTTCCCAAAGGCTGTGACCAAATCCCCTAAGAGGTAAAAGAAATACAACGCCGTTATCAGATAACTTCAAAGACAGCCAGGATTTCTAAATGACCCGACACTGTCAGATGTCAGGGCGTGAAGGTGGGGAGGAGCGTGAAGTGTGGTGCCGGGGAGGCGGGGCTTGGGGGCAGAGCTTTTTGTGTTGAGGTAATTATTACCAGTATGTCAAAATGATCTGTTAAAGTGGAAAAAAAAAAAAAAAAAAAGGCAGAGCTTTGAACAGAGTTGCAATACAAAAAGATCAGCCAGCGTGTTTAAGGCAGGAGATAATATGTGACAAAAATGGCCATGGCAGCATGTGCAAAAACTCCTCTAGGGTTGAGATGGCATCTCCCTCGGCCTCAGAGGGTTAAATACGGGCTGAAACCACTTCTCCTGATATCACATGAAGTTTGTAACAGCAGCTTCACACTCTCTCGCTTCCTGTGGCGGCATGGAGAGGGTTAAAGAGGACGCCATACCGTGCCATTCCCATCAGATAAGGAGGGGCATGTCAGTTGATTTTTAAGACAACATTAAGGTGACTAGAGCAGAGCTTTGACATCATAAATGATCAGGAAGCTATTGCACAAGGCATAAAAATCTCCAAAATGAAGAGAAACTTCTACTCGGTCACACCAGCATGTAGGAGATTAAATATGTGCAGAGGGCCAAGTACTCCTCAAACTTTAAAAAAAAAACCCTGTGACTTAAGGCTGGGAGTAACAGCAAGATACGTAAAAAGTCATTTCATGTTTCTGCGCTTCTATTTATCTTCTCGGTAATGAAATTGCTCTGAAATGTCGAAACTCAAATCTGTTCACTACCTCTTCTGAAATGCAGAAGTGTGTTTCCAGTATTACATAAATCACTGTTGTTTCAGATGGGGCTGTTAAGAGATTTCAAAGCAAAGCGAAAAAAAAAATAATAAGGAAACGGTCCCACAATGCCAAAAAAAAAAAGAAAAAGAGAGCCCTTGATGTTAAGCCTGCTGTGTCTGTCTTATACCCTTGTCCAAGTGGACTTAAATAACTAATATTCAAAATAATGTGCTAAAAGCAAAGATGTGCCTTTCTGACCCATCATAGCACAAACTGGTTGGTGTTTAACGTACATTACATTCATCAGGTGGAATGGAGTGAGACAGTAATCCTTAGAAGTGAGATCTCCTGTTAAGAAATTCACAGCACAATGAGAAGATCTATGTATCATCTCACATTCCTCATTTACGCCGTATAATTCTGAAGAGTAAGTGATTTAACTATCCTAACTTATCCTAATTCCTGGTGCTGATTTGCACGTAAACCCAGTTGCCCTGAGTAACCAAAAGCAGAGTGAGTTGAGAGAGACAACTTTGGGCACAGCCAAACACTCGAATTTTGAATTCTTTTGCTGCCTTAACTTGCTTGACTTTGCCCTGAAACGGAATGGGGAGCTTTCATGCCATCGGGCAGTAAGATCTCGCTACAGGAAAATCCAGAAGGCCTGGATCCATCTCGGGAGGTTGGTAGCTCAGATGCAATCACGGATGTTATACGTAAGCTCAGTGAACTCCATTTCGTACCAGTCTCCTGTCTTCAAAGCCTTGGTTTTGTGCCTAGCTGCAGGTGTGGCCAGCCTCCGCCAAGGAAGGGTAACGACTTAGGCTGCTGGAACTCAAAACAGCTTCTAATTACGCTTGGCTGGTGGGGGAGGTTGCAGTTCAGCAGAGTGCAGAGCCTCCAAGATGGTTTTGCAGGACCAGCACAGGAAGGACATGGACCTGTTGGAGCCGGTCCAGAGGCCAGGAAGATGCTGGGAGGGCTGGAGCCCCTCTGCTGTGAGGACAGGCTGAGAGAGTTGGGGGGTTCAGCCTGGAGAGGAGAAGGATCCGGGGAGACCTTAGAGCCCCTTCCAGTCCCTCAAGGGGCTCCAGGAAAGCTGGGGAGGGACTCTGGATCAGGGAGGGGAGCCATAGGATGAGGGGGAGGGGTTTTAAACCGAAAGGGGGGAGATGGAGATGAGATCTGGAGAAGAACTTGTTTGGTGTGAGGGTGGTGAGAGCCTGGCCCAGGTTGCCCAGAGAAGCTGTGGCTGCCCCATCCCTGGAGGGGTTCAAGGCCAGGTTGGAGGGGGCTTGGAGCGATGTGGGCTGGTGGGAGGTGTCCCTGTCCAGGGCAGGGGGTTGGAACTGGATGGTATTTAAAGTCCCTTCCAACCCGAACCATCCTGTGATTCGAAGACCTCTCTGAGGTCTAGAGTCTCTTCACCACTCCCTCCCAGATACAGAGGAGCAGGGGCTCCCCCCGCAAGCTCCTTGGGCAACCATCTGGATGCACCCTCCGCTCACTGGCATCTAAGAGGTGATCACTCTCGGGCATCAATAATCCCTGAAACCGGCTTTTTTCCCCCCAGTTTCCTGATTTTTATAGATTAGAAATGCTTCATGGTGTCAACATTTCTGTTTTTTCTCAGGTTATCCCTCAGTCCTTTCTTACTATGCCAAATACGGCACCATTCATCTGCCTCCATCCTTTATTTTGGATTAGTTGAAGTTGATTAGAAACACATTTATGCTAACCCCAAATAAGCCATCATTAAAGTGAAATTGCCTTGTTTACAGAGAGATTTGCGCAAGTTTATCTTTATTGACTAAAATAAACAAGTGTAAATTGTGAGTAGGCCTGGGGGGACAATGGCTTTGTTTCTGAATTAATGGTAGGCCCTGGCCCAGCAAAGATTTGTGCACGTTTAAATCTATGCAGCGAATAAGCCAGATGAAGGCAATGGGATCAGTCATAGGAACAAAATTCAGCATAAATGCAAACCTTGCTATGATTAATTTTTCTATCATCCTTATTTCCTTTTTCTGTTTGCTTTTTCCAGCAAGCTGAAATTAATTCATTACGGTGAAGTCTGCAAAATAATAAAAAAAATAAAATAGTTGGTCCCTCCCTAGGAAGGATCAAAATAAACCAATTTATGCTGTGATCAGTTATTGCAATACAGTCTGTTTCTGTTTTACCCTGTGTAAGATGCACTATGCTAATTAAGCATATGTTTGTATAGATTAGTCTCAATGAGATTTACCCCAGTTTTCTACACCATCTGTGCAAGATTGGTAGCCGAGTTGGAAGTGATCTCTGTATATATTGTCTGTATTAGTTGATGAAATGTTTAGAATCCTTTGAGATGTAAGTTTTCTTTATGTTACTATTGGTCTTGCAAAACTTTAGTTACGTATTTTGAACATTTTTTTCTGCTTTCAAAAACTAGTGATTTATGACAATATAATTTTAAAAGTTATTCTGATGGACAGAATGGCTCAAGCAAGAATTCAAAGAACCTGAGAAATCCTTTGTTGCTTAGTTGTGTTTAGAGACGTAAAACATACATTGCTGTTATGCAGGTGAAGCGATCGCCAAATAAAAATGTTGCCATAATAAAAAATTAGGCCTGACAAATATACTGGGACTTTATCATTTGAAAACTGTCATGTTGTTTATTTCAGCTCCTGACATTTATCGTGATGAATAACTGATGCAGAGAAAAATCTCTGTCCTTCGAACAACGCTTGGAGCCAACTGATGTTTTCTTTTTTTTCCTGTGTAATCCACAGGGAAAGGCTGCGTTAGAGCCTCCGTCCCTGGCACTCCACGTTACCAGGGAGCCAGGCTGATTTCTGCGACCAGGGTGACAGAAGAAGGAGCTGTTTGGACAGCCACGCTGTGATTGCCATCGTATTTACAGAGAACATTGGGGACAACTCAAGGAGTCATCCATGTCTCTGCCGTTCGGTGTAAGAGTAAGCTGGTTTTGTCCACCCCCAGCTTGGGATCGAGCTGGTGCTGGGCTCGCGTCCTCTCTCAGCACAGCAAAATATACTCTCTGCAAAATTAAGTTTTGCCCTGTTGTACTTGGGAAGGGCCTTTCTGGCAACACAGACCAGTTTCTCACCACTACATGGGAGGATATTGTCCTGATACCATGTTCTGGCTGCAAGATTTAAGGCACTGAAAGGTTAAAAATCAGCATTTTACAAGAGTCTTTGAATTTATGACTCAGATGGACCATTACAACTATCTACTCTTTGTTATTAATTTCAAAGGCCAAATAATTTCACCCACAGAATCCTTTCTGGAGTCCACAACCTTTGCATCTGTTGCCTGTCAGCCGTGAAAAAGACAGCTCAACTCTGATTACAGACCTGTGGTGGGAGGGATCCACTGACTGCCTGGTAAGTGGGGTGTGGTGAAAACCCAGAGCCTTTCTCTTTTATCTGCAAGGGATCTGTTTAACTTCAACTTCTTAACCGTTAGATCTCATTATACCTTTTTGCTGGTGTTGTTTTGCCAGACTGGTGTCTTTACATAGAAATATTTACTGCATATAAGTATTTGGTGACCAGGGATGAGTTGCACCTCATTTTTTCTTTTGCTTAAATAAACAAACTAAACTGAGTTTCTTTGCTCTTTCACCACAAGGAGGGTTTCCAAATGTCCATGTTGATCCCAAATCCTCTTTGCCTTTACAACTTCCCTTTGGAAGTACAGACACTGAAAGCATGAAGAGTCCTTTAATACATTTACAGTGTTATAACCCTTCTCCACCTTTATGCAGTTGTCTTCTGCTTATGGATTCAAAGGCTCTACTGTGTAAAACCAGGAATATATGCTCACAGTGTTCCCAACAGTGGCCTGTAAATCCTTTTTAAAGTCGCTGCTTCCCAAAATGCAGTCCCTGCTCTTAAAGCTGAGATGTGCAGCCTTGATTCCTTGAGACAGCTGTCTTAAAACCACCAATCTGAGTCACTACATTTACTGCGCTGTGCACATCGCTCTATAAAAGTAATTTGTCAATATTTATGAAACATGGCAGTAGGAGAAGACTCCCAGCTTACAGCCACAGGCAAGGATGATTTCTGATTTTTCAGACCTTCGCATTTACAGGTGAAGAAAGGTCAGACAATAACGATATCTTAAACGGTTTAGAGTAGTATTGCTAGTGAAAATGGAAATGGAGAGGTATGTCTCCTGATAGAGGCAACCAAACAAAATCTGAAACGGCAGTCTGTCTGAGTTAGCTTCTCCCTTCAATTTTGACACAACTGCAGGCAAACATATTACAAATCATATAGTTTTAAGCAGCAGAGATAAGGAAAGCAGAGCACGTGGGCTGCAAAAGTCAGATTCAGAACTAAATCAGCCTGTTGATACATGTCACAGCAAGGAACAGGCAGGAAAGAGCAGCAAAAGATGAAAGCCTTAGAAAACATGGAAGATGTACAAATAAATAGAAGCAGCAACTGAAACAGAAGCAATGGTCTGCAAAGAGAAGGAAACAAATGAAAGAGGCACACAGAATGGTTTGGGTTGGAAGGGACCTTAAAGATCATCTACTTCCACCCCCCTGCCCTGGGCAGGGACACCTCCCACCAGCCCACATCGCTCCAAGCCCCCTCCAACCTGGCCTTGAACCCCTCCAGGGATGGGGCAGCCACAGCTTCTCTGGCCAACCTGGGCAAGGGTCTCACCACCCTCACAGCAAAGAAGTTCTTCCCCACATCTCGTCTCAATCTCCCCCCTTTCAGTTTAAAGCCATTCCCCCTCGTCCTGTGGCTCCCCTCCCTGATCCAGAGTCCCTCCCCAGCTTTCCTGGAGCCCCTTGAGGGACTGGAAGGGGCTCGAAGGTCTCCCCGGAACCTTCTCTTCTCCAGGCTGAACCTTCCCAATTCTCTCAGCCTGTCCTCACAGCAGAGGGGCTCCAGCCCTCCCAGCATCTTCCTGGCCTCTGGACCAGCTCCAACAGGTCCATGTCCTTCTTATGTTGGGGGCTCCAGATCTGGACACAGTACTCCATGTCTAATAATATTGTTGTATGTGTTGTGTGTTCCAAGATAACTCACTTTCCATGTCTATACAGAGTGAACTGCAGCAATTTGTGATCTACATCAACCCAAAAGAAACAGTAACATCCCTAAGAAAAAAATGTCTTGTTCAACATCCATTGGGCTGAAGATTAAAGAAAAAAAAAAGTCGTTTGCACCTCAAGTACTGGCAGGACATGATGTTAGGGATGTTCCAAGGACGTTGTGCCTTCCTTTGCAAAATTTATGCAAGTGTCTTGCCCAAACTTAAAAACTAAATCTGATGGTAAGGATTTAAGGCAACTTTTGGCAGTTATTTTTGGACTCAAGGTCCCATCTGCCCTCTCTGTGTAGTTTTCATCTTAACTGCATTAGAGTAACCATAGGCATCTCCTTAGCTAATGCAGGTGATAGATGTTTGTGGTTTCGCAGGACAGAGACTGTCAATTTTCACCCTGTGAAGCCTCAAGTGGTCCTGAGGGCTGGCTTTACCATAAAGCAAAGCCTCAAAGGACCTTGAATTGGGCTCAGTTATTACTGTTAAATTTTGCATCTGAGGCTCAGCTTGCCTCTGGCCCATCAGGGATTGAAAAAGCCCTGTTGAATTTAAAGGAAACAGAAGAATCATCTGGAAAGCCCTTTCCAGGATGTGTCTATAATTCAATCCGAGTCGAAAACCTCTTGATTGAAATCAGTAGCTCAGGGTTGGGGAGTGCTGTAACCAGAACAACACCGAGTTGAGGGCTGGCTGCTTACCCAGCTCCCGGGTGGATTTTGCAACGTGCCAAACTTGGCGTTACAGGTGACCCACTACACTGTCTGGGGTGGAAGAGAGTCGGGGAATGTCAGTCTGAACTCTGTCCACCCTGAAGAATCACCACAGAGACGTGCCTCGAGCAGGCTTTGAGTCCTGACATCATTCTGCCAGAGAAAAGTGCCCAGCACAAACCCTAATAACTCTGCTGGTGGGCACCAGCAGCTACAATGCTCCACGTCTGAACAGTCCTCTCCTGGAAACGCTGGGAGAAATGACAGCCGGCGTGCTTGGTCTTCTTCCTGATTACCCCTTCCTGGCTGCTGTCTTCTCATCCTTCAGCTGATGTTCCTGTTATTTCTCCTCTGGTTGATGGGGAGGGAAAGCGTATGTAGCATCTCACCTACCACGTGTCAGCGCCAGACAGCTGATTGTCAGCCTCCCCATGAAACTGTCTAGACGCGGTGATGCGCTGTCAAACGCACAAAGTTAACAAAATGATAGGGGAGAATATTTTCCCCGTGAATCCCCTTTCAATCATCCTCTCAGAGGTTATTTGCGTCACCAGCAGGCACAACATTTCCAGAAGAAGACATGATTTGATTCATCGACTCTACCTCTTTAAGATGTTCTAGGGTGGTTTTTTACCCCCCAAAGTCCATCTCTGATATCAGCTCAGGCTTACGTAAATTCCCCAGGCACATGCAATGCTGCAGTTACAGGTAGTTTGCACTTATTTAACAGGTAATGTCAGTAGATAATGGTCTCCTGCTGCCAGATAAAGCCAGAAGAAAAGCCATGACATTTTACACTTGGCATAAATTTAAAAATGAAGGCTAGTGGCTTGGAAGAAACATCTATTTTGAAACAGATCACCGGTTTCTCTTCTTTGGTTGCTTCTTAGCAAAAAGGTGAGGAGCAAGAAAATCATCCCGGCACCATTTACAATTCCAGACAGATAAGATTGTCACCGTGAAGGGATCCTGCCATTCACCTCTCCTGACTTCTTGGCCTTTTTTTTGAGCACCATGACTTAACAGTGGCTGATATGACTCAAATCTGTGACATGGCCCAATTACAGTCTCAGTTGGAAATATTGGCAGGGCCATCAGGTCACTCATAAAAGGCATTACCTGAAAGACCTCCATGCTCTGAGCCAGGAGCTGCATTGCTGGCCACCATCTGGTGCAAGAGCAAAGCCTGGTGAAGGGACATCTGAGAAACGGGGCCAACCTTGAGGCTACCTCCAACACCAGCCCCTTGTCCCCACAGACAGATGGTCCTGACACTTCACCAGATGTTCGAAGTTAGATGTCAAAGTCTCAGTTAGTCATCCTAAACTTTCTACAGTCATCAGGAAGAGAGGCACCTCCAGAGGATAGTTCCTCTGGCCTATTTTAGAACTTGTTTTAGGGAGACATGAATAACCCCCTGGAGTTCCTATTACTCTGTGCTGACTATAAAGGGTCCCTCTTCATTTTTAGACACTTCAGGATGCTTCAAATCTGCAAGCCTGTCCCCAGGCACCCAGCAGAGCATGTGGGGGTCTAAACCTGGAACCTGGTCTGAACCAGCATCCTGGCCTGTATCAGGAACAGTGTGGTGAGTAGGTCTAAGGAAGCGATCATCCCCCTTGTACTAAGCACTGGTGAGACCCCACCTCAAGTGCTGGGTCCAGTTTTGGGCCCCTCACAACAAGAAGAACATTGAGGGGCTGGAGCGTGTCCAGAGAAGGGCAAGGGAGCTGGTGAGGGGTCTGGAGCACAAGTCTTGTGAGGAGCGGCTGAGGGAGCTGGGGGTGTTCAGCCTGGAGAAAAGGAGGCTGAGGGGAGACCTTCTCGCTCTCTCCAACTCCCTGAAAGGAGGGTGTAGCCAGGGGGGGTCAGTCTCTTCTCCCAAAGAACAGGCGATGGGACAAGAGGAAATGGCCTCAAGTTGCACCAGGGGAGGTTTAGGATGGGTCTTTGGAAAATCTCTTCACGGAAAGGGTTTTGAAGCCTTGGAAGAGGCTGCCCAGGACAGTGGTGGAGTCCCCATCCCTGGAGGTATTTAAAAGCCGGGCAGACATAGTGCTGGCGGACATGGGTTAGTGGTGTTTTTTGTCAGTGTTGGATTGATGGTTGGACTCGATGATCTTCGAGGTCCGTTCCAACCTGGACAGTTCTATAATTCTAACCTGACCACGGCAGTGTCGTTTTCTCTGTCGTTCAGCATCGTGAGCACATCTGGAGTGTGGAGCAGTGCATGGTGTACGTACCATGCCAACTGGCTGCAACCAGAGACGCCAACCGGCGTGGAATGAGCAACGCCCAGGGTACTAGACTTTCGGCTTTCAAAACAGGGCGGGCACATGAAAAATGTTGTTGCAAATGGTCCCTGGCCTGACCTAAATCCCAAACCATGCCCAAGACTTGTCTGGAAGAGTGCAACTGGCCCAGGGCCAAGCCTTTGCCAGCCAAAGAGGACAGACAAGGGAGCTGCATGTTGGGCTTTCCCTGGGACTTTCCATCTACATGGTGCTGGGATCAGACTGAGCTGCCCCCAGGGTCTGGCGTCCTCACCTCCTGCTGCCGAGCAGAACTGACATCCTTCTTAGAACAACCTGGAACTACCCTTCAGTAGGTAGTAGGGTTAATTAATGTGTACCAGGCAACAGGCCGGGACACAGATTTTTACTTTTAATTCCTATTTTACAAATTGGGTTAAAAACCCCTTGCTTTTCCAGGCATCCTCAGCACTATCACTGGGTCAAACCTTAGTTCTCCAAAGGCAGACAGGTACACTGCCATGATGGACTGAAGAACTACAGGACAAATCTGTTGACTACCAGGATGTCTATCTGGCACGTAAATCTCTGGTGTAACACTGTAGTGCCCAAACTGAGCTGGGAAAACTGTATGGCATGCTCAGGATGGGGTTTGATGCAGGAGCTCTGGAGTTCCTTTCTCTGTTGCTCTTGCACAACATCACTACTTGCCAGTGGTTGCCTTTGCCTCCTGCTCTTCATCCTACAAGTTCCAGCTTTTTAAGCTATTGCATGTTTGTTTTACAGTGTGATCAGCAAGAGAAGACTATGAAACACTGGCTAAATTTTTTCACCCTGTGATATTTTATTTGTTTATGTTTATGCAGCTTAATATCTAGATGTCAGGTAGGCTCCTATAGGACTGCATAGGGGTTCTGAGTGGGGATTTCATGTTTGCTTCTGCTCGTATTTGAAGTAACTCCTGTTTTTCTGTGAAGGACAGCAAGGCTTTTTCACTGCCAGTAGCTCCATCCTGCCTGAGATGGAGGAGCCGGTGCGTGGTTGCAGCTTATGGATACCCCCTTCGCTTCACAAAGAGCCAGTAATTGTTAAATAAATTATATGCTTTAGTGTCCGCATGTTAATAACTCTAATCCTACCTCCAACTACCAGGTTTAGAAATGTGATTAGGGAGGATTATACCTCACCTAATGCCTAATCGCTTGTCTGTTCTTAGCTGGCCTTTTATTTCCACACACACACGCAGAGCAGAAGGGATCTAACCAAACATCTCACACGCACGGAAAATGCCGAGCGAGTTAAAAATCAGTTGAGCGAGAGCAGGTAACAGCTAGAAACCAGACGTGACTGAGCACTGAGACATTAACCAGTGTGGTTACGGCTCCGGGCAGCACCCAACCACTCCCTTCGCACCCCAACCGTTCAAACCAATGGAAAAAACAAAAGGGCTGGAGCTAAATCTCCACTGGACTGGTTTGGGGTTTTTTTTTGCAGATGAAACATAAGGTGTTTTCTATAAAATCCTTCATTTTATTGTACTTTATCTAGGAAAATATGGAGGCCTTTTGCAGCAATGTTGATGGGCGTGTTAGTGAGTGCCACGGTTAAAGAGCTGCCTAAAAGTGTCCCCCACCACTGGTCTCCAAGCACAAGACTCTGTTAGTTCCTTGCTCCCTGTCTTCATGCAAGATTCAGTCGCCAGGATGTAGCAACGAACATGAAGTGGCATCTTGCTGTGCCAGAGTAGTCCGTGGGTTGAACATCACCAAGAAGAGTCGGGGGGCATGATGCTTTTCCCTTGACTGGGCAAACTGAAATCACCATCAAAGCTACTCCATCTTCCCTAGGGCTCACCAGAGATAATTTACCTCTTCCCCTAACGATGACAAGGACAGACGGGCAGCACCCCGTGGAGTTCCCCAAGTACTTGTACCACCAAGAGAAATGGTTTTATTTGAGAACTGGTAGGAAATCCTCTTCCAAAACATGAAGGACCAAGTCCTTGCCTACCATAAGTTGGCGTAACTCTGCTGACACCCTCAGGTCCTCTCCAGTTGACCAGCTGAGTCTCAGCTCCTGCTTCTTGGAGCACCAGGGCCATCTGCTCCCTCCTTCCTTTGCCACATCCACACACCCAGCAACAGGTCTCAGCCAGGCAGAGCCAAAGGGACTGAGCAACAGGGCACAGGGGTTAGATTTTGTTTCTGGTAGCAGCAACCCAAACAAGGAGGGTCCTCAAGTACAAGGTTGTTAAAGTTTAAAAAGTTGTTTTTTTTTTTTAATTAATCCTCTTTTTCAAGTGTTTTCATGTTGTTGATGTCTTTTGTTTCAATAAAATTAATTATCATTTGCTTTGAAGTTTTTTACAGCACCCTGCTGAGGTACGAAGTGTTGGAAGCCTTGGGGAACCTGGGAGGAGCTGGTGCTGTTGGTTTGTCTTCAGTGTTTGCTACCAGAAAAATAAGGGGCTGTGTTTAGGGGAGAATAAAGGAACAAATATTTGGCAGAGAACTGAATTTACATCCTGAACATGAGCGCAGATGCAAATCAAAGCATGATAATGGAGAAATAGCCAAGGATTTAGCAATTCTGGATTAGAAAGAGGATTTCAGCTGTGTACTTCAAATCTCTAATCTCAAGTGAGCGAGTAATCTAAATCCACCTAATAACAATGAATGAAGTTATAGCGTAGCTAAGTAATTACTCCCTTTTTTCCTTTGTATCATTCAGAAGGGGTTTATCTTTCATTAACTTTCATTGGACCATTACTTTAAATTGCACTGATTTTAACTATTGAATTTTAAATATCTCCCCTCTTGGTTGATGTAAAACAAACTTGGTGTCTATTTTCACTTTTCAGTGTTGAAAAAAACCACCCTGCTGTGCAGCCTGGTGCTAACATAACCCCAACTGTGCCCATACCAGACCTTGGCTTGTGAATTTAGCATCTTGGCTACTTCAGAGAGTTCCAGGTGGGCAATCAGTATTGAAGCAGGTGGACACGGATGGCTTGTGGTAGAGGCTGTAGTCAACCACCTTTCTGATGGACACCGACACCCCAAAGTCTGTTCTAACACTTAGTCTGGAGATGCTGTTAAAGCAGGTCTAGTGAGGCAGCACGTGGGAAATCCAGCTGAGGACCAGCACATGGGAAATCCAGCTGAGGGACAGCACAACGCAACAAGAGCTAGAAGATGCTAAGCTAGTGGTTAAGAACAAGTCAGATGTTGCTTATGCTTGGATGTGAACTAAACTAAGTTCTGGAGTCACCAGGAGGAGGGGAATCAAGGCATATCTTAGGATGGACCCAAAGTTCGTGTGACCTGGCTGGACTTGGATCACTTTATTTTTGGGCCCAAGTCCAGGCTGTGGAAAATGGCTGGACCAAAATTACACACTTTGCTGTGAATAAATATGAAGTTCCTGTTGCCGTACAACATAAATGTAACTCCTATTTTTTTTTTGCTCAGTGTCTGCAATAACTTTAGGGTTTTGTAGCAGCCCACCAACATGATGTGCTGCATGGTGTGACCGTCTTGTTGGCCGTTGGTGGCAGGGTCTGCAGCTCTCCCCCTCACTCTGTCTAGTCCTACAGCAGAGATGGGCTCAGCCCTCTCCCCTACATGAGCTTGAAGATCCCCGGATGGATGCCAGCAAGTTGAAACCTTTGTGGACCTACTCCATGGCTGAGCAGGCAGCGAGAGATGGTGGTGGGGAAGAAACCAGTCTAAGCTTTGCTAAGGAGCACGTGAGCCTGAGTCAGCATCTCCCAGCACGGGACTTTTAAATTATTGCAGGCTTGGGGAAGTAAAAAAAAGAAATCATAACCTCAAGGAGTGGTGACTCAAGGGGTGTGCATGTGGCTTGATGCTTCTTATGGCCAACACCTGCTGGCAATGTCCCCCCTGCACCAAAATCTAACTTCATGGTAAGCTGGGACACTCATCCTCCTGCTGGCCCGAAGCCTCTGTGTAAACCACAGTCTGCTGAGACAAGGCAAACGGAGATTTTTCACCCTTCCCTGCCTTCCCGTGCTCTCCAGCTGCAGGCAGGGTGCAGACCTTGCTGCCCAGCTCCAGCTCTAGCCTGGGGCCAGCAGGAGCATGGTCATGTCTAGCACTACCCAGACCGCCCTCTGGTTTCCGCATCTCCCCGCTGGCTCAAAAAGTTTCTATCTATCCTTTTCTAACCCCCATAACCTAGTTTTGGCTATTCTTGTAGCCAAGGAGGGGGTAATTACTGGGTTTTAAGGCTAGATTAAGTGGGATTTCGAAACACTGGAGGCCCGAAAGGAGAAGGGAAGATGAACAGCACACCTGGGGTTAGCAGGTTTGGGAGATACACCATTAAGAATTTGGTGTTCAGGCCCTGACACATGCTAAACATTTGCCTGCTTCACCAGGACAGCAGCGTGTCCTGCAGGAGCCAGCCCCAGGTGTTTGAAGCCTTCACATCCACAGAAGACAAGTTTCAAGGCCACGTCCAAGAAGACAGAAGAAGCTGAAGGCAAATTCTCTCTCCTGTCCCAGAAGTTTCCAGCACAATCCAGAGACCATCTCACCGCCTGCCTGACAGCTCTCAACACCAGCCAAGGGAAGAGGCTGCCTACTGTTTGGTCACTTGTGCCAGTGAAAATTAGTCCCCAGCAGCTTCCATCTCCGGTTGCGAATGATCCACAGGTGGCTTTTTAGTTATTAGACTTTCCTTCTCCCCTCCCATCCCTCACTGCTTCAGTGGCAGCTGAAAATTCAGCTGCTGGATGAACACTGACTTGCAAATTGGAGACAGGGCAGGCAAGGAGGGGGGACAGACTTCTGCCTTCCTTGCTTCTCCAAGGAAGGAAATCAAGACCTGCAAGCTTTTACTTTAAGAAAATAATTTAGAAGACAGTGAGATTCTTTCCCCACCATTATTTGTATTTTGCCTCAGCTGTATCTTAGATGTGAAGATGGGTGTTGGAAGCAGGGATCTTGGAGGGCTTCAGGACATAGTTCAGGCTTCACCAGAGCAAGGAGAACATGGACCGACAGACACAAGGGCCCAAGTTATTGAGATGGCATTGCAGGGGCCACGCTTAGGGCAAATAGGGCAGCTTTTTGAGGAATCACTGCCAAATCAGGCAAGTGAATCCCATTTTAGGTGTCCACATCCAAAATCCAAGCCCTTGAATATCCATTTTCAGCCACTGTTGATGTTTGGCATCATCTGTCAGACGCTGGCCAAACCGCCCAAATCACTGCAGTGGCATTGTTTTCCACCTCCCACGTTCAGCACTTATTGCTTATCAAGCCTGAGTTTCCTCTGCCATCCTGTGGCGTGCTCCCTCCACCATGAGCTCTCTGCTCCCAAAAATATATATTTATATAAAGTACTCCCCCCAAAAAATATATCTTCCCTGTAAATTCCTGTCCACCTGTTTTTCATGCTCTGGAGGGACTTCTGCCTATGTTGAATGGCACAAGATCCGGCTGAGATCTGCTGGTGACCTCCCTTCAGACTGGGAAACCTGGACAACCGCTACACAGCTGGGGTTTTCTAGACCAACATTGGTTTCAGTCGAGGCACCATTGGGCCACAGAGATTTTTTTTTTAATTTTTATTTCCTACTCCCCCTTTTTAATCTGAGTTTGTTACCAAAGTCTTCTCCTCTGTAGAGGTGGTAACACCAGTGTCACACGCAAAGGGTCAGGCTAGCATTGGTCTGTCAGGGCCTCTCCAAGGTAGAAGGATTTATAGGCTTATTTCTCAGATGATTAAAATAAATGGGCTCTTTTTTTTTCTCCCAAGACATAATAGTTTCCACTGGGAATGCCAATGTTTCCCACAACTGCCCTTTCTTTGATTAGCAGAGAGCTACGAGAGGACATTGCTCTTCAGTCTAACCATGTGTTTTACCTTCTCTCTAATCGAAGCCATTCCTGTTTTTCCTCTCAGAAGCTAGCCAGGGCTCCCATCCCAGCTTGTCTTTGAAGTTACAGTTTCTGACTTTCACTATCTTTCCCTCCCTTCCTCCCTTCCTCCCTCCTTTCCCTCCTCCTCATTTGGAAGTAAGAGATCATCCAAAGGACAACAAAGTACAGCACGCTCAAGAGCCCTCCAGCTCTGCTCCAGAGCGCGAGCGGGCAGGATAAACCTGATAAACCAATATTCACCCTCCATCTCCAAGGCAAAATCTTACAAAACCACCTTATTCCCAGCCTGAGAAGCAGAGCACCTGCCATCTGCACAGCGGTGCAGGCTTTCAGGGGGGTGAGCAAGTAGTGGTGCCCACCCCAAAATGGGTCTCAACAGCAGATCTGTCCTCTTCAAAAACATAGATCTTGCAGATATGAGGGATTTGTCATAGAATCATAGACCAGTTTGGGTTGGAATGGGTCTTAGAGATCATTGAGTTCCACTTCCTGCCGTGGGCAGGGACACCTCCTCACCAGACCAGGTTGCTCAAAGCCCTGTCCAACCTGGGGGTTGGAACCCCTCCTTGAACCCCTCCAGGGATGGGGCAGCCACAGCTTCTCATGACAACCTGGACCAGGGTCTCACCACCTTCAGAGTGAAAAATTTCTTCCTGGGATGTCATCTCAGTCTCCCCTCTTTCAGTTTAAAACCCTTCCCCCTCCTCCTATGGCTCCCCTCCCTGATCCAGAGTCCCTCCCCAGCTTTCCTGGACTGGAAGGGGCTCTGAGGTCTCCTGGGAGCCATCTCTTCTCCAGGCTGAACACCCACACCTCTCTCAGCCTGAAATTCCTGGGACTGGAATTCCTGGTCTTTCTAGGACACAAATCCTAATACTCATCAAGAGCCTACAGCCTGGGGGAAAGTTACTTTGGGAAAGAAACTGACACTTTTTAGTAATGTTTGGGAGATTTTTAGTCGATATTCTCCAGGTTGTCTTTCTGAAACCATCTCTTCCAGCTCAGCTGGAAGTTATGGGTTTGACATGTAGCCCCCTGTTTTAGCAGATAGGAAATCAGTCATCAAAGCTGCTTCTCTATTCAGCTGTATGTTTTATTCTGTCGTAGACAATTGTAATAGGACAGGATGGGTTATTCCTTGGATACACCTCTCATGACCATCCTGGTTGCCAACCCTGTAGGTAGCCCAAGCCACCCTATGCAGGGAAATTGTACGTTTTGTGTTATGGAAAGGTTGAGCAGATGATTGCAGTGACAGGAAAGCCATAAAACAGCAGTCACACACAAGGGTTAAAGCTCAATCTCACTCCCCGAACACAGAAGGAAGCAAAAAATCAGTCCTTCAAATTTCAAGGTTCCGGTGAATTTACGACATAAATTATTCATTGCCCTCAACAAAGACATTCCCTTATCTACCTCATCTCTACTTGCCTGAGCAATAAATATGGCTGCAATTAATTCTGGTGCAGAAGAGCCAATAAAACGAATGATCTCCCATAAACCTTTCCTCCTACATCCTGTTTTAAAGGCAGTACGAAAAACACATTGCCGGAATCTTGTTTCAGACATACGATGATGAATTGTATGGAGGACAAGATGCACGTGCAGATCCTCTTGGGCTTTGGTCCTGCACCAGCAGAGACAGCTGCAGGTCTGTCCTATTGCCTTGGCCAAGCTCAAGGCTTGCATGGCTGGATTTTCTCTCTCAGATGGGCAGGGCAGATAGATGTTCAAATTCCTGCAGGACTCTGCTTCCCTTCATGTGGAAGGCACAACTGTCCAGCTGGATGCTCTAATTTATAGGAGGCAACCTCAAAACACAAACTGTTCCAGCTGCATTTTTCCCATGGAAGCCCCTTGGGCATGCAACCATGAGTGAGAACTTTCTACTCCTTCAGAGGGGTCCTGAGCTGAATCAGAATACAGGGTTGAGGCTGGACTGAAGTTATTTTACTAAGGACTGTTCATTTTTGCAATAGCAGATGTCCTACCTGAAATCAGGGGTGATTTTGGTGTCTACAGAGTATGGTATTCATCTCCCCTACCTTTAAGTATCTTGGTAAGGAGACCTGAGCAAGAGACTCTGGGCTTCTCTTGGAATCAGTGGAGAACCATAGGCATTTTGGGGCATGATCCGTTTGTGACATCTAAAGGAAGATAAGAGGCACTGTGCCTTGAAAGCGCTTGTTTATCTGCAGTGACTGCCTAGGGAGGCCACAGCACTGAGCTCAGATGATCCAGCCCCATCAATCCAACCCATATAGCCAGACCACAGAGTCCTTGTTTGACCTAGGTGGACACAACACAGCCCAGCTCACGCCAAAAGTCTGGGCACGGCAGAGAACTGAGCACGGATTTTACACTTCTTTGGTTAAAACATTACCAGGAAAACACCTCCTTTCTGACCAGGTTTTCAAACCTGAAGGGAGCCCAATCTGACCCATACTGGGGTCGGATCCTGCAAACTTCCCAAGTCCCAAAGCACAATGAACCGTGAAGGGGACCTATGAGAAAGCTGGGGAGGGACTCTTGATCAGGGAGGGGAGCCATAGGACGAAGGGGAAGGTTTTTAAACTGAGAGAGGGGAGATGGAGCTGAGATGTGGGGAAGAACTTCTTTGGTGTGAGGGTGGTGAGAGCCTGGCCCAGGTTGCCCAGAGAAGCTGTGGCTGCCCCGTCCCTGGAGGGGTTCAAGGGCAGGTTGGAGGGGGCTTGGAGCAACCTGGTGTGGTGGGAGGTGTCCCTGCCCAGGGCAGGGAACAAGATGATCCTTACCCAAACCATTCTATGATTCTATGGCTTCACCCAGTGGTACACAGTGGCATCACTGGAATTTTATTTGTTTCCTAATAATCCTGAAGGCTGAGCTTTTTCCCTCCGCAACAGGAGGAAGGGCAGATATTGGAAGAAAAATGCCAAACAGCTGAGATAGCTTTAAACACTGAAAAGTCTTTGATCAGGGTACTGATGTCGGGTACCTAAACTGACTGTATTCTGGATATGTAGGAAAGTGATCATACCCCTTGTACTAAGCACTGGTGAGGCCCCACCTCAAATACTGTGTCCAGTTTTGGGCCTCTTGCTACAAGAAAGACATTGAGGGGCTGGAGCGTGTCCAGAGAAGGGCAACGGAGCTGGTGAGGGGTCTGGAGCACAAGTCTTGTGAGGAGAGGCTGAGGGAGCTGGGGGTGTTCAGCCTGGAGAAAAGGAGGCTGAGGGGAGACCTTCTCGCTCTCTCCAACTCCCTGAAAGGAGGGTGTAGCCAGGGGGGGTCGGTCTCTTCTCCCAAGGAACAGGCGATGGGACAAGAGGAGATCACCTTAAGTTGCACCAGGGGAGGTTTAGGATGGATATTAGGAAAAATTTCTTCACGGAAAGGGTTGTGAAGCCTTGGAAGAGGCTGCCCAGGGAAGAGGTGGGGTCACCATCCCTGGAGGTATTTAAAAGACAGTTAGATGTAGTGTTCAGAGATATGGTTTAGTGATGGTTTTGTCAGTGTCAGGTTGATGGTTGGACGTGATGATCTGAAGGTCCCTTCCAACTTGGGCAATTCTATGATTCTCACCCAGAATTCAACATCTATCCAGGAGGTGCACCTGTGGCTTCTCCAGGACATCAGGAGACAAGATGATGTCCTGACTCAGGCATGTACAGTGAAATAGGCTGAATTTATAGGTTTGCCTATGCTACTGGGTTAAATCCCAACTCAATCCGCCTACCAAGACCAAAGGACATCCCTGTCCACATAAACTCTCTGTCCAAGGGAAGACAGTCCCCAAAAAAGCTTGGCAGGGAGGACCCTGGGTACCTTAGCTGATGCTTTTTAGATGGATCTGGGACACTTTCATCATTGGCCCATCCACCAACAGAGTAACCTTCAGCCAGCCCAGCCTGTGAACCATATGGACGTGCTGGGGGCAGCTGGGTTCATGCACGTGGTGTAGGGGGAAAGCTGGTGGTTGCTCTCAGAGCCACACTCTGCCCCACAGTGCAGGTAGTGAGGACCTGGGACAGCAGAGACGGCTTTCTCTCCAAACTGCATCCCTACCGTCCCCTGATATTTTATCCTTTCCAGGCTCCTACAGCTCCTGATGTCCCACCAGCTCCCTGACTGCCTTTTCTTACAGCATCTTTTGTCCCCTCCTTGTTTCAGCTTTTGCACTTTTCAAGCTTTTCAGCGCTTGGAGACGTGTCCCATGTCTCGGGCAATAGCGGACCCAGACAGGAGAGCATCAGTACACGCACACAGGTTAAGGGCACAGCAAGACTCATCTCTCCATACAATTNAATTAACTCCCAAATCCCTCCCTTCCCTTCTCCATTCGCAAACCCCACCGCGTCCTCGGAGCGATTAAGAGAAGGGGCATCCCCATCGATCGGACCAACACGTGCTCTGGCACCGGGATCCCTCGCCAGCACGCCGGAGAGCCTCGGATTAAGCCGTAATCCCCACCGCAGCCCGTAGAGATGGATAAAGCCGTCATTTCCATTGTACAAATCGAGGAGCTAAGGCAGAGAAGATTAGCCACCGTCCCTCGAGGAGCCCAAACCTCAGCCCTGCACTCAAAGGAAGTGGCTTTCTCTCTAAGCAGGGAGACGGGGGACATTAGAGCCACAGGCTGGGACTCATGGCGTGCCTGGGGTAGGCTGGTAGGAGAGGACACAAGACAGCTTAGAAAAATGTAAAAGGAAGCCTCTAAACCTGGCTCGGGTCCCCTGCTTTGTTCAAGGTGAAGACTCCAGTTCACCTGCATAAACTAACAGTTTTTCCAAGCTAAAAAAATGGCTTTTCAAACATTTTTTAACTGACCTTTTGCATGGTACAGGTATCCTCTGTCACCTGTACCTGGCTGAGCTACCAAGGATGCAGGAGAAACCCTAGTCACCCCCGCAGTGAAGGTTGAAGGAGGTGCAGATCCCACCATGCCGTTCCCTGGGGATCCAGGATTTACTCGGCACAACCTGACACCCATTTTCAGTGCTTTGGGCTGAACCTGAGGAGCTTCTGCTGGTGGTGGCCCTCGCTAGCCCTTCATCTGGCACCTAACGAGCTGTGGGCACACCCCGAGCCTCCTCCCTCTCTGCTCTGATGACCCATAAAAGAAATTGTGCCTTTAATACCCTGCAATATCCCATCCTGGGCATTAAAATGTCTCAGGCTCTCCAGCGGTGATTAGTGAAAGCTTTGAATGGAGTTTAGAGTGATGCTGGGACTCGGTGCAAAGGACCAGAGAGCACGTGGCAGGACACTGATAAGCAAAGGCGCAGTGCACAAGAAGGGACACTTGGGACATTTCGTCCTCCTTTCCCAGCCACTTGAGAGCAACAGACACTTCAAAAATGTGGTTTATTTGACCCATTTCAGTTGTTTACCTCAAGAGGGATTGGTCTCTCCTTGACTACGGGAGGAGCATAGACGGCAAGCTGAGACAGTGGCGTCTATGTGGGTGTCTGACCTAAATGAGCTGAATCCTTTCCCTTCATCCACCCCGTTGCTGCCACCCCGAAAGGAGATGCCTCCAATGTGCAGAAACACCCACCACCTTCAGTCCGCCCCTCTGCTCCGCTCTGGGGAGACCCCCCTGCAGTGCTGCCTCCAGCTCTGGGGCCACCAACAGCAGAAGGACATGGACCTGTTGGAGAGGGGCCAGAGGAGGCCATGGAGATGCTGGGAGGGCTGGAGCCCCTCTGCTGGGAGGACAAGCTGAGAGAGTTGGGGGGGTTCAGCCTGGAGAAGAGAAGGCTCCGGCGAGACCTTAGAGCCCCTTCCAGTCCCTAAAGGGGCTCCAGGAAAGATGGGGAGGGACTCTGGATCAGGGAGGGGAGCCATAGGATGAGGGGTAATTGTTTTACACTGAAAGAGGGGAGATTGAGATGAGATCTTAGAAGGAAATTCTTTCTTGGGAGGGTGGTGAGAGCCTGGCCCAGGTTGGCCAGAGAAGCTGTGGCTGCCCCATCCCTGGAGGGGTTCAAGGCCAGGTTGGAGGGGGCTTGGAGCAACCTGGTCTGGTGGGAGGTGTCCCTGTCCAGGGCAGGGGGTTGGAACTGGATCATCCTTAAGGTCCCTTCCAACCCAAACCATTATGTAATTTTATCATTTCCAGTGTGCTATTTTTCAAAGCTTGTTGGTGTCTTGAAAATCCCTTTTCATAATAAATTTTGCACATGCAGTTTCCTGTGAAACACATTGCAAAGGGTCAGTGGTTCCCCCCTGACACCCCATCAACATCTTCCAGCTCCTTTTTTAGCTGCTTCTCATCAGAGCCCTGTTGCTGCCACTGGGCATGGAGCTGCTTGCTCTGTGTCTTCCCACGTGGGCTCTTGCACCCACCAAGCGTCCTTCCCGGTCCCCAAGGCCTCTCTAAATTGTACCTGCTCCCACGTGCTCAGATGCACCTTTTCCTCCCTTTAAGGCCTATACGAGCATCCCTTCGTATGGATTGAGCATATGGCCTGGCATATGGGACATTAATGCGGCAGTGAGGGTGGAGTGGAGCGGGCTTTGGTGCGGTGGGTGCACGTGTTTGCTGCAGATGCTTCAGAGCATCACTGTGTGGACGGACATTTATCTCCGGTGTTGCTCACCCTGGTTTTTTTGGAGGGTCTGGCAGCCTTTTACCCATGGAAACAAACCTATATGGCAGATGTCTGCTGGTACAGAGCACGGTCCCCTCAACCAGCCACGGCCACACAGGTCCCTGATGGCTCCTGCTGCTCTCACCATCTCATCTCAGCATGGTCTCCTTCAAAAAAGTCCTCTCTTGGTTACTGTCTTTTTCCCTCGTGCTCCACACTTCTTTCTCACTAGTGATTTGCTCCTGCTGTATCACATGAGGAGGCTGGAGTCAAGGAGAGGAGGATGCATGGGGATCCTCCCTCATAGCATTAAATTTAACGGCCTGATAAAGCCATTTCTGAGGTTGACCACTGTCCGATGATGATTTGCATCCATGTAAGGACCACATGTAATGGGTAGGCTGGCAGCGCACACCCAGATACTTGTGTGCTGTAGGGGAGTAAATCTCTGTGCCCTCCTGCGCCTCAGTTTACCCCCCAAAAAGGAGAAGTAATACTGTCTTCCATCTGAGATCTAGTGAGAATAACAGCTAAGCACATCTTCTGTGTATGTAGGTCTGCATATGTATTTATGAGGAAGGGGAGCCGTAGGATGAGGAGGAATGGATATAAACTGAAAGAGGTGAGATGGAGATGAGATGTGGGGAAGAACTTCTTTGCTGGGAGGGTGGTGAGACCCTGGCCCGGGTTGCCCAGAGAACCTGTGGCTGCCCCGTCCCTGGAGGGGTTCAAGGGCAGGTTGGAGGGGGCTTGGAGCAACCTGGTGTGGTGGGAGGTGTCCCTGCCCAGGGCAGGGGGTTGGAACTGGATGATCTTTAAGGTCCCTTCCAACCCAAACCATTCTATGATTCTATTTACACATACATTAGGGTTGTTGAATCTATATCTTGAAGTAGATATGTGTATTATCCAGCTTGGGTATTTCTGCTCCAGGGAAAAAACCTTCCTGGTGCTTGGAGCTATAATAACCTCTGTCATTGGCTGAGCTGAGCAAACACAGTAGAGCAGGATACCAGCCAGCTGGATGAGGAGCACATCTACGTACTCCAGCAGCAGTGATTGCTCTCAGCTTCGCCGTCTCCCTGTGGGACATCATCTTCCACCTCCTGCAGAGCCTTCACTTGCTCTTCTCTCTCCTCGTTCAGCTCTTGTCTTCCAACTGTGGTCTCTCACAGCCCGGCTCCTTCATCCTTCATTGCCACAGAGACCAGCTTCAGGGGAGGTTGGACTCGATGGTCTCAGAGGTCCCTTCCAACGGTGGTGATTCTGTGATCCCTGCAGCAGCTCTCAGAGCAAATCACTCCTCAGCTTTGCATCAGATCCAGGGACCACATCTCCGAAGGGCTGTAGACACTGCTGGTTTGTGAAGCACCTGGGGAGAAGTTTGTCTTTCCAACTGATTTTAGAGTGATTATCATCAAAACCTCCCGGCAGCAGCAAGGGCCAGAAAAAACTCATAAAAGCTGCTTAAATGCGAACCTAGGTTTTGAAAACTCAAGGGTGAAGCCTTAAATATTTCTCAAAATGATGCAAAACTCCAGCTCACGTTGTGGAAGTTGGTCCCATGGAGAAAACGCTGTCCTGTTTACTATGCAAACCGAGTTACCAGCTCCACCTTAAAGGCAGGTGTAAGGATTTGCCGGAGGTTACCCAAGAGCAGAGGAGGGTTTCAGCTGAGAGCCAGGGTCTGTCCTTAAAACCTCAGCCTCTGTCTGCTCGTGCCTCGCACCCCCTGCCTGCAAATTGGCTGCCTGATTTGAAGATGACCCCTGAGAGGCTCCAGGCGCTGCATGAACTATTAGGAAGCCCCGTCAGCTTTGTGACATCTCAGTCGGTNTTGTGCTGCTGTTTGGCTTCTTCTTCGGTGTTTGCATTTATGTTTTTTAGCCTCAATTCCCAAGGAAATGAGCTTTATACAATTGCATCAGATTTACCTTCGGCCCCTCTGCTCACCTGAACCGGGAAGTATCATTAGTGGTACCATGAGGGGAAAAGGGAAATAGCAGCTGGGGACGTGTTGGGCATCAGAGGGTCCAGTCATGGCTCACCCTTGGGCTGCAGGGAATAACCTTCTCCAAATTAGGGTCCCTACGAGGTCACCGATGGTTGTGGGTGGGATGAGCCCAGTCTCACTGACGTAATTATTTGGTTGTAGAAAACTCTTAGAAATCATAGAAGCATTTTTGCTGGAAAAGGTCATTGAGTCCAACTGTTAAGCTCCGTCTTGATGTGGTTGAGCTTTGTATTTCATCTGCTTGGTGGGTGGGCACGACGGGAGGTGATGGAGGATCGTGCCTGTCCTGGTGCAGCTGAGACCCCCAAACCACCTCCAGATACGGGTAGCAGACCACCAATGTGCCCAGCGCTGCTTCGGTGGCAGAACTGTCACCAGGCCACCACACGAGGGCAGTGCGAGTTATAGAATCGTAGAACCATAGAATGGTTTGGGTTGGAAGGGACCTTAAAAGGCCATCCAGTCCTAACCCTCCTGCCATGGGCAGGGACACCTCCCACCAGACCAGGTTGCTCCAAGCCCCCTCCAACCTGCCCTTGAACCCCTCCAGGGACGGGGCAGCCACAGGTTCTCAGGGCAACCCGGGCCAGGGTCTCACCACCCTCCCAGCAAAGAAGTTCTTCCCCACATCTCATCTCAATCTCCCCTCTTTCAGTTTAAAACTGAGTTTGAGCGCGCCAGAGAGCTGCAGGAAGCAGATGAGCAGAAATGGGGAGAAAACCCCCAAATTGTGCTTAAGGTTTGGGTTTTTTTCAGCAGGTAGGTTTCATGCTGGAGTATTGGATGTGGCTGGGGTTGCTCCTCCACTCAAGCACTCTCTCAGGAACAGCCCACCCTGGAGAGCCACCACAAGGTGGTCCAATATCTCATCTCACCACCATTTGATGCCGTAACTAGTCCACCCCCGAGTCCCACAGCAGCCACTCAAGGACACATGAGCCACTCACTGCTTCAGGTAATAGTTTATTTTCTCCAGGAGTGTAAAATGTGCAGCAGGTACGTGTATAGGACCGCCGTTTTCTTAGCCAAGAGGAGTCGCAACCAAACAAGAGACCGAAACAAAGAAACCTAACAGTATCCTGCCCTACAGCAATTAGTGCAAGTCATGTAAAACATNAAAAAAAAAAAAAAAAAAGAGGCATTTCCAAGCCACAGGTATTTTCTCTCCTGCTGTCGGGATGGTGGGAATCCCAGACGTGGGGCTGGGTGGGAGGTGGGATGGGGGCTGCCTTCGCTTGGGCTACAAGAAGGGCTTTTTCTCATTTCATCCCCCTTTTTTTCTTTTTTTTTTTTTTTTTTGGCTTGGGAAGAAATCACATGCAGACCAAGGAGGTGCAGGCTGCCGGAGGTGCCAAAAGGTGACGGCCAGACCCGAAAAACCCAACCAACTGCAAAAACTGCAGCGTTTTCTGAAAATGAGACAGCTGGAGCCTGGCTTCGTTCGCTCTCTTAGAACTTTTCTCTGCAGCCGCACATTCTTCCAGCTTCGGGGGATCTAGACTGTAAATAAAGCACTAATCCCCGCCCCCCCCCCCCCAAAATGGGTTTGTGAATGCCTGGGGTGGGGGGGGTTGGGGGGCAGAGCAGGTCCCACGGGGCCACAGGCAGAGCGGGAGTGAAGCAGCAGCCCCACTGGTGTCACTGGGAGCCCTGTCCAGGAGCACACACTCAAGTTTATAGCAATTTAAGGGGTATTTTAATAAATGATTCGCCTTTTTTTTTTTTTTTCTGCCAAACGGAAAAGCCTCTCACTTCCCAAAGTGCAGGCTCGCTTTTTCCTTTTTTTTAGATTCTTTTTTTTTGGTGGGGGAGGAAGGAGGGTATTTATTTCATTTCTCCTCCACAACTGGAGGAAGAGGCTCCGGCACCGCTCGCCAAAGGCTTCCCAGCCGAGGGCCAGGAGCTGCCCACCCGTCCCCACGGCGGTGAATCCACGGGGGAGATGCTCCTCTCGCAGCAAACACCTGGTGCAAACAAATGGGGTGTGCGTGGCATCACCCCGGCACCGCTTCCCCCCCCGACCCCGGCTCTGGATGATCCGGCAGCTGCTCGGGAGCAGGAGCGGAGCCATATGTTGCCTCTAACAAGCATTTACTGAAGCTGCCGGGTTTGTAATTTTTTTTTTCTGCCATTCCCATGTGTCTGATTAGCGGCACGCGTCCTCCGAGCAATTCTCAGAATTTTCACCCTCCCTTTCCAAATTTTTTCTTTTTCTTTTTTTTTTATTGGCAGCATAAGCAAACCAGAATACGAGCATAAAACGGGGTTAAAATCACAAGATTAAAAAAAAGAAAGAAATGCATTTAAATAGCTGAAAAGTAATTCACTTGATTTTAATTTTGTATTTTTTTTTGTGCTCAAAAAACATGCTGTTCATGTACTGACCCTGCCGGGGTCCTGCGAGCTCTGAGCACAGATGCTCAATGACCACACGACCGCCCTGGGAGAGGAAATGCCATTTCCATCTTCTCAAGCCACATTTTTGGACTGTGCCCGTGGGGCCAGACCCCTGCCCAAGCACCTGATGCTGTGGAGCGCTTCTTGGCAGCGTGAGGGAAGGAAAATAACTGGAAAACAACAAGCCAGGGTGTTTTGCTGGGATTGCAGTGGGGTGTACGACCAAAGAGCCCAAATTCCTGGACCCCAGAATTGGGAGGATGGAGAATTTCCCATTGCATTCCCAGACAAAACAGACTGGGAAGAAGTAAGTCCAAGCTGACCAAGCTGGTCTGTGCCAGTGTCCCATCTCCAGTGACAGGACAAGAGGAAACGGGTACAAACTTGACCATAGGAAGTTCCACCTCAACATGAGGAGGAACTTCTTTCCTTTGAGGGTGGCAGAGCCCTGGCAGAGGCTGCCCAGAGAGGTGGTGGAGTCTCCTTCTCTGGAGACATTCAAACCCCACCTGGACACGTTCCTGTGCAACCTGCTCTGGGTGGCCCTGCTTTGGCAGGGGGTTGGACTAGATGATCTCCAGAGGTCCCTTCCAACCCCATAGCATTCTGTGATTCTGTGAAAGGTTTTGCCAGGGACTGCCCCATCAGCTGAGCAGAGAAGAGGGAGCTGCCATGCTGGGAACATCCTGTCCCTCCTCGTGGTTAACCTTATCTCACTGTCGCTGTGGGAAAGGAAAGCAGTTTAGTCCAAGCTCGTTTTTCCAAACCATGTTGGTAGGTAGTATAGATAGGCAGGTGCCATCGGAGGTGATTCATCCCACCCTTGGGAGGTCCAGCGTAGGTGGGGTGAATCACCCTCCAGCAGTACCTGCCTCCCTCCAGAGCCAGGTTGGCTTCAGAGGACAGCTGGAAATCACATTGCAGGTTAGGACATCCAAAATTAAAGTGTCAACATCTAGGTGTCTCAATGTGCAACGGGGTGTCTGTTACTACACTTCCAAAAGGCTGAACAACATGGGGTGAGTCCCACCATTCCTACCTGGGGCCTATTTTCCAGGGTTTTGCACCTCTTTCAAAAATGACAAGGAAATTCTGAAACTGCTTGGAAACAATGCATGAATTACAGGACTCAGGTTCATGTCAGCTGTGTTCACAACATCGGAGAATGAGAGAATGCTTTGGGTTGGAAAGGACCTTTAAAGGAATGAGCAGGGACATCTTCAACTAGGTCAGGTTGCTCATAGCCCTCTCCAACCTGGCCTTGAATGTTTCCAGGGATGGGGCATCTACCACCTTTCTGGGCAACCTGGGCCAGGGTCTCACCACCATCACAGCAAAGACTTTCTTCCCCAGATCTCATCTCAATCTCCCCTCTTTCAGTTTAAAACCATTACCCGTTCTCCTGTTGCAACAAGCCCTACTAAAAAGTTTGTCCCCATCTTTTTTCTAAGTCCCCTTGAGGGACTGGAAGGGGCTCTAAGGTCTTCCTGGAGCCTTCTCTTCTCCAGGTTGAACATCCCCTGCAGAGCAGAGGGGCTCCAGTCCTCCGTGGCCTCCTCTGGCCCCCCTCCAACAGGTCCATGTCCTTCTGCTGTTGGTGGCCCCAGAGCTGGAGGCAGCCCTGCAGGGGGGTCTCCCCAGAGCGGAGCAGAGGGGCAGAATCCCTGCCTCTCCCTGCTGGGGATGCAGCCCAGTGCTCATTGGTACCTGGTGCAGCCATGGTGAGATGAACAAAAACCCACCATAAAACCAGCTGGGAGACCGCCCCGTGTCCTTCCAGCTTGAGGCCTGGTGCTCGTCACATCCGTCCTGGCTGGGGAAAGGGATTGAAGGCCTGGGAAGGCACCTCCATGCTTAGCTGGGCTCCTACATGAATACCTGTGGCCTGGAGTCACTGCACAACATCAAAATGGGAAGAAACAGGGTTTTCTCTCGTCCTCCCTCCCCACCCTCAAAACGTGAGCACCCAGCTCCTTCCAACCCAACCCAGCGCAACGCGGGAAAATCAACCTTAACTCGTTAGTCGTCAGCAGCATCGCAACGCCAACGGCGCCCTCGGGCCAGAGCCCGTACCAGCTAGATGCTTAATTAACGCCTGATTATTTTGGCTTTCCAAAAGGGGCCTTTGGAAAGCACTGAATTTGTGACCGGTAAACATACGTAGACCGGAGGCCACAGGGATGGCCACGCCGTCCCCAGGAGGGAGGCAGCTCAGCATCTCCAGTGGCTTAGCCTTCTCGGCGTGGCCACTGGCAAGAGAAGCTACTCCTGCTAAGAGCTTCAATTAACACAGTTTAATAAATACATAAAAGGATCTAGTATCTTTTTTTTTTTCCATCCGCTTTCTAGCGTCAATGAAAGTTAAGGGTGATTGTCCCGTGAGAAACTAAGGCAAATTTGTTTGTGTGTGTGTGTTTCTCTCTCCTTTTTTGATTTTTTTTTTCCATTGTTTTGTACATAAAGCAATCACATAAAAATAGTTATAAATAGAAAAATTGCAAAGGTTTTATCCCCCCTAGACAAGTAGGAAAAAAAAAAACAACAAACCAACTCCAACCAACCCAACAAACAAATCGAGACAGAAAAGCCACCTTGCTTCAAGTCCTCGTAGATTATACAGTACTCAGCATCTTTGGATACTTTACAATGACTCCAAATCGTAGACAAAAAAACACCTGAAGTAACCAGTCATCTGCAAAACGTTGCTTGTGTAAGAAGTTGATACAGATTTAAAAAAAAAAAAAAAAGTTTGATGCAGTTTTAAGGTGTTTTGTTTTTTTTTTTTTTTTTTTTTTTTTTTTTTTTTTTTTTTTTTTTTTTTCTCTCCATTAACTTGTTGCACGCGGAGTCCTTGTGAATTTCTTTTTGGAGGAGGAAGCGATCGTTGGGCAGTTCCTTGAGATCGTTCTGCTCAGGATGGTCTCAGAGCAGAAGTCCTTCGTGCCCTCATGGGAGGGCTGTGGATCCTGGACCCCTTGTGTCCCCTCCCATGCTCCGGTGGGGAGACCCTCATCCAGCCACCGCTCCAGAGCGGCACCGTCGATGGGCAAACCAAAAAATTAACAAACCCGTGGTCCTCTCATTCACTTTGATTCTGCTGACGTTGAAAGGTAACAGTAAAAAGAGAAAGAAAAAGCCCTACTTTGTAACATTTATGTTTTCAAGAGCTGGTTTCACGTAAAACCAGCTTCCCGGGCCATCTCAAGCCATCTCAGCTGACGGTGAAACTGGCGTCCCACCACACCTAAGAGGAGCCATCAGAAGAAGATGGCCATCAAAAGCCTTTATCCTTAAGAGCAGCTCATGTTTTTAGGGGCTGAAGGAGGCTGATGGGGCAATTCCAGCCAATCTGCCACTTTTTTTTGGCCTCAAAAGACATATTACATAGGGGTGGCACTCTCAGGGTCCGCAGGGATGCTGGGGAGGACCCCAGACCTGGTGGCCACCGTGGGCAACCTTCAGCTTGGAGCACCCCATCACATATTACTACCTCATCTTTTGAACCAACAAATGGTGAAGAAATAGTATTTCTACTTGGTTCCAAGTAGACAATTTTATCTGCAAGAAACCTTTTGTGGATGCCTTATCCACAAAGATCCCTTGCGACAAGCAGCAGGGAAGCTTGCACACCCAGTTGTTTCCCATTGACATTGCAGATTTGGGGACACTCATGTGTCTTGAAAGCTTTTGTTATCAAAATATATATATAGGAATCAGGGGGAATTAAGGACAAAACCCCAGACATTTCAGAACGGTCAGCAGCAGTGAATTCTGACTCTTTGGTTTGAAACAACTTTTTCATTTCAAAATTCCCACGCGGTTTATTTTCGCAAAGCAAGGGCTTAAAAAAACCCCTCAGCATCACAACACTTCTGCTCCTTCCAAAAAATTTCCCTTCACCTTTTCAAGCAACTGAAGTTAAAATACTCAAAATAGGCTTTGGTGGTCCTTCTGAAATTTGGAAATGTCCAAAGAACCAAAATAAGTCAAGATCCCCTTTTCTACCCAGCATTGCTCCTGGGTGATTTTCTATCTTTTTTTTTTATTTTATTTTATTTTTTTTATATTTTTTTTTTTATTTTTTATTTTTTTAAGGTCCCAAGTCATCCTGCACAACAGGACTTTCACCAGCCCTGCAAATCTGATATACTACTGAGAAAGGCAACAGCTGGGATCATCCTCCCCCTTTCAATGTGGCTGTTTGACCTTCCTCTTTATCCCCTGTAGAACAAATTTTGTTGCAAGACTTGGGAATTGATTAAAAAAAAAAAAAATTAAGTCCTTTTGACCAAAAGGGCCAAGGAATGCAACATATCAAAACCACGTCTGGACAGCTTGTTGGTGTCCAGCAGGCCCTGTGGGTGGAAAATGAGGAATATCTCCTCCAGAAGAGCCATCTCATGGTGATGGCCATGCCCTGGACTAAGGCAAGTGACGTTTTCGGGAGCCTTGAAGAGAGCAGCAGTTCTGGCCTGGCCTTCCCAGATGGTGGCTGGATGGGACAGCAAGTGCTCCATGGCCCCAAAGCCAAGTGCATCTCAGAGTCTAAAGTGCCAGTGGCCATGGGGCACAGCACCCACCCATCCACCCACCCCCCCACTCATCCCAGGGATCCCCCAAGCCCCATGTAGGCCATGGTGTTGGGGGGGAACGAAGAGCTTCTTGGGAGCCAGACGATGCGCAAGGGCACGTAGGGACCCCAAGGGAGCTGTTCGCCCTGTTGGGAAGGGAGCGGACCCACGGTGGGACCGGGCACGGGTTTAGTTGCTCGCCTCTGAGATGGGAGCCATGTGGCCGAGCCCCGCCAAGCCACTGAAGCCCGTGCTCCAAGGATCGGGAAGGGGGAAGAAGGGTTGGGCAGCGAGGTTTTCGTTATGGCCCAGGGCGAAGGCGAAGATGCCCGCGTTCCTCTCCATGTCCAGCTGGGCTCGCCTGAGGAGCTTCATCTGGGTTTCTTCAAACTGGCTCTCCAGCTCCTGCAAGCTAAAGGTGGTCTTGGCCCCGCTCAAAAAGTGCTTGGGGCTGGGGCCAGGAAGGCACATGGCCGGGCCGCCGAGGTGGCCGCTCATCTCCTCCAACGTTGGTGGCATCATGAAGCTCTTGTCCACCGGTGGACCACCGGGAGCGAAGAGCAAGCCGGCCGCCCTCCAGGCTGCCGGCTTGCGTCCTCGCCGGGGTCGCGCGATGCGGCAGCTCTGGCGTTTGATGTGGCGGTGGAGGTGGTCGGAGCGGGTGAAGCTCTTGTAGCAGAACTCGCACTGGTAGGGCCGGACGCCCGTGTGGATGCGCATGTGGTTCTTCAGGTCGTAGTTGTGGACGAATTTGGCGTTGCAGTGGATGCAGAGGTACGGCCGCTCCCCTGTGTGCTTCCGCATGTGGATTTTGAGCTTGTCCTGCCTGCAAAAGAAAAGGCTCTTGGTCAGGCGACGTGGGCTGGAAGGGGGGCCGCTGGGGTTGCTCCTCGGATCAGGAGAGGGAAACGGTGGGGAGCTCGTCCCAGGGCTTCCAGCCGCGGCACTGCCCCAAGGTACAGATGCTCTTGCAGGCTGGTGTTTGCATCCACCTCCTCCTTCCTGGGGCCACAGCGCCGAAATGTCACACAGACCCAGCCCCCTCCCTACCCCCCCTTAAAAGCCTCAAATGGGATGGAAACACCCTCCTCCATCGCTCCGGCAATTCGTTTCTGATGAGTATGTGCAGTGGTGGAGTTTTTAGCTTGTTTTGTGTGTTTTATGAGAGGCGCAAAATCTCTTTTGACTTCTTTNCCCCACGTCAGGAGTTTGCAGCCCATCCCAACAAGTTCAAAACAGCCTAAACTGGAGGGAAAACCACTCTGGTATAACCCCCCAAAACATATGGGACTATCTAAATAAGTACATCTCTACACCTGCCTGCAAATAAGGAAATTAGTTGAGCTTAGAATCATAAAATCATTGAATGGTTTGGGTTGGAAAGGACCTTAAAGACCATCCAGTTCCAAACCCTGGAAGGAACCTTAAAGACCATCCAGTTCCAACCCCCTGCCCTGGGCAGGGACACCTCCCACCAGACCAGGTTGCTCCAAGCCCCCTCCAACCTGGCCTTGAACCCCTCCAGGGATGGGGCAGCCACAGCTTCTCTGGGCAACCTGGGCCAGGCTCTCACCACCCTCACACCAAAGAACTTCTTCCCCAGATCTCATCTCAATCTCCCCTCTTACAGTGTCAAACCCTTCCCCCTCCTCCTATGGCTCCTCTCCCAGATAAAGGCGATGGGAAGGTGAGGAGCTCATCCCAAAGCTTGTGGGCCATGCTTTTTAAACAGAAGTTCCTCTTGGAGCTGATTTTTTTTTTTTCCCTTTCCTTTTATCCTTGCACTGACCACTGGGTGTCTCAGGAGCTTTGGTTTGAGCAGGAGCACCCTGCAGGGTGAGGCAGGCGGAGAGGTGCTGGCAGCTCCTGGGTGCTCCTCACCCTCCGTCCTTCCCTGCCATCTTCTCCAAGGCCAGCACACATCCAGCCTCCCACACGTTTTGGGGGGAAGGTTTTTAAACACAGCCTTAGATCAGCATCATACCCATCCCTATTGCGCTTATTTACAAATATAGTTGCTCGGGTTTGTTTTTAAGGGGGACATCTGAAAAGCAGCTAGGATATTTTCCCAAGCCGATAGTCCAACCCTTGGTTGGTTTGTTTTTTTTTTTTTTTTTCCAACGGATGTTTCCTCCTGCCGTCTACAAAAATCACAGCGAAGGCTCACGATTATAAAAAGCGAAGCTGATTGTAGCTGAACCCAGCCAAGCGCGCCGCCCAGGTGGCACGAGCGGGGTTCAAGCAAATAAACAGCAAAGCGGGAGAATTCGGATTGTTTTCTGAGATGTTTTTCAGTGTGATCCCTCCCAGACGTTAGTAAAGTGGCTAAGAACATGGAGAATATATGGACTCGTGTCAATATTATATATATATGTATATAAAATTATATGTAGAATTTGATATAAAATACGTGAGCATGCCAAAAAAAGTGCGAAAGCCACCCAAAAAAAAAAAACCATTTATGCTGGCAGGTCCAGCCCTTTGCACTAATTTCTGCCACCTTGCCCCGAAATATTTTTCGGCAACCTGCCAGCCGTTCCCAGGGCCAGATCCCACCTTCCCACCGGGAAATTCTCCAAGGCCCTGTTTGTTACCCCTGGGTTTTCTCCCGGGGCCGGGGGTAACATTTCCCCTGCGAGCCCCGAGGACAAAGCAGCGCCGAAAATTTCCTCCCCCCAGCGCACAAGGGGCAGCGAAGCCGTCAGGAGAGGAAGGCAGGGGAAGCGTTGGGAAACGTTAATAAAAAGCAGAGCTACCAGCCCCACCTATAATATAATTTAAACCTATACATGCAATGTTTAACCTAGCAGGATCGCTTTTCCTCATAAACATGCAGCCTGCCAGGATTGTATAACGTAAATACGGGCAAAGCTGTTCTTTTATTTTTCAGGTTATTACCCATCTCCGGCGGCAGACGGGGAGAAACTCAATCCGCCCTGCCCCGGCAGCATCTCCGTGGGATGGGAGAGGGGTTTTTTTTTTATGGCTCTACCTGGAGAAGCTCCGAGGCTGGGGAAGGGGGAGAGGGGGCCGTGCGAGATGCTCGGGGTCGGGGCGGGGGGGAAGGATGCGGCGTGGGAAAACTCGGGATGGGAGCTCGGGCTCCCGGGCTCTCCGAGGGAGAACCACGCTCCTTCTGTGTGTGTGTGTGTGTGTGTGTGTGTGAATAACCTTAATGCAATTGCATTAGGAGAGCGATTAGGGCTCTGCGAGCTGTCACAACACAAATAACAGGAACAAATAATGTTAACCTTTCTGGCTGGAACAGTTTCTCCTTGAGCGCTCCGGGGTTGCCTTGGTGGAAAAGCTGAAATATTTGCCACTTTCTCCAGCGTTTTAGCAGGGTAAACTGGCAGGCTAGAAGCTGAGCAGCCTTTGTTTAAGGAAAAAAAATTAATGAGCTATTAAATGAAGCCCTGCCTCCTGCGATCGGATGTCCCTGGGAGTCGGGGGTGGCAGGTCCAGGTGCACATGGTGTCCTTGCCATGGGATGCGAGATCCCACTGATGGGAAGGGGAAGGGATGCGATGGGGAGGTTGGGAGACCCTCGCTCCCCACCCACCCCCCCCCAAAAAAATGTTTTTTTCTCTATTTTACCCCTAGTAAATTTGCTCCTCCACAGTTCCTCCAGCTCAGAAATAATATGGAGGAGTGATTCACCCAGAAAACCCATTGGGGAACCTCTGCTCCCCTGCACCCCCCTTTCCCTGGGGGGGGTCCGAGGACACCGGCTGGGTGCGCACCTCCCCGGGGAAGGGACTGGGCACGGCCGTGGGTGTGAGCCCGGTGCTTTCGGGAAGCCTGAGATTCCCCCCGAGAGCAAAACACGAAATGCCAGCGGGCGGCGTTCGAGAAACCCCGGCAGAAATCTCCTTCTAACATCTCAATCACTCCCCTTCACTTAAACACACTTTCCCCTAAAGGAGAGCTCCCACATTAGAGGTAAGGCTGAAAATGGCTAAGAAAAAATAATAATAAAAAAACCCAAACAGCTGCCTGCTAATCAAAATACTTCCAAATGCATTTAAAGATGAACCAATGTTTTGAGATTTCCACTTTGCTCCGGGTGTTAAAGAAGGAAAAAAAAAACCCTCCAGCCTTTAGCTCCGTGAAGGGTGACCCCAACAAACGGCTCCATTTTTGTGAGTGGTGATGGGAGGCTGCACCGCTGGGTTAGTCCCAATTTTCTTTGGTGATGATTTTCTGGGGTTAAAGTCCTCCTAGCCCTCTGCTTTGTATTGAGAAGCTGTTGAGAACACGGGGGAAGCGGCAGCTGTCGGGTTTAACCCTGGGGTTAGTAACAGGCCCACGCTAGACCATCTCTGCGTGGTGCTTTTAAACGCCAAGGTGCTGATTTAACCTGTCTGGATTAGGTGTCAGGATACCTGAATTCCCACCCAAAGCCTCCTACTAACTTTCGCGGTGCCTGTGAGTTAGTACCAACGTCCCTCCGTGCCTCAGTTTCCCCAACGAAAGCCAACACTGCTGTTTGTGCTTCTAAAGGACTTTGGGAGCCCTCTGGGAGGGCTCAGCTTTATTATTCCCACTGAGGGGAAGGTGTCAGTGACAAGTCAAGCCAAGCTATTTCCTCATCAACAATTAGCACCCACAGCATCACACCCCGGAGAGCCACAGGGACCACGGAATGGGGCTGGTTAGTTGCATGGCTCCAGACTGGGATGCAGACACACTCATGGGGCTGAACCCATCCCCGCTCCCCCTGGCAAAGTTGACCCAGAGCTCAACCTGGGGATGCAGCAGCAGCAGGAATCATAGAATCATATGGGATTGGAAGGGACCTCTGGAGATCATCTAGTCCAACCCCTCTACCAGAGCGGGTCCACCCAGAGCAGGTTGCACAGGAACTTGTCCAGGTGGATTTTGAATGTCTCCAGAGAAGGAGACTCCACCACCTCTCTGGGCAGCCTGTTACAGTGCTCCATCACTCTCACAGTAAAGAAGTTCCTTCTCATGTTTAGGTGGAACTTCTTATACTCAAGTTTGTGTCCATTTCCTCTTGTCCTGTCCCTGGGCACCACTGAGAAAAGACCAGCCCCGTCCTCCTGACACCTTCCCTTTAAGTATTTGTACGCATTAATTAGATCTCCCCTAAGCCTTCTCTTCTCAAGACTAAAAAGACCCAAGTCCCTCAGCTTCTCCTCGTAGGAGAGATGCTCCAGGCCCTTAATCATCTTTGTGGCCCTTTGCTGTACCCTCTCCAGCAGTTCCCTGTCCTTCTGGAACTGGGGAGCCCAGAACTGGACCCAGTGCTCCAGCTGGGGCCTCCCCAGGGCAGAGTAGAGGGGCAGGATGACCTCCCTCCACCTGCTGGTCACACTCTTCTTGATGCCCCCCAGGGTGCCATTGACCTTCTTGGCCACCAGGGCCCATTGCTGGCTCATGGGCACCCTGTTGTCCACCAGGACTCCCAGGTCTTTTTCCTCAGAGCTGCTCTCCAGCAGGTCACCCCCAACCTGTCCTGGTGCAGGGGGTTATTCCTCCCCAGGTGCAGCACCCTGCACTTGCCCTTGTTAAATTTCATTAGGTTTCTCTCGGCCCAACTCTCCAGCCTGTCCAGGTCTTGCTGGATGGCCGCACAGCCTTCTGGTGTGTCAGCCACCCCTTCTACTTTTGTGGCATCAGCAAACTTGCTGGGGGTACATTCCATCCCTTCGTCCAGGTCATTGATGACTATATTGAAGAGGACAGGACCCAGTCCTGACCCCTGGGGAACACCACTTGTTACAGACTTCCAGCTGGATTCTGTGCCCTTAATCACAACCCTCTGAGCTCTGTCTTTCAGCCAGTTTTCAATCCACTTAACTGTCCATTCATCTAATCCACACTTCCTAAGCTTAGCTATGAGGATGCTGTGGGAGATGGTGTCAAAAGCCTTGCTGAAGTCAGGGTAGACAACATCCACCGCCCTCCTTTCATCTATCCAACCAGTGTTGCCATCACAGAAAGCTATCAGGTTAGTCTGACGTGACTTCCCCTTGGTACATCCATGTTGACTACTTCTCACAGTTTTCTTTTCCTCCATATGCTCTAAGATGACGCCCAGGATGAGGGGTTCCATCACCTTTCCAGGGATGGAGGTGAGGCCGGCCGGTCTGCTAATTTCCCGGGTCCTCCTTCTTGCCCTTTTTGAAGACTGGGATGACGTTGGCTTTTCTCCAGTCCTCGGGCACCTCTCCTGTTCTCCGCCAGGAGCCGGATCCAAACTCCTGCAGGTGGGAATTAGCACCAGGCAGTGGCCTTTCCCCCTGCGAATACCAGGGTGAGCCGGCTCCCGAGGCAGGATGCTCCCCGCATGATAATGCGGTGTCTGCCCAGGCGCTAATGGAGCGGAGCAGGGAAAAATTTATTTTCAGGTCAAATCCTCATCATCTGCATAACTTCCCCTCGAATATTATCACAGGGACGGGGGGAGAAGAAAGGAGAGGCTGAATGTGGGGGCACCCCAGGTGTCCGGCCATTGTCAGGAGCTCGCCTTTGCCTACTGTGCATATTATTCTCCTCTGGTTCTCCCCCCTCAGCGTAATAGGGCTCTCTCTCTCTCTCACACGCAGCCAGGAGCTGAAACACCACGCTCTTGTCAGAAAGCTTTATTATTATGGTAAAGATTGTACTCATTAGATATTAATTACACCCAGCAAGAGCAGGTCCAGGAATCTATTTGTCTCTGCTCGCCGATTAAATATGCCCAGCTTCCCAGAGAAGGGTTGCAAGCTGTAGCAGTAGATTTGCAAAGGCCCCTCTGATTTATTACCATCGAGGGGTCTGCTGGGGTGAAGAGAGGTCCAAAGGCTGGGAACTGGTACCATGGGTGGATCTGGCTGGTCACACCCGCCTTGGAGCAGCCCATATTGGGGCTGGCCTCACCTAACTTGAGATATCTAAAAGGTAGGTGCCTTGTCTTTGTGGTCAAGGATGACACCTCTGCTCATCCCCTTCCCTCCTCTACCTCTCTGAGAGTGACCGTCTCTTTCAATTGACCATGAAGGCAGTCAAGGTGTCAGGCTCTCAGGCAGCCAACGTCTGAGGTGATAAGTCATAGAATAATTTAGGTTAGAAGAGACTTTTAAGATCATTGAGTCCAACCATCAACCTAACACTGCCAAGTCCACCACTAACCCATGTCCCTCAGCACTATGTCTGCTCAGCTTTTAAACACCTCCAGGGATGGTGACTCCACCACTTCCCTGGGCAGTCTATTCCAATGCTTGACAACCCTTTCTGTGAAGAAATTTTTCTTTATATCCAATCTAAACAGCCCCCGGCACAACTTGTGGCCATTTCCTCTTGTCCTACTGCTTGCTACTTGGGAAAAGAGAGACCAACACCCACCTACTAATGTATAATAATTAGGACTGCTCCAACCCCAGAAAGCCCAAACACTGTCATGTCTAAACATATCCAACTTGGTTGTGGTCTACACTGATGCCAAAATGTGCAAACCCAAACTAATTACATCCCGCAGCTAAACTGCCTTCCCATCTCAACGCATCGCCCAGCACATTAGAGATGAAGCCTCTTTGGCTGTTTGACCATCTGGTTTCCAGCTGCCTCTGGTCCAACTGTGGTGAACTATGGTGGGGTTGAAAATATCCTGTTACTTATTTAAGCTTTTGTCCAGCGAGCGGATGGACCCAGTGTGCTGTGGATGGGATCCACAACCCACCAAAATCAGTAGGTTCGTTTTCTTCCTCCACCCTCCTTTCCTCCCTCCCTCCCTCCCTCCCTCCCTTTCTTTTTTTTTTTTCCAAAGGGATAGAAATCATGTCTTGCTTTCTTTGGTACTTCTCTCTAGGGAGGCAGGGGGAAGGAGCAAAAAAGAGATGTGTAGCTTAGGAATCAGCCATGGGTCATGATGTGGGCCATGTCCAACCACCACCCACCCCCCCCCCGCACACTGCCACGTGTCACCAAGGCACACCTGGTAAAGCGGACTTCACAGATATTGCACATATAGGGCTTCTCTCCCGTGTGGGTCCTCATGTGCCTGGGCAGCTTGCCGGCTCCCATGATGACTTTGTTGCAGATGGGACATTGCTGGGACGCCTTGGGCTTTATCTTCCTCTCTTCCTCCAGGGGCCACGGGGGAAAAACTCCTCCAAACTGGGTAGCACTTAGGAAATTGAGATAAGCGTTATAGTCAGTCTCTGCCTTAATATGCCCTAAGGGAGCTGCTGGCGCGTTGGTAAACATGTCCTTGAAGAAGTCATTAGGGAAAGGAGGCGGAGGCAGGTCTTCCTTCTCCTCCTCTTCCTTGATCTTCCTCTTTTTGATGACAAGATCCAAGGGGCCGTTGTCGACTGGTGGCTCCTCGAGCTGGGGGAAAGAGCTAAAATCGCTGTTCCATAGGTGGGGGAAGAAGGTGGGGGCGAAAGGAGAGAGAGGTGGCCTCCTTTCTGGGATGTTCGCCTTAGGGTACAAGTTCTCCCTTAGCAAGGACTCGATGGAGAAGTCTCGTATCACCCCCAAGTGCCCAGAGGAGTTATTAGCTGGGTAGTGATTTGGAAAGTCTTTAGGTGCTTCTGTATAAGCTTCTTGGGTGAGATCAGACTTCGCAGGGCTTTGGTGACAGCTTACTTCTTGGACATCGGTTAGGTTCTCCTGATTGACAAAATCTTCCACTTCCTCCTCCTCCTCCTCTTCCTCCTCGTCTTCATCTTCGTCTTCGTCATCATCTTCGTCCTCTTTGTCGTCTTCCTCTTCCGCCTCTCTGTCGGGCTCCATGATTTCAAGGCATACATTGATAATGCACTGGATCTCCAGCATCTTGGCAGCGCTGAGGATGTGCTTGACGTTTGAGGTGGTGATGGTGAGGGTTGAGGTGTAGGCAAACTCGAGGATGGCAGAAAGTGCTTCAGGCTTGACAAAGTCAATCTCGTAAACATAGGGCTGGTCTGTTAAAGTGCCGGTAGTGAAGAGTTTTTTGAAGTACTTGCTGCAGGCAGCAAGGACGGACCGATGGGTCCGGTACTCCTGGTCCTGTACAATGAGGATGACATCGCAGAGGAGACCATCGTGCCGCTGCTCGTTTAACCCACATAAGACCTCACTGCTGTGGTTCGGGAATGGGATCCCGATAAGATCTTCAATGCCATTGGCCATATTCTCATGCAGTGCCCTAGGACAAAACACAGACAGAGGGCAATTAGCAGGGGGTTCTCAATCAGCAGCACCAAAATGACCCTGCCATCTCCCGATGTCCTCCTCTCCCCTGCCCTACTTGGTCCTCTGTAGTCACCTCCTGCTTGCACTGCCCCGGTGCATCTCCACGTCACCTTCAACTCCTTCCGCATCCTCTGTGATTTCACCTTTGCCTCCGTTTTTCTCTCCACCCCTCTCATCTCCGTTCCCACCCTAGTCACATTTTCATCACTTCCACAAGCTCCGTCTTCTCTTTCACATCCCTCCCCCAGGGACCTTGTGCAACGATTCCCTCCCCATCACGCTTCTTCCACATCCTCCCAGAGCCAACATCTTTCCAGGCACGTGCTGGATTTGCTCTGCCAGGAGCTATGTGGGGAAAGGCTGACGCTGTATTTCTTCATGCTGCCAAGTGCCAGCACCTACACTGCTTAAATAAGACGAGCCAGGGAGTGCCCATCTCAACTACACAATCGTTCTGGGGACTGGTACAACTGGACATTCCAAAGTGGATGGACTGCTGGTCACGGCTCTTTGCTGCAGGAGGAGAGTGGTCCTTATAGAATCATAGAATGGTTTGGGTTGGAAGGAACCTTAAAGATCATCCAGTTCCAGCCCCCTGCCCTGGGCAGGGACACCTCCCACCAGACCAGGTTGCTCCAAGCCCCCTCCAACCTGGCCTTGAACCCCTCCAGGGATGGGGCAGCCACAGCTTCTCGGGACAACCTGGGCCAGGCTCTCACCACCCTCACACCAAAGAAGTTCTTCCCCACATCTCATCTCCATCTCCCCTCTTTCAGTGTCAAACCCTTCCCCCTCGTCCTATGGCTCCCCTCCCTGATCCAGAGTCCCTCCCCATCTCTCCTGGAGCCCCTTGAGGGACTGGAAGGGGCTCTAAGGTCTCCTTGGAGCCTCTTTTCTCCAGGCTGCACTCCCCCAACTCTCTCAGTCTGTCTCCAGTTCTGTGTCCCCTTGCTACCTTACACCTGGAAGCTATCCCATGGCCCCTCAGCACACAGAGAACCTGCACAGGGATGTCTTCCCAAGGGATCTGGGAATGGCGGAGGCAAGAAAGGAGTTGTGTGTCACAGCATACCTAAATGCTCAGAGAAAGACAACCCAGAACCCAACCAGGGAGCAAGGGCTTGGCCAAAGGCAGATGGCTGTCTGCTGTCTTCACCCATGAGCTGAGCTTGCTTTGCTCCCAATCCTGTTTGGACTTGTTAGCATGGTATCAAATGCCCTGTGCATCTGGCAGGCACCTTCTCCTGCCACAGCAGCTCCACCTTCAAAGGGAGATTCGGAAGCAAAAAAGCCCACACCCAAAAGGAAAACCTGATATTTATTTTTTTTGCCATTTTTTATCTGTAAGATGTTTCCTCTTTCACATGGCTCCAGCAGCCCTTCCACATGAGAAATCCCAGGAAAGGAGAGCGACTTCCTCCAGCAGGCGACAAATACATTAATCCCATCACACAGAGAATACATCAAAGAGCCTGAATAGTTTTGAATACCCCAGCCCTTTGGGACCCCCCAGGATACAGAGCAGTGACACCTCTATGAGCCCCAGCTCATGGCCCCGCTGCAGGTAGACACTCATTTCACAGCCAAGCGGTTGATTTCCAAGAGAGCCCGGGGTAAGTAAAACCTCAGCCCCACTCCATCCCCTTCGGCAAGGCTGAGACCATCAGGCAGGTTCCCAATCTGACCCTCTCCATCTCTGATAGGTTCCTGATCCCACTCTGTGCCACCTCTGCATCCCTCCTTTGATCCATCACCATGTCCTGGGTGTCTTTCCCTGCTTGGTTTCTGGCCTCTCTAACTCCAAACCTACTTCCCACCTCTACCTTCCCAGCTGTGGGGACCTGGTCTACCTCATGGTGTGGGGCTGGCACCTACCCTACCACCTGCCTCCAGCCCTTGGGGACGGAAAAGCCTGGTGTGACACATTGTCCAGGGAAATCCTTGCAAGGATTGTCCTTGTCCAGCAAGCCAGTGACCCTGGGGGGAGGCTGGAGAACTGTAGAGGGGATCAGACTCTGCAGCAAACATTCCCGTGGGAAGACAAAGGCCGTCTCCCTTCTCCCTCTGCAGGATCAATCTCCAGCTGAGACCTTGCAGGTGTCTCCCCCACACCTAATCAGCATTGCCAAACACTTGCCGTGTGGGAGCCGGCCAGCGAAGGCCTTGGGAAGATGGTGCAACCCAGATGGAGGACACCCTGGGGAAGGGTCACAGACCACCAGCCTGGCGGGACCAATGCCAGGATGTGGGACAAGCTGTCCCTGAGGTAGTGAAGACTCATGGGAGGCCTGGAGGGCAGCCCCCGCCACGGGAAGCCCTCTCCAGCCACCTTCCCATGCCCAGAGATGGGGAGAGGAACCGGGAATTCCACCCCTCCGAGCCCCCCTGCAGCTCCAGCCACTGACATTTTCGGCCAAGGGACGATGCTGCAGCCCTGCATCCCCCCGGTGTGCCCATTAGCTCCACGCTAATTATGTCTGTTGTCTGAAACAAATTGATTCATTACAGTGTGCTGAGCTTAACCATGTTAACGAGCCTCGCTCCTCTACCAACCCGGCCAGCTCCGTATCAAATCTTCCTTGAAAATTGCCAATAAATGAAAGTAAATCCGATGTGTTCTTCAAGTGGAGTGCATGATAATAAATAACCCCTGATCTGGGGAAGAAAAGCCAACTTCCCTTTTTAGGGCTTTGTGTCCTTAATAATAAGCATGAGCAATTAAATTTCTACGGCTGCATTTATCTTCCACTCGTTTATTCCTGTTTGGAAGGAGCACTAGTGATAAAGGAGCTCCTTACGTGAAGGAACGTGTCTTCCTACGAATCTGTTTTGACCTTTTATCACCGGATCACCCTCAGATGAGAAAAGCAGAATATCAGACTACCCTGAAAATAGTTTTTATAGAGGTTTTTCCCAGACAGTCAGCTGCATCCTCCCTAATTTGTGGATTATTCACTCGGCAGCAAGAAAGCGAGAAAAAATGGAATTAGGAGATCAGGGGTATGTGATTTTATTCCCTTCGGTCTCCTTTTCCTTTCTTTTCCCCTCCTGGTCCTCTCGAGATGCGGCTCTGCTAACCGAAGCACTTAGGCAAGCTGATAACTTTACAGGATGCTGGCAAAATTGAAGGTGATTCATGTCATTTAAAT
>QJSC01027462.1:398166-419623 GCA_003697955.1 Calidris pygmaea | reverse complement strand
TGCCCGAGCAGGGCTGCTCCTTCGGACCTTCCCCGGGCTCCCCCACAGCATCGCTGGGCATCCCCAGTCACGCAAGTCCCTCTTCGGGGGAGTTTCTTGCTGGTCCCCCTCGTGTCTCCCAGCATCATCCCTCCAGGAGGAGGCCCCATGCCCATGCGTTGGCCAAGACATGGCCACCGCTTGGACCCGGGACATGGCTGGGCCATCTGCAGCCCTACACTAAGCCTCGTCCTACCTCTCACAAGCAGAACCTCAGGAGCTAGCACATCTCCAAAACCCACCTTGCTTTGGGCCAAGGCCCACAGTGCAATCTCAGCCCCACCTTTTGCCTCCCACCCTGCCCTCCCCTGCTCGCACTGCATCGGCGCTCGTTAGGCTCGCATGGGAATTTATGAGCGCAGTGCTTCAGATTGGTCTCCTTTCCTTCACCATCACCTGAAATATTATTTTTCTGCTCGGCTCTCATGAGAGCCTTTGCAGCCTCATTCATTTTTAATTGCCATTTAAGTCCTGGAGCTCTAAGCACACGCACTCCCCTGCTACGGCTGGGCGAGAAGAGCTCCCACGTGGACATAAAGTGGCTTTTGGAGAGACGCGTTCATAGAAGGTGCCTCCCCCTGTGACGGCGATCCAGCCTGCAGAGGCATGGCCCCTCCAACACCACCGCCCCCATCATCTGTACCATGGGCAGAAGTCTACCCCTGGGCTTGGACCACGCTGCCACAGTCAACTCCAACACAGGACGAAAATTCAAGTCCCTGCCTTCAGAGAGGGGACCCAACCCACCCAGTTTTTACCCATATGAGTGTCTCCTCAGAGTCACCTACAGCCCCAACTCCATCATAGAGGGGTGAATATTGCATCTCCCCATCCTTTGCTGACCCAAGGAGGAGCATCATGGATACCCCATCCCTAGAAACATTCCAGGTCAAGCTGGATGGGGCTCTGAGCAATCTGGTCTAGTTGAAGATGTCCCAGCTCATGGCAAGGGGGTTGGAACTAGATGACCTTTACTGATCCCTTCCAGCCCAAACCATTCTGTGATCATTTTTCTGCCAGCCAACACTTCTCTGAATGACACGTCCCCAACCACGCGAGGGACATCACATCTCTAACCTGTGAGCTGGGCGTTTCTAGAGGAAATACTGCCAGGTTTCAGCCCAGGACACTCAGGGAAGGGGGATGAGACTTTCATGCAGGCTTCTTGTATGTAAACCAACCAACTAATGAGCTCTCTGAAGACCACAGGTAATACATGAGCATAACCTTGCAGTATGGCTGAAGAACTGAATACCCAGAGGCAACTCCCTGTCTTCAGGGGACTATTTAACCCGGCTCTCAAGGTCACAGAGCGATTTAACTGAAGATCAGGGGTCAGATTCAGATCCCACTTGTACCTCAGCTCCTCTGCACGAAGTCCCCCCGTTTCTCTGCCAACCTGCTGGAAAGCTGAACAGCAGCTGAGTCCTCAGCACAGCCCTGACCCAGCAAAGCCTCACCCACCTCAGCAATCTCTGCCATGCGGTGGGGTCCACCCATGTCCAGCTCGGTAAATATAGTCAAAGCTGGTGGAGGGCCAACAGGGAAAAACCAAAACCCCTCCGAACTCCCCCCGGGATATAACCTGGGAGAAGGAAAATAAAAAACTATCTACTCTCAGTGAAAAAAGCAAAACCCATCCGAACTCCCCCCCAAGGTATAACCTGGGAGAAGGAAAAAGAAGAAACTACCTACTCTCCGTTCAAATCCGTGGCAACAAAAAAAGACTGAAAAATCTATAGGACTGATTTTTATTTTTTTTCCAGCCGACGCCTGTGTGAGCGAGGAGGAGGAGGAGGGGGGTCTGCAGGATCGGGCCCCCGAGGAAGGCAAGTCCCACGTCCCAGCTGAGTGCGCGCGCCACGCCAGCTCGCAGCCCGGTTCGATTTAAAACAGCTGAGTTGTAAATGAGGCTTATAATGGAATTGGCAAATGACCCTTCAAATAGAAGAGCTGCAAGCCGCCAGCATTCAAAAATAACCGGGGCTCGAGTCAGGACTCAGCTCTCGGCCGGGCTGCATCACGCCACGGGCTGTGAAAAAAAAAAAACCCAGCCTCTCCCCTCGCAGGGATTTCAGAGGGGCGACCCTTCAAAAAGAAAAAAAAAATTAAAAAAAAAAAATAAAAATAAAAATAAAAGAAAAAGGAACGGGAGGATAAAATGCAGCCCGGCCATGTAAAGAGAGACAGTCTAGCCTGTTTGTTTTGGCCTGTCCCGAACTCCAGGCAGTTTCCAGCTGGAACCCAGAAATGCTGATGGTGTTTGGAGTCTGTCTGCATCCCTCCCATGACGTGACGAGGCATTCAGGATGATGGGCTGGGATTTTTTTGTTTGTTGTTGTTGTTTTGTTTTTATTTATTTATTTTTTACTTTTTTTCCCCCCTAACAACTATATTTACTGTTACATTTTGAACTCCCCATGCTGTCATTACAATGTCAGATGAAATTACATGTGCGATAACCAAAACATCGAGGCATGCCCGAGTTCACGAAGGCTTTACAAGGAAACGTTTTCAAGGGAAGCTGCTCACATGTCTGAACTCAAAGGGGATGTTCCAAAGAAGTCTTTGAATTACAGGGCACTGGCTGCAGCCAGAACTTGGCCCCGCTGGAGCAGGAGAGATGGATTTTACGCTTTTTTTGGGGCTTCGCTGGGTAAAGTGTAGTCTTATTTATCCTGGTGTAACTATGGATCAGTTCCAGGGATTTAACTGGTGTTATTCTGGATTCGCACTGGTGCGAAGAGGACGAGGACATCACAGTGCTCTGCAGGGCAGTCTGGCAGATGGATCTGAACCGCACCACCCGACAGTGACCTTCTGTGCTGGTGCCACCATGAAGATGTCTGGCACGGGATCTGCAGCTAGGTCGTGACATCCAGAAAGAGCTGCATGGGCACAAGAGCTAGGACAGGGACAGCTATAGCATTACAAAAGCCTCTTACATCAAGGTGGTTGATTCCCTTTCACACGAAGGACTCCATATGCCCTTACACAGCACCTGAAGACTAAGGACAGATGTGCTCTCCTGGTCCAAGATGTGCCAGAGGCAATAAGAAATGACCCCCAGCTTCTCATCCACTATCAGGCCAGAGGTAAATACTCCTCACAGCTCTGCCTTTGAGGCTGTTCTGATGACAATCCCAATTTCTCCTGGGAAAAAGTAGCAAGCAGGTTTCTTCCAACTGCTACGGGCAGCTGGGTGAAGGGAACTTGGCTGGTGCTCCTGGAAGATGGTTCCAGGAGCACAGTGATCGAGGCAGCAACCTCCAGAAGAGAGGTATTGTCTTCCACTGGCACAGCTGGATGCATAAGCCAACATCTGTACAGCTCTGACTGCATCTGCTTAGGGGGAACAGAACAAATATAACTAGGCCAGACGAGTTAAAGTGCTACAACTTCCAGGCCAACCTATGGGGTGTTACAGATCAACCTCATGGTATAGTGCGACATGTCCCTACCTGCAGAGGTTTTGTCTATCAGCTCCCAGACAGAGGACCATAGAATCACAGAATGGTTTGGGTTGGAAGGAACCTTAATGACCCTCCAGTTCCCACCCCCTGCCCTGGGCAGGGACATCTCCACCAGACCAGGTTGCTCCAAGCCCTCTCCAACCTGGCCTTGAACCCCTCCAGGGATGGGGCAGCCACAGCTTCTCGGGGCAACCTGGGCCAGGCTCTCACCACTGAATTTCACTGAATTTCACTTAATTTTTAGAGTTGGAAGGGACCATAGAGATAATCTAGTCCAACCACCCTCACAGCAAAGAAGTTCTTCCTGAGATCTCACCTCAATCTCCCCTCTTTCAGTTTAAAGCCATTACCCCTTATCCTATCACTAAAAGTCTCTCCCCATCTCTCCTGGAGCCCCTTGAGGGCCTTCTCTTCTCCAGGCTGAGCCCCCCAACTCTCTCAGCCTGTCCTCACAGCAGAGGGGCTCCAGCCCTCCCAGCATCTCCGTGGCCTCCTCTGGCCCTGCTCCAACAGGTCCTTGTCCTTCTGCTGTTGGCAGCACTGGGGGGAGGTTGTCTCCCCAGAGCGGAGCAGAGGGGCAGAATCCCCCCCTGGCCCTGCTGGCCACGCTGCTGGGGATGCAGCCCAGGGTGCGGGAGCTTTCTGGGCCAGATACAGAGAGTATCTTATGGAGCAGCTGCTATCTTGCACAGGAAAAGAGATCCAGACATCTATCACAGCAGCAAACCCAAGTACCTGTGTGTTGGAGAAGAGCAGCAGGTGGCTGCTCCTGCCTACTCTCAACAGGGTTGCAAGTCTGATGCATCTCCTGAGCAACGGACTGGAGGATGCTCGGGGTTGGGTGTGTTTGGGAACCGTCCTGAGGAGCACCACCAGAAATGTGGAACCACTCAGAGTATTTCAAGACATACTTCTTGGGCTGGGTGGGAAAACATCAGCATTTCACCCCGCTTTCCCCGTCATTTCACTGTCTGCGTTTTGCATCTCCATTCACAGCACGAATATGCCAGTCTCTGGTGAAACGTTATTATGGTGGATTCTCTCTAGGAGAGGAAAATTCATTAGTTAAGGGGCCACCCCAAAAAAAAAAAAAAAAGCAGAGATTTGGAANACCGAAATGCTGCCTCTTGTATTTTATGTGTTGTTTTGGTTTTTTTACATACATATATATATATATATATTTATATACACCTATTGAGCCCTTTCTTAGGAACCCAGCCACTTGCCAACGCCGCGCTTCAAAGCCCTACAACACCCGCGCCGGGGACTTTCCTCTTCCCGTGGCGGCACTTCAAAATCCTTTATAAAGCCCCGTTTTGACCACAGCCTCTCTTTGCCAACCCTGCCCCGAGCTCGGCGGCGTTGGGGTGGAGGGGAGCGAGGCTGGCATTGTTGGCATACCTGAGGACAGGCAGAGGGACGCGCTCCCCGCACGCAGAACAAAGCCCCAAGTGATTGCAGAGCTGCGCCCTCCCGACGAGCGCAATTATGGTTAGAGAAAACCCTTGTTTATAGCTGAATCCTTCCAGTTAGGGGGGGAAAAAAAAAAAAAAAAAAAAAAAAAAAGAGAGATTTAATTATACGGTAATGGTGCTGTGGGGAAGTGCTGGCGAGGGGAGGGCAGATGTGGGTAGGAGCAGGGCTGCTCGCCTTGCCCAGGTGGGCGCTGGTGGCTTCAGCCGTTGTGGATGGTGAAAATGGGCATTTGAAGTCTCCTTCCATGGCTGAGGAAGGCTGAGCACTGAATTAGGCTCACAAGGGATGCAAAGGTTTGAACAACCTGGTCTGGTGGGAGGTGTCTCTGCCCAGGGCAGGGGGGTTGGAACTGGATGGTCTTTACCGTCCCTTCCAACCCAAACCATTCTATGATTCTAAAGCACGGAGAACTGAAAAAAAAAAAGCCAGGAGAGATGTCTGCCTCACCAGGCTAGGAGCAACGGGAAGGGTTTCAAGGGGAGGTGAGTGGCCAAAATACCCAGATATTTCCCCTTGCCCTTTTCCTGAGTCATGGCTTGCTCAGGTAGGTCATGGGCTAGGCTTGGCTTCCACTCCCTCTTCCAAATGGGATTGCAGAGTCAGAGCTCCGTGTGAGCTGCTGGTGTTTTGCACGCAGAGATGGGCTATGGGACTTTGTAAGCCCCAAGTGCTCGACCAGGCCCTTATAAAAAGCACTTTATAGAGGAAAAGATACAATCCAGTTAAACATCCAGAGCTCCTGGATGCTGCGTATGCCAAGGTACATGCTCATGAAGTGCGTGCATCAGAGAATATTTTTCTAGCCCTGTCTTTTCTTCCATTTATTTTAAGGAACAGAGTGCGGTTTCCTCTCCTGCATTTCTCATATTTTGCTTAAAAATAAAATTTGAACCTCTATCAAACCAAACAGCTTCTTGCCCAAGGTGGTGAAAAAAAAAAAAAAAAAAAAAAAAAGCTTCTTCTATGGTGAACCCATTAGGAAAGGGGAATATAATTTCCCCTGTGGCTGCACTTCCCCAGCAGCGTTTAGCCCCCAAAAGCCAGTGCAAAATTTCCAGCGGATCCTTTCTACCATGGCACACGACTTCTCGGAAATGTAGAAGGCATCTAGCAGAGCAGGGTCTGATTTATACTTAGAGCAGGGAAACTTTAACGGCAGCGGGAGCGCGGGTGTAAATCTCCAGGCATGGACAAAGCAGCCGCATAGCCCTGGTCCTCTGGATTCGCTCTGCTCTGAGCCACTGCATAAGAATGAGGCTTTATGGTAAAAAAAAAAAAAAAAAAAAAAGAGGGACGTGTCCTTCTGCTGGATCGGAGGGATTTCTAAGGGCGCAGCACTATAAATAATCATTCCAGCCGTTTTGCACGTGCCTCACGTAACCCGTGATAAGCCACAGAACAGGCATCGAGAAGACCACAAAAATGATGCGAGGGCTGGAGCCCCTCTGCTGTGAGGACAGGCTGAGAGAGTTGATGGGGTTCAGCCTGGAGAAGAGAAGGCTCCAGGGAGACCTCAGAGCCCCTTCCAGTCCCTCAAGGGGCTCCAGGAGAGATGGGGAGGGACTCTGGATCAGGGAGGGGAGCCATAGGACGAGGGGGAAGGGTTTGACACTGAAAGAGGGGAGATGGAGATGAGATGTGGGGAAGAACTTCTTTGGTGTGAGGGTGGTGAGAGCCTGGCCCAGGTTGCCCAGAGAAGCTGTGGCTGCCCCGTCCCTGGAGGGGTTCAAGGCCAGGTTGGAGGGGACTTGGAGCAACCTGGTCTGGTGGGAGGTGTCCCTGCCCAGGGCAGGGGGTTGGAACTCAATGATCTTCAAGGTCCCTTCCAACCCAAACCATTCTGTGATTCTATGAAGACTGGGTGTGTTGAGTTAGAAGTGGAGAGTGCCATGCACTGCCATTCATCACTGCTCTCCAAAAGGTTGAAAGCCTTCCCTGTCCACAGTCAGAGGTGGTGTAGGACCCCCTGGATGTATACACACCCATCCTGCCATCTGACTCTACACACTGAGGGACTATGCAAGCAAATGCATCCTCCTCACCGTGCCCTTTGGACGGGTGAGTTGTGGGGACAGTTGCCATATGGCAGGGGATAATGCCACACTCGCTTCCACTTCATGCAGACCACCCACCCTTAAGATCTCATACCCACTCCAAACCCAGACCAACAACAAATAAAAACAGATATCCTTGGAGACAAGCAGGGATGGACGGCAGTGAAGGGTGCAGGTGCCTCCACAATCTAGTTTATTTATTTCTCATTATTGCCAGCTCTCACTGTTCAGACAGTGCCTGTCCTGTCCGCAGAGCAGCAACCCACCTCTAGAAACCCTGATGAAGTCCTAAATGACCTTCATTGCTCTTCATCAAGGGCAGGTTGCAACTCTGCTCTTTAGAGGCATCTGAGTTTGAAGGTGCTGGAGAAAGCCCCGTGCGAGAATAAAGAGGAGGCTGCTTGTGAAAATGCACGCTGAAATGGGAAAACAAAATGAATGGCCACTCCTAAAAGAGAAAACTCCTGCCATAAAGCAGATTTTGAGAAAAAAAAAAAAAAAAAGAGAAACGCTTGTGCACTGCCGTGCTTTGCTAAACAGGCAGATGGGACCTGTATTTCTCTTCTGAAACTTTAATGGGAAGAGTATGATTCTGCTGCAAGCGTATTTTATATGCCTGGCGATTAAAGAGGAAAGGAAGGGCGTAATTTATAGAATTGTGAAACACAGAGGATAGCTTTCTGGCTGCAATGTTTCTTTATTTTCTTGTTATTACTGTTATTCTTCCTTTTCCTTCTTGGCTTGTGAAAGGTGATGGATGGGCAGCAGTAGGGACAGAAGTCTTCCTTTTATATTCACAGGGCAGGTACCACATCAGAAACTGCAGCAGCTACACAAGCTACACCTCCTCTGAACAAGAAGAATCCTGAGACCAAAAAATACTGCTTCTGTGTGTCCTCAGGCTTTCTACAGGTGCTTTCCTGCTCCTACAGCCATCTCACCTCTCAGTCATTAACGGGCTTCATGCTTTCAAAGAGGAAGGTTGAGCCAAGTCTTGCTGTAGCCAGTAGAGCACAACGTGGACAAGCTCATTCCCCATCTGATCCTCCAGACCCTGCATGTCCAGGAACAGTTTGTTCCTCACCCTTTGAGCTCTGACAGGACACTGGGACTTCCCATCCATGCCCACCTCAATAGGAAGCAAAGCATCACCTCTCTCTGGCTAGAAAGACACCTTGTAGAAGAAAACCTGGTGGTCCTGGTGGCCAATGACGTGCCACCAGGAGTCAGCAGCATGTCCTTGCAGCTAAGATGGCCAGAAGCAAACTAAGTTGCATTAGCATAAACTGCTGGCCAGAGGTCAAGGGAAGGGATCCTTCCCCTCTGTTCATCACATGTGAGACCGCAGCTGGAGCACTGTGTCCAATTTGGGCTCTCCAGACAGATGTTGTCATTGTGGAAGTTCACCAAGATGGCTAGGGAGCTGAAGAACAGAGGTTTGTTCAGCCCAGAGAAGAAAGGGTTGGCTATGGGGGAACCTAATTTTTTTCATCATAACTATAGAGAAGATGGAGTCAGACTTCCTCAGAGCACAAGAAGCTATGGACAGAAGCTAGAGCAAAGGAAGTTTAGATTGGATTTAAAAAACATTTTTTAGTAAGAGGCTGGTCAAGCCTTGAACCATGATGCCAGAGAGACATTGGGATTTGTATCCTTGGAAATACGCAAAACTTACCCACACAAAGGCATGAGCCTGACCTAGAGCAGGAAGTTGAATCAGGAGCCTCCAAAGGTCCCTGCCACCAAAACCATTCTCTGCCTCCATGTTCTGGTTTTGTAGACAGGGAGCCAAGACATGAAGGAGATGAAATCATGCAATCACAGGCATGCAGGGGACCTGAACCTGAGGCCACATCCCCAGGGAGCAGCCTAAAACCCTCCCCTCATTGCTTTTGGGTAAATTAAATGCATCACTGCAGTCACTCGTGTGTGCGGGGCTTTCTGGGGTCATCTGCTCTTCTTGCTTCCTTGGTAGAAGGTAGCGCTTCTCTAGCTGCAAAATTATTCAGATTTTTTTTTTTTTTTTCATCTTCCGGGCCAATTCAGCAACTCATCTTTCTGCTAAGACTGTCAGCAGAAGTGTCAACTCTACGGCTGGTTTCTGGGATGTGGAATCATGCCCACCAAGACTTGGACCAAGACTACGCAGCCCATTTCACATAAGCCACCAACCAGCCCACACTTGGCATAAAACCTGCAGACCGTATCAGCCATGCCTGCATGACTTCTGGCTTTGGGCCATCTTTCTCCAACCCTCTGAGCAGCCACGATATAAATCTTGCTCTTCTTTCACTAGTCTTTGCCATGACAACACAATCGCTTGGCTCCCCATGCCATGCTCTCGTTGGGTGCTTGTCAGAGATGTGTCAGTGGAAAAATGAACTCTGTACCCTGGCAAGAAAGGAGAGCAGTTCTTCATAAAACCAACTTTCTCAGGTCCCACGTTTGCTGTGGGAGGAATTCAAGCCCTTGTGAAATCGCTATCAATATTTACCTGCACCAGGGGCAAATCCATATTCCTCCCTACCAGGGAACAAGCAAGAAAACCTTGTCCAGATAAATGCAGGGTGAGACTTCTCCTTCCCCTCCAATTCCAGCACTCTTGTTCCTAAGTATCTCCGTGGATGTGAACACATCTGTTATTCAGAGCTAAATTTACTCTTTAGAAAGAAGATTGGTTGTCCCATTGAAGTCAGAAAGAAGGAAGAAATTGTTTATAATGAAGGCAGTGAGACACTGCCCCAGGTTGCCCAGAGAGGTGGGAGATGCCCCATCCCTGGAAACATTCAAGGCCAGGTTGGACGGGGCTCTGAGCAACCTGGTCTAGTTGAAGATGTCCCTGCTCATGGCAGGAGGGTTGGACTAGATGGCCTTCAGAGGTCCCTTCCAACCCAAACCACTCTGTGATTCTACGCCAAGTCAGCTGAGTCCTCCCATCCACCCCACCGAAGCTATGACTCCTGGAAAACAGAGAAGACCATTCCCTGAATTGGTGAAATTGAAACTTTGCCCCCAATATAAGAAGGACATGGACCTGATGGAGCGGGTCCAGAGGAGGGCCACAAAGATGATCGGGGGTTTGGAGCCCCTCTGCTACGAGGACAGGCTGAGGGAGCTGGGGTTGTTCAGCCTGGAGAAGAGGAGGCTCCGGGGAGACCTAGCAGCGGCCTTCCAGTACCTGAAGGGAGCCTACAGGAAGGCTGGGGAGAACCTGTTTGCAAAGGCTGTCAATGACAGAACAAGGGGTAATGGCTTTAAACTGGAGAAAAGCAGACTTAGATTAGACATAAGGAATAAGTTCTTTACTGTGAGGGTGGTGGAGCACTGGAACAGGTTGCCCAGGGAGGTGGTTGAGGCCCCTTCCCTGGAGATATTCAAGGTGAGGCTCGACGAGGCCCTGGGCAACCTGGTCTAGTTGGGGGTGTCCCTGCTGACTGCGGGGAGGTCGGACTAGATGACCTTGAAGGTCCGTTCCGACCCAGATGATTCTATGATTCTAAGCTTGGTAGCAATTTTTATATACTACCTATATTACGTTTTTCGCTGGCTGAAATCTCTTTTACTGAATTATTCCAAGCTCTGACTTTCGAGCGTCGCTGCTGATGGGATGCTGGGACACCACTGCGTGCTGGACGGTGGAGGAACGTACAACCCCAACGACCACCCGTGGGGAGACCACGAGGCCAACAGAGAAGACAGTGGGATTGGACATGATGTGGGTCCAGCTCAGGAAGGTCACACAGTTATTAGCACGGGAGGGTGGAGTCCTACTTCTGTCCGGAGAGAGGGAAGAGAGCCCATCCCCTGCTGAAAGCCGTGGGTGGAGATATTGCACTTGGCCGGCCAGAGGATTAAGGCAGGTCCCCTCATTTAACATTTCCCAATGGAAGGGAGGAATAAAAGGCAGCTCAGGGGGTGGAAAGAGCCCAGGTATAATGCTGGCTGGAGAAAACAGGGTGGGCAGGAGAGGTTCCTGGCAGTGAGGAGCTGGGAGGAAGGCTTGTAGGGGGGAGAGGAGGCTTCAGGAGCCACCAAGCGCTTCAAACCCTGGCTCCACACAGATAAGTGGAGCAGGGTGGGAGGAGATGAAGGAAGCAGGCAGGAGAGAAGATTACAGGAGTGCAAGGAACAACAAAGAGGAGGAGAGAGGAGAAGGAGAAATTATGCAGGGCCTCGAAGGTCAAAAGAGTCAACTTCAAAAGGATTCCTTAAAAGACATAAAGCCAATGCCTCCATATTCAATTATTTAGTTTTCACACAATTCTAAGTAATATATGGGGGTGTTTTTTTCCGCCTCCCAGCCCTCAGTTTGGCACAAAGGGACGATGAGAGGAGTCTGGGACTCTTTGCTTTCCTAATGGACCTGGAGTCGGCACTACCCCCTTGGAAAGGACGCGGGGTGAAGGAGAGGAGGCTGTTCTGGTTCAGGGGAGCGGGAAGGTGGGAGTGAGCAGGGCTTCTCCTCTGTGGAACTGAAAAATGTTTAAAAAAAAAAAAAAAACTGCCTTGCTCGGCCTGAAACCAAATGGTTTCCCTAAATTCCGGGCATCAGTTTAATTAAAAACACAGGAAACGTTGAGGCACACAAATCACGCTGCCTGTGGAAAGTCAAGACTTTGGCTTTGAAGACGCTGAAATGAAACGCTTCAGCTTTTCACAATTCCTCCGTTAATCCGACAAAACTGACCCACGCGCTACAGTACTTATTTTTTTTTGTCTCAACGAAAACTTCACTTTGTACTAAAACACGTTTAGCGGAATTATCGCTCCCAACTGTACTTAAGGAAGCCATAGCGAGGTACAGAGCTGAAATAGCTGGCTCCCGTATCCTGGGGCGGCCAACCCACCAGCACAGTTAAAATCACTGACAAGCTGTGGCAAGCTAATGTCAGTGAAATGGTACCCAACAGGAGGTTTGAAACCAGCACTGTGAGCTCTACAATAAGTTCAGGTCCATTAAACACCAGGCTTAAGTAAAATATTGCAGGGGGTCACGTTTTAAAGCGGACAGAATAGGTTAGGGAATCACTGAGGACCCATGCGGATGCTCTTGGAGGAGAATGGAAATTCTGCCATACCCTTTTTCAGCTCCCTGCCCTAAACACCATCATTTTCCTCCTGCCTGTAGATGCCTCCTTCCACCCAACACTATTTTTTTCCAGGTGCCTCTCCAGCAGTGGGTGGCAGCAGGGACTTGGGCCACCGAGACAAAGCCGCGGTGACCTTACATCAAGCACCTGCAGGGCCACCACGGTGCCCAACCAAGCTGATGAGCAGCAACATCGGAAGGTAATCAGAAACAAAGTGACTTGGTGAAGGCCATGTAACAGGTCAGGAGCGGAGCAAAGAGCAGAAACCGTGTCCTCTGGTTTCTGCCCACCCAGATCCCAAGCGTTTAGTACTTTTCTCTGTTCAGCTTTGACCTTATGAGTTCCCTTAACCTTCTCCTGGCAGCTTCCTAATGGGCAAATAAATCTCTGGAGAGTATCTTAAATTCTTTTTTATCACAGACTGTATCAGTGTGATAATAAGATCAGCCTTCAGACTCCCCATTAAGTCACAGAAGGTGTGGTCATCACTCATGCTTTTCCCAGCCTTAATTGCCAGACAGACACTTTAAGTGGAAAGTCCATCTAATGAGCCCAATCATTAAAACATCCCTGGTTCCTATTTGAGATGGAAAATCATATTACTCTAATAAGGGGGTTGCATCTTTGCCCCCCTATTCAATCATGTGGCACGGGGAAAGGTGAGACTTCTCTGCAAGTTTGCGTTGGATGTGTTTCATTTAAATATAGCCCCCTAATACAGGCAAGAAAAAGTAATAAAACCCTTGACAGAAGGAGAACTGGGGGTTTGGAGAAGATGGCGATGACCTAGAGGTGAGCAAAGGGGTGACCACTGACCCCATGGATGCTCCGAAGGGCTGGCCAGATAGAGATGGCAGAAAAGCTGCCATGGTGGCAGGGCCAGAGTGGAGAAGATGTGATGTCTAGTGTGACTATGGCAAAGGCCATACGGGATGTACGAAGTGGGCTCTTCAGCGGGACATCCCTTTCCTAAATGGATTGCAATGGAAGGCTTAATTTGGAGAAATAATTGGTTGTAATTAGTCACCATCAGGATCCTGCACCATGTGGAAGAAGCGGTTGGGTAGTTAACGTGATCCTTATCTCACAGAGAGGTGGGAAACTGAGGCGAGGCAGCAGACAGATTCAAAAGCCCTTGCAATGGGGCAAATCCAACCAAAGTCCCTAAAACAGTGCTCAGGCTAGAAGCACTCTGCAAAGGCATAACTCTTTCCTGCCCTGTTGCCCAGGGCCAACAGAAATACTTACCTTGCCCACCTCCCCATCTCCTACTGCTGCTCATGATGGAAAGTTCTGTCTAGGTAAGGTCTGTCTAGGAGCTCAGCCTAGGTATCAGAGAATCACAGAATCACAGAACAGTTTGGGTTGGAAGGGATCTTAAAGATCATGGAGTTCCAATCCCCCTACCATGAGCAGGGACACCTCCCACCAGACCAGGTTGCTCAAAGGTAAGACCAGCCCAAGTCCTTGGGTGGTCTCCAACCATGCCAGATCACAGGATCACACAGAATCACATGGGATTGGAAGGGACCTCTGGAGATCATCTACTCCAACCCCCCCCGCCAAAGCAGGTTGCACAGGAACACATCCAGGTGGGTTTTGAGCCTCTCCAGAGAAGGAGACTCCACCACCTCCCTGGGCAGCTTCTTCCAGTGCTCTGCCACCCTGGGTGTCTTTGCCTACAATAGGCCAACGTGCCCATCAAGATGCCCCAACTGACCCGCTCCCACCGCAAAGCGCCAGCGGTGAGAGCTCTTCCACAGGGAATCCCAGCGGGAAGCCCAGGCAAGCCTGAGTGACGAGCTCCACATCCAACGGCGGCTTTGCCAGGTGCTTTGGAGCGCTGCTTCAGAGCGATCCCTCATAAAAAAAAAAAAAAAAAAAAACACAAAACAACGAAGCACGGAAGGGCGTGTTGCTTTTGGGTAATAATACATCTTTAAAACTGCACGGTGAGGCAAAAGACAACGCCGCACCCTAAGCCACCCGAAGGGTGTGGGCATTATACAATGATTCGCCCACACCCAGAGCCTCCGACGACAATTAACATCCAGCCCCGCGTAAGAATCGGTAAATACCATCTCCTCAAACCAGGAAACGCCGGCATTTTCCGTGCGCATGAGAAGAAAACCCCCGAAGATGTGTCTTAACATGAACATCACTCTGGGCAGATCGGCACCATCCGCAGCGCACGGCAGGTTATTTTCTGCCCTTCTTCTGGAAGAAGCCAGGGTAAAGTCAACAGCAGTTATACTTCGTGTTGTCAGTAAGCGTGGATTTCTCAGTTTTCACGATTTCCCTCTTAAAAGAAAAAAAAAAAAAACAAACCCCCAAAAAACGCAACAAACAGAGCGGATGGAAAAAATCTAAATGTATAATTACATTTTGATAACTACAAAGTCATGCAAAGTGCTTTATAGATAATAAAATGACAAGATCTCATCACGCCCAAGTTTATTTTCATAGCCATAAATCTACTTCTGGTAAAGTTGCTGGGAAAAGATTTTACTATTGAGTAATAATGGAAACAAAATACCACTTATTAAAGGGAAATGGGAGCAAGAACTCATCTGATGTTGACAGACAACAGAGAAAATCAGTTTGCTATTACAAGATAGCAGAAATAACTCTTTTTTGCCGGTCAGAGATACCGGCAGTGAGACCAGTTGGTTATTATCAGCGATCCCAGTTTTTTTTTTTTTCCTAAACCACAGCACATTTGCCGTGATGCTCGTGAAAACAGCAATTAAAGACGCAGCTCTGGGGCTGCGCTTCCAGCCGCTGGCATATCTTAGAGGGAAAACAAAAAAAGCACCAAACCAAGAGTGTTTCCAGACCTACACCTCCTCATTTCTGCACTCAGGAAATTCAAGTTGCTTTTCCAACACAAATTCACCTGTTTATTAAAAAAAAAATAAATAAACAACAACGAAACAAAACAACCAACAATGGCAAGGAATGATGGAGACGATGGTAAATCTACCTTCTGGGTGATCCCAGGAAAAAGGCAGAGCTGATGCTCACACCGGCTTTGTGTCCGCGTGAAGGACGGAGGCGGTAGATTGCCCTATACCTGACTGAGACAAGGAGACTTGAAAGCCCTCCCGAGAGAAAGGCGGTGCTCCCGAGGAGGAATGCTTGTTGCAATACGAACAAGGGAGGAGACGGGACCACCAGGGAGAAATTAAATATATCTTCCCCGGCCGACACAGCGGGGACAGTTTGGAGAGCTCAGGAACAAGGGGGTTACACTTCGACGCTGCTCTTTGCCTTCAGGGCAGTCCATTGGGGCAGATCAGGAGATGGTTGTGCGGACCGGAAAGTCCTGCTTGAATTTCCGAATCCTGTCCGTGGGCAGCAGAAAGGATGGATTTTAATTCTCCGGCTGTAATTCCGAGTGACAGGAACAACACATAGCCCTACCGGCATACAGAATCACAGAATCTTCTAGGTTGGAAGGGACCTTAAAGATCATCTTGTCCAACCGTCAACCTAACTTTGACAAAAAATAGACACCCGCACAACAAACAAAAAGCATCACAATACGTATAGGAAATAAAAATATCCACTATTATAGTCTGCTGATGATAGCTTGGAGCATCTTCAGATCAGACTGTTCCTACTGTGCAAGGTGTGGGGTTTATTATTATTATTATTATTATTATTACTACTTCTATTACTAATTGCAGTGAGCATTTATACTACCCCAGTGTCTTAAGCTACAAATGGGATGCTCACCCCTTGGTAGGCACAGTATAAGCAAGACTGAGGAAGGAGCAATCTGTCCCTAAATGCTTGTGCCCCAAATAAACATCGGGAGAAAAAAAGAGATTACCTCATTTGTACAGATGAGGAACGGAGATACTCGGTGACGTGCCATGGAGGAAGCCCATGGTAGAGCCAAAATTAGGAGTTAGCTCTTCCAAATCTCAACTCACCGCCTTATCTATACAATCAGCTTGAGCTGGCTCCCACCTAAAGCTTAGGTTCACCCTAAGTCTATAGAGGTAGCCTAAAGCCTGGAGGGGCTCCAGATCGGGGCCACTGGATGGGCTTCCAGGCTCCTCAATGGCTTCCCATGCCAGGTGGTTGCCACCTGCTGAATCTTGTTGCCCACATCTCGTGGTTGGTGGCACCAGCCGGGCAGCCGGCTGGCTCAGCCCGTCGCCGGCCACGTTTTGGTACCCGGCAAAGCCAGAGGACTTTGGTTTGTACCATGACAGTCTCAATCACCCAAAGGAGCTGGGTCTGAGCTGGTGGCACCACTGGGAGCTCAGCGTTCCTGGGATTTTCACTGAACAAAAGCAAGATGGTTTGGGCACCAAGGGAAAGAGGGTTTTCAGGGAGGGCTGGAGGAGAGTTCCCAAGGGAAAAACAGGGAAAGTTGGGAAAGCTGAGGGTGGTTGGGAAGGCGCTGGGGGAAGGCAAGGGCAGGGAGGGCTTTGCAGGTGACCAGGGGTGCTCAAAAAAAGGTACCATCAGCGGCAAGGAGAGACCTTTCGAAACATAAACAGTTTTGGGGGGAAGAAACGAGAGCGGCACACGAGCTAAAAATAAGCAGCAGCAAGTGAAGAAAGGATTAAAGGAGCCCGAAAGAAATAGCGAACAGCAAATTGCAGGGAATTGTTCAGCAAACAATAAAAGGCTCCTCGCCATCTCCCCTGCAACAGGCGGGTGGCACCGGGAGAAAGCAACCCACGACAAATGATAGCCACAAAAGGGAGACGGAAGCCGGGGAGGGGGGGGAGAGGGCGGGGGGGGGGGGAGAAAATTCAGACCTGGCGGATTTGTTAAGTGGTTATTTTCCTTCTGTCTTTGCAGAAGACAAAGGGGAGGTAAAGCTCCCCAAGACAGGGATTGTATTTCACTCCGCGGTCGAGAAGGCTTTCGAGTGTCTGCAGATAGCGGCAAGAAACGGTCCTAAAAAGATTAGAGCTCTTAAGGTAGGGCAAAATACTATATCCAGACAACACACTCGAGTTTTAATGACAGTGGGGAGAGAATTGAGTGAAGCATTGTCTGCTGCCTTTAGGAAACCGAAAACTTAATTTGAAGCAGCACAGACTAGAGCTGGGCTTTTCTCACGAGAAAGGCTTTATTCCTGCCCTTTAAGCATCGCTATTTATCCTTGACATGTATTTTCCATTCACCGCTTTCCCACCACCAACACGGGTTTAGGAAGGGTCTTCCCTGTTTTTAGAGTGATTTGGGTAGCTTGCCTTTGAGCCTCTCCCCGGCTGTAATGTATTTCTTCTGGCTGCATCCCTCCGTCGGGCTATTATCCGTGTTTACGGATACCCAGCTGAGGGATAAAGCAGCAAAGTGGCTTCCTACAGACACACAGGGAATGTGCTGGAAAAGAAACTCGCCCTGGGCTCCCTGAATCCCAGTCCCCAGACCACCCCCTGCACCTCCTGCCTCCCCGATTCCCACATCGGCTTGCCGAGCCGGGTGGGCCAGTTCCCAGTGGCTGCAAACCAGCAGAGCTTCCATACAACCCCTTTCGTACTGGGAGCAAGAACCAAGCATCGCCTCCATTGAATCACAGAATCATGAAGGTTGGAAAAGAACCTTAAGATCATCAAGTCCAACTGTAAATCTTAACGCTGCCAACTCCACCACTAAACCGTATCTTGACTGGACCGGGGATTTTCCCCAGTCTTGAGTCCTCAGCACAGGAAGGACATGGACCTGTTGGAGCGGGGCCAGAGGAGGCCACGGAGATGCTGGGAGGGCTGGAGCCCCTCTGCTGGGAGGACAGGCTGAGAGAGTTGGGGGGCTCAGCCTGGAGAAGAGAAGGCTCTGGGGAGACCTTAGAGCCCCTCAAGGGGCTCCAGGAGAGATGGGGAGGAACTCTGGATCAGGGAGGGGAGCCATAAGGGGGCTCCCCTATGGGAGAAGAGGGGGAAGGGTTTGACACTGAAAGAGGGGAGATGGAGATGAGATGTGGGGAAGAACTTCTTTGGTGTGAGGGTGGTGAGAGCCTGGCCCAGGTTGCCCCGAGAAGCTGTGGCTGCCCCATCCCTGGAGGGGTTCAAGGCCAGGTTGGAGGGGGCTTGGAGCAACCTGGTCTGGTGGGAGGTGTCCCTGCCCAGGGCAGGGGGTTGGAACTCAAAGATCTTGAAGGTCCCTTCCAACCCAAACCATTCTATGATTCTATGATTTTGTGCCTCCCCCCAGAAAATGAGGCTGATTGCTATGGCCGCCTCAGTGCCTGACAGGGGGGTCACCAGGACCCCCCTGCACCATTTGGCTTGCGACAAGGACAAAACAGGTCAACGCCTTGCTGCCAGCCTCCTGGCCGCATCCGCCGGGGCCGGGGGGGATATCACTCCTGTGCTGCCCCCACCAAACCCTCCACCAGCAGGTGACACCGAGGCGGCTCCACCATCCCCACCTCAGCTCCCGCATCCCCCAGCTGGGGCCTTTCAGCTGCAGGGACCCCCCTCCCCTGACCTTGCCTGGGGCTCTGTTACTAAGAATAAAAGGCAGAGGGCCGCGCTGCACCGGCGCGCGGTGGGGATAATTGCAGGGAAGCGGCTGCCGTAGCCCAGCGACCGCGATAATTGGGTACGGGCCATCCTGTAGCCAGGTTTCCCGTGCTATTATCCCCTTATTAATAGAAACCAAATCTACCTTTGCAGACACAGCACCGCCAGCCTGGAAATTACGCGGTGCAGGCTTGCAGGGAGGCATCTGCGGTGTCTCTGCAGTAGCCTCAGCCCTTCGCCACCCAAGGGCCAGACCCTGGTGAGGTTCCAAGGGATGCTCCCACTCCCAAAATCCCAGCTGTCCCGACCCAAAGTCCCCCGTGGTCACTGGAAAGGCGAATGTTAGACTCAGCCACACGGTGATTGCCCTCCCAGAGGCAGGTGAGCGAGATTTGGTCTCCTAACTAATTCATCCCAGCAGCATCCCTGCAAGGTATGGCAGGGAGTATTAATTTCATCTTCCAAGGAGGAAAGCTGAAGGTCAAAAAAGGCTTGAATTTCCCCTCACCCACACGGATGGGGCCACAGGCTGAGCATCCGTGGATTTAGGGCTGGGGAATAATGTGGAGCATCTCGGCTGGGATGCTCCTGCCTGAGCGCTGTGGGAAGTCGAATGTAAAAGTTGAAGGTAAAAGTGATGGCATCATTTTAAGGAGAAACAACCCACGATGCCAGGGCCCTCATTGCCGAGAGGTGTGAAAGCAAAGTGCTGATTTTTGAGAAACACAAGGACAAGGCGAAAGTCTCCATGGGGCCCTCCAGGGCAAGACTTCCAGTTCAACACAGTGGCTTCCCATGGAAGTCCCATGGAAGGACTAACACAGGTCCTTCTCCCCATCCCAGCCTTGTTCCAGGCTGACCTCCCCTCTGAAGCCCAACTTACAAACAGTCCTGGGTAGAAAAGTTGCCCTGATCATGGCTTTTTTTCACTGGGTAAGCAGAGATGAAGGCACAAGGCGCGAGCCAGCATTAAAGGCAGGAAGGTAGATTAGGTGCCTCCACCCGAAATGCAGTCCAAAATACAGAGAATGAGATCTGGTTTGGTACATTTATTTTTTAATGCAGGCTAGAAACGCAGGTTTATGAAGGCTTTCAGGACCACCTGAATCTCACCTCAGATTTGGGATTTGGTCTGAAACCTCTCCCGCGATGTTCGCTTCCACCTCCCCTCCCCGTTCATGGTAGGCAAAGCCTAGCAGATGGCCTCCTGCAGTAACAGTTTCAACCATCGACATTGTTAATACTCTCAAGAGAGACAGACAGAATTACCAGCCCACAGTATTTCCAAGCTTCCCCCTTTTTCTTCACCTCTTCCTCACCCAGCTTTCTAACGCTTCCCATTTCAAAGGCAATTAATACCAGCCTTTCTGAAGGCGAAATCCTACAGGCTGGCAACCAAGTCCTAGCAGAGCCAAACCATCACAGATGTGCTAGAGAGCGATGCAGATGGTTTCTCCTTCCCCTGAAACTCAAAAATCTTGCTTCGTGCTCGACGCTGCGGTGTTTTGCAGGCTGGGGATGTCAGGAGCACGTCCCTCCCCATATGGCTGGAGACAAGTCATCCCAGGAAGATTAAAGCAGAGGAGGACCTGGGTTGCCTCCTGCATTTCTCAGCCCTTCTCCATCACTTTTGAGAAAGCCTGGTGCTGTGAAGCAACTACGTGAGAGACGAAAAGCGTCGGGGAAAATAAATACTATATAAATGCCACAGTGTGTTGCCAAGGCCACCTCCAGGATGGATCTGTACCTGTCCATGCTGCCCTCTGGACGGCTGCCGGCTCCTGCCCCGGTGAGATGTCACCGGGAGAGAAACGGAGCTCCTGGGCCAGAGGTTGTTTCAGAGTGATGCATCGGAGGACCTTGCAGGTGACAGAAACTGTAATTGCTGCGATTAAACTCCACCAGCCCGTTTCAGCCCCACCGCGAAACCCAGCTTCGCTGCTGATTCCAGCAGAAGCAGGATCGATGTCCCTGCCGGAGGAGAGGTCAGGAGTGCTGGGGAGACCTCTCCCCAAAGCATGAGCAAAGACTGAGCAGAGGGTCCTGTACCCCTGCTGCCTCCTGGATGCTCTGGCTTCCCTGAGGACCTGAACAATGATCTCCATCATCCCTAAAAGCAGTCCAAACCAGGTGCAGAGAGCCAGCAGCCTGACAAAACAGGGTCTCAGACCCAGTGCGAGATCCTACAGGTGACTTCTTGGGGCTCAGAGCAGCAGCATCTTGTGCTCAGAGGCTGCAGAGACCCCAAGGGAGCTACGCCGCATCCCACCAGCTCCGTCCCCACGTCCTTATTTCAACAGCAGCTCGGCCACATCTGCCTCTGATTTTTTCTCAGCAAAAACCCCTGAGAGCTCCGTGGCTCCACAGCTGTAAGAGGTAACGTATCGGTCACTTCAAACACATGATAAGAATGCAAAATAAAAGGCAGCCAGTGTGGCTGGATACAGCTACGACCGTGATGGGAGCTGCCCAGTCTCAGGGCATGGAGAACCACCTCTGCCCGCAGCCCACTGGAAGGCGTTCTCTCCCCACTTTGTCCTTTCCATGGTGGGAAGGAGGTGGAGGCATCACCCCTGTCCTCCAGAGGTGATTACAGGAGCATCCAACCCCGAGGCACAAAGACACCTGGGTGGTGCCTGGGGTGCTGGGAGGCGATGGTGAGGAGCGTGGTCTTTGGGGTGGCTCTTCCCAACCTTACTGTGAGGGAGAAGTCACGACACCTCCCTGCCTCACTGCCCTTGCCTGAAAAAGAGCCAAAACATCCCCAGCAAAGCGCTTTGCAACCCATTAACACCCCCCCTCCTCTCCTCTCCTCTCCTCTCCTCTCCTCTCCT
>QJSC01027462.1:353664-381639 GCA_003697955.1 Calidris pygmaea | reverse complement strand
AATGATGCAGAAACGGCAGAAGCGTTCAATCAATATTTCTGCTCCGCATTTGGAAAGAAGCAGGACGAGAGACGCTTGTATCACATGAGGAGGATGAAGTACTTTCCAGTCCATTAGTAACCAAGGAGGTTGTTAAACAGCATCTACCAGCGATAAACAATTTTAAATCAGCAGGCCTGGATAACTTGCTCCCCAGAGCCCTCCAACAGCTGGCTGAGAAGCTCTCCGGCCCGCCGACGTTAATTTTTAATAAATCTTGGAATGCCGGCGAAGATCCAGACGGCTGGAAGCATGCAAATGCTGCACTGATCTGCAACAGGGGCAAGCGGGATGGCCTGATGAACAGGTTGGCTTGTCTGCCATCCATCACCGGCAAAATAATGGGAACCCTCCCGAGAGTCACCCAGAAGAGGAAATAAAGGAGACGTGAATCCAGTTAATGCTCGTCGGAGAGGTCCTGCAGCGAACACATCACATCCAACAAAGCTGATTTTGTTCTTCGAGGAGGATTACAAGTTTGGTTAATAAAGATAATTGCCTAGAGATAACATACATGGGCTTTTGTACGGCGTTTGATTTACTGCGAGGTGAGGTGAAAAAGTGAGGGCTGTATTATAAGAATAAGGCACATGTGGAGGGGACTGGGAGCCAATCACAACAAATACCTCTCAGAAGGGAATCGGGCTGTTTCCAGGGGGATTTCAGGAGGCTCAACCCCAGCCCCAGTATTCAGCATTTCCTTATCTGGAAGCAAATATAACATCGCTGCTGGTCAATCAGCTACGTGGTACACAAACAGGAGAGGCCAAGCCACCTGAGTGGAGATGATGGCAACCAAGCATCTGGCTGGGGTCACCACTCCACCTCGGAGGACGAAAAGAAGGGGACAGTCAGTGAAAAGAACAGAGGTGGGACACTCGGAATCGATGCAGCAAGTGGGAGGTGACACTGTGGCAGGGAGTGATGGGGACCACGTCCCCGCAGAGAGACACGGATGCCTGGCCCAGCAGGCAGGGCGGAAGGTTGGATGTTATGCACACCCCAACACCTCCATGGAAAAACCCCTGGAGTGGGTGGGTATCAGGAGGTAAATTGGAGCCTGGGATGAGGGGGGTGGGGATGAGTGACTCCACACCGCAGGATGTTGCAGCATCAGGGGTTGCCCATTGCCCAGGAGAGGACACATGACCCAAACCAGCCCTTTCTGTGGTCCTCATGGAGCTTAATTCCGACCCTGACCTTTGTGACCCCAAGGAAATCAATTAAAGCTTGATCCAGCTTTTTTTTTTTTGCAACAGGAATACTTCCATCTGGCCTTTCCTGTCCCCAAGCCTTAGCTGCCCCTTGGGAAACCCAACGCTTAACACATGCCCCTGAAGAGTGTCCTGGGAGCTTTGCTCCCTAATTCCAGCCTGAGCCAAGCTCAAAGCCTTACTCAGCTCCAGATGCATGTTTTTTGGTCCTCCTGAAGCCCACTCAAGAAAGAATTTAGCCTCCAACCTATTTTTTCTCCATCTGCCAGCATTTTCAGGGGGCTTCTTACCCACTGCACGTGTCCTAAACCTTCAGAATTCACAGTGGGAGCTGGAGATGAACTCTGGATAAGGGCACCCCCTTCCCTTGTCTCACATTTCTATTCAAGTTCACCACTAGCCAGGGATGGGGAACTTGCTGCTCACAATGTTCCTCAAGGGCTCCTCTGACTGCTCTTGCTTCAGGGACAGAAAGGGGTCAACAATTCAAATCCCAGATGTTGAACCCAAACAGGCCCCATCCATCAACACCTGAGCAGAAGATTAGAATACATTGTTATTGCTGAAGGTGAATTCAAGAGATAAGGCATTAAATCAAAGTCTTATCTAACGCAAGACATTACAAAATGTTTCAAACTTGGGAAAAAAAAAAAAGAAAAAAAAATGCCAGTTTGGCTTAAAATCACTGAATCCCACCACACGCAGTTTTGGTGAGGTGATCCGTACCGATGGTGGAGCCTTCGTCAAGGAAGCTGCAGCCTCCCTACTGGGCTGCCCAGACGCAAGGTAAAAATTTCATCCAAAAAAAGACAACCTGAGGTCTCAGCTGTGAATGTTATTGGGAAGATGTGGCCGGGACCAGCCACAGTTCTTGAATGCAGGATCGTCCTCCCCACTGTGGTTCCCATCACTCAAGCTGCCAGTAGCTGGGAGAAGACTCCATCTCTCCAGAGAGCTGCCGATTTTGGATGCCTCTTGTATCTCTCCTGGGTTTATCAGAATGGATGCACCAAAACTATGAAAGTAGTGAGAGCCTGGCCCAGGTTGCCCAGAGAAGTTATGGTTGCCCCATCCCTGGAGGGGGTCAAGGGCAGGTTGGAGGGGGCTTGGAGCAACCTGGTGTGGTGGGAGGTGTCCCTGCCCAGGGCAGGGGGTTGGAACCAGATGAACTTTAATGTCGCTTCCAATCCAAACCATTCTATGATTCCAAAGCCGGCAGCACCCAAATCCCTGTGGCTGCCCTCAAGCACTTTGTTTCTGTGTCTTCCCTGCACTAACGCGGCGACAGGATCACTGTGGCATCGCTCCCAAGAGTGTCCTTAAATATCTGTGTTTTGCACAAAGCCCTGGGTGGGTGAGAGCCCTGCCAGGGGCTGCCTGCCCACTGTCCTGCCTGCCTCCCACCTCCTCCTCCTCCCTGGCGCAACCACAAGCACCCCATCTCTCCAAAGAAAAGACATTGCCTCCACTCCCACCCTCCTCCTCACCCCCACCCCAGCTCCCAGCCCAGCCAGTGTGTTTTTCCTCTGCTGCAATTAATGCTTGACGAGGCAGAACATCCCCCCTGCTCCAGCTGAGCCTGAGACAGCACAGCCAGAGCAAATTATTTAGAAGGGAGGTGAAAAAAAAGAAAATATTAAATAACCACGGTGGGCAAAAGCTCCTTGTCTTAAAACCCTTACTGAGCTGGTGTACTGGGCTGGTTGGCACCACAATCAGGTGTTGCTGGTTAAGCTGGGGCTGTGGCAGGGTTGGTCCGGGCACCCCATTGCAGCACCCTCCCAAATCCAGCCTCAAGGGACCCCGAGAGCTCGCTCAGTTATAAGCGGGTGGGTGAGACCCAAGATTTCACATTTAAGACCCAGACGCTGCTGCGGAATCAGATCCCTCACCCAAGATGGGGGAGGATTTGGGCCCCATGGGGTTCTAAACCACCACAGATGCACCCCAAACCCTGGCAGGCAAGGAGAACCCATGTACCCCCAAGTGCTCCTGAAAGATTTAGCTCTGACCGCTCCTCCAGGACCTGATTTTGTCAACAGGTCGAAATTGCGATTGCATATTTCCCTCCCTCCCCCATATTAAAAAAAAAAAAAAAAAAGGAGAAGGGGAGGAGTAGGATGGGATCATTCATCATGTGCAGCCAAACCCCAGGCCGGACTCAGTGAAATGAAAATGAGTCGGTGACACTTTGTATAATGGCATTCCAGTTTGTTCTCCTAAATAATTTGTATTTTAATGAGTCCTTTTTGCTCCAGCAAAAGCTGTTGTGTGTAGCCCCCACACTTTCTCAAGTTCTTCTGCGCTTTAATTTGATTTAAAAAAAAATTCCCAGTGCTGTATTTTTATTAACAAAAAGAAAAAGAAACGCAGGCTCACTTTTCTCCTGGCTTCGGTGGGAGCAGGTAATGAATCTTTGCATGCTGGAGACGGCTCTTATCTCCATGGCCTTGCTGTTCCCAAAGCTACTTATTTAAAAAACTCCCCCATCATGAGATAATGGGAACAGAGAAAGTCAGCAAAGAAACAAAAAGGTAATCAGGAGCTTTACAGAAGCAGAGGAGCAGCACCATGATTTCCACCTGATCGTCTCCTGCCAGGACAGGTCTTTAGGTTAAGACACTGTAAATGAGCAGAAGTCACTTTGAGGAGTGTAATCATGAGAGACGCGCTCTACATTGAAAAGCTATTTTGCAGGACTTGCTAAGGGCTTCTCCACTTGGGTGATGGTCGGCTTGCTGTGGAAGAGATGGCAGCTCAGCCCTTCCACCAGCCATGGTGGTCGTGGGGTGGCTTGGCCAGCTTAGCTGGGACTTACACCCTGCACCCAAACATCGGCTGGTCCAGGCTAAGATGGTTGTCCTGGCCATGATGGGTCCCGAAAGAAGGGCAGTGGAGCTCCGATCCCATAGCAGACCTGGGTGGACCACAGCTGTCCCCCATCAGCCACAGCTAGGCTTGAGGGCACTTCCAAGCCCTTCGAATAACAAAGTCTGACCCTTTTAAATACCAACTCACACCTATACAACCTATTCCTGGAGGCTGCTCGAGCTACAGAGTTTGTGGGAGCAGTGAAAACCCGCTAGAAAGCTCAGCAGGAGAGTGGGAAGCAAGAGCTGTGGCAGCATCTTCCCTTGATTGCCTCTGAACCCCATCAGAACATGCCCCTGCTCGTGGTGGGGACAGTGTGGTGGCCTGCGGGGTTGCCTCATGGTGACACCCCCTCACTCCAGCTGCTGGAGAAGGCATTGTCCTGGCTGAAGGTCAGTTGGGAGGAGGGAAGGAGAGACATCCCTGCACGTCTATTCCCCCGTGTCAGCTTAACAAGCCTCATTAACAGGGAGGACTTTATTCTGCAGCTGGGTGGGATGCAGGCAGGGGATGGGTGGTAGGACTCCTGACCCCCTCCAGGAAAGGAGGCATTTGGGAAGAGTCCCAGGAGGACAACAACCCAAACCAGGTCAGGGTCGGGGTGAGATTGATGAACTGGAGATATCTGGGATGAGGTGACCCAGCTGGTCCGCCTCTGCTCTGCTACCTAATCCCTTTCAGATACCCTCTCCCTCCCCAGTGCTCCAGGGCTGTAGGAGAAAAGAGGCACCAAAGGACTAACCGAGAGGTCAGAAAAGCAGCACCTGCTCCACCTTCAGCCCACCTTTCATTTCACTGGGAGATACTATGGAGAAGGAGAGTTTATAAGCGGGGCTCTCCAAAAGGAAGGCTGGCTTAAAAATCTGCAAAAACTCAGCAGACCTTGTAAACATCAGCCCCACCAGGCTCCACCGCAGCTCTCACCTTCTCACCGGGGAAACAAATGTCACAGCTTTAAACACCAATTTATTTCTACCCATTTAACAAATCAACGTTTCCCTCCCACCCTCCTTCCCTGGAGCAGCAGCCGCTGCAGCTCAGAGTCAGCGTTAGTCCTAGTTCCCAAAGCCTTGGAGATACACTTGACCTTCATTATTGCCCTGTTTTAATTTCCAGCCTCCCTTTGCTAACCCTCCCCTGTGGAACCCTGCCAGAGTCTCTCTCCCTCCCTTGAGACCATCCTTGCTGCTGTTTCACTTGGGTTTTAATCACCTTCTACTTTGATTACTTCACTTGCCACTCTTACAGCCTTCCTCGGTGCCGTGTCATCTCACCAGCCTTTTTTGGGAGTACCAAATGGACCAGCCAGATTACTCTTAGGAAATATCTGCTCTTTTCTTGGTTTCTTCTCTACCCTGGGAAAGGCTTCAAAGCCTCTCTCCCTCCTGGCAGGATTCCCAGGAGCAAAGCTTCCTCAAGAAGGCCAGCAATGATCTGAAGAGCACAAGCAACCTGGCATTACGGCTTTAGGTCAAACCCAGGGTCCACCAATTGCCCTAAACAGCCCAACACCAACAGGCTGATGTACCAAACCCTCGCTGTGCCTGCAGGAACGTGCTCTCTCAACCCCAACCAGCTCCAGATTCTTTTAAACCCTGAATAAGGAGGTCTAACCCCTCTTCCAAACCTCACCTCTTCTAGCTCTTGTTTTCTTTGCCATTCCCAAACAAAATCCAAGCCTTATTCAAGCGTTAAGTTCCCGGCTTCGGAGGCATCCTGCGGCAGCGATTTTCGCAGACCCAACCCCATGGGAGAGGATTTTCTGAGATGGGGAGATCAGAAACATCCAATGTGCTTTCTCTGGCCGCTCATCAGCTTCCACATCCCCTTTCCTCTGCCTCTGCTTGGCTACGTGCCCTCCGCCTCTGTCCCCCCAGCTTTTTCCACCCTCTCGGTGATTTTTTTTGCTCTGGCTGGTAATTGTTCTCATTGCCCTTCGCTCACAGATGGTCTTCGGAGAGCTCACTATTGACGTGGTGCCAGCTCTCCTCAACCCCAGCTGCTAAATTGCGTGAGGAGACGAGCTACCACTCAGCAGAGATGGCTCCTCCGCTCCATCTGCCATTTCACACCTGGGCCATCGCTGGAAGAGGGTTTACTCACCAGAGACACCACGGCTGGGCAACCTCTTGGTCCCCTCCTGGCAGCCAGGTCACCCTCCAACCCCCCTGCTCCCCACCCAAAGCCTCCCAGGTCTATCTGGATCTCCCTGCCCACCCTTCCTCCTCCTTGATGTCCCTCCCGCTGTGCAAGTGAGTCACTTCCCCCTCTCCAAACTTCTTCTTCAAGCTTTTCCAACCCCTTTTGGCTTGTGAGAGCCTCTGTGCTCCCAGCCCAGCAAACCTCACCCATGGAGGGGTCCTCTGTTTTCATGGAGCAGCCCTTGGGCTGAAATTTTTTACAGCAGGGGTGGTGAAACACTGGCCCAGGTTGCCCAGAGAGGTGTTAGATGCCCCATCCCTGGAAACGTTCAAGGCCAGATTGGACAGGGCTCTGAGCAACCTGGTCTAGTTGAAGATGTCACTGCTCATGGCAATGGGGTAGGACTAGATGGCCTTTAAAGGTCCCTTCCAGCCCAAATCATTCTGTGATTCTAGCCCCTGGGCTCCAGCTCTGCTCCACAGGGACAACCCGGACTGCCACCCAGGCAGGATGGACGCAAGCAGAAGAAAACAAGGGGGGAAAAAAGCACTGCAGACCAGACAGGAGGAGAAAGAAGCTCTTATTTTTCACTGGATCAAGTTGTTTTTGGAGGCACAAACACTAGGTCCATTCATAAAGCAGCTAAGTGCTGCGTTTTTGATGGAAACAATGAATTAGCAAAGATGAGCAGCGACAGGATAAATGACCTTTTTCCTCCCAAAATGTCCTGTTTCTTTCCTAACCCGGCAGCCAACTACTTGTTGAGCTCCACCGTGCTCAGCTCCAGAGACCTGGAGCCTCCAGGGAGGCCCAAGGGCTTGGAAATGAGCTTCCCACAGACACACCTCCTTCCCTGCAGCTCCACACCCTTTCCACCCAAATCCAGGGGCTGGAGGGTACCCCACATGGTGCTGGAAATGTGAAGCATGAGCATTGCCACCCAGGAACCTGACAGCCCCATGGCCAAAGCCAATGAAACTGCATTAGGGGAAGTTCAGACTGGACACTGGAAAAAAGTTCTTCACTCAGAGAGTGGCTGGCCACTAGAACAGGGTCCCCAGGGAAGCGGTCACAGCTCCAAACCTGGATGAATCTCTTAGTTGGACCCTTCTACTCTGCTCTGGTGAGACGCCATCTGCAGTGCTGTGTCCAGCTCTGGAGTTCTCAGCAAAGGAAGAACATGGACCTGTTGGAGCAGGGCCAGAGAAGGCCACGGAGATGCTGGGAGGGCTGGAGCCCCTCTGCTGTGCGGACAGGCTGAGAGAGTTGGCGGGGTTCAGCCTGGAGAAGAGAAGGCTCCGGGGAGACCTTCGAGCCCCTTCCAGTCCCTCAAGGGGCTCCAGGAAAGCTGGGGAGGGACTCTGGATCAGGGAGGGGAGCCATAGGACGAGGGGGAAGGGTTTGACACTGAAAGAGGGGAGATTGAGATGAGATCTCAGGAAGAAATTCTTCCTGAGGTGATGAGACCCTGGCTCAGGTTGCCCCGAGAAGCTGTGGCTGCCCCATCCCTGGAGGGGTTCAAGGCCAGGTTGGAGGGGGCTTGGAGCAACCTGGCCTGGTGGGAGGTGTCCCTGCCCAGGGCAGGGGGATGGAACTCAATGGTCTTTAAGGTCCCTTCCAAACCATTCGATGATTCTATGAATCTACGATTTTATGGTTCTGTGACCAGTGCCCTGCACACCAGTCCGGTGGGACCCAACTAAACCCATCCATCATCACTCAACGGCATAAAAAAAAAATCCCAGTTCGCAAGAGCTGTGAACCCAGTGCCTTCCACCAGCGCGTGATTTGGCTTCAGAGAGATACAAAGGAAGTGGTTTGACTTTTGGTTCCTGCTATCTCAAAATCTATCAGAGGGATATGCTACCTTGTGCTAACATAACGGATTAAAGCAGAAGATAAAATGCCATTCCATTATCTATTTATTAAAAGCACCACTTGAACTGCTTTTATTCAGCATACATCTCCTACTAAAGAGGCACTCCTTGACTGTGTAAATCAGTGAGCAATTGTGTTTTAACAGCCTTTAGAATGGCATTTCCCCACAGTTTTAGATGGACTATCAGACAGAAAACCTCTTCCAAAACTCACTTATCATAACAGGCGTGAGCACAGAGCTCTTTACCGCTCCTCCACCACCAAGACAAATACAAAATGGGCTTGTAAAGCTCACAAAGCATAGATCATTCCCACCTTTCACCCTGCTGCATGAATATCCTTAATGACAGGTCAAAATAAATAATTTCGTTAGCAGAGGAGAACTATTCAGCTCCCACTGACGGATGGGAGTTCTGGTAGGTGATGAAATGCAGGTTGCAGTTCCCAGCCCGCTGATGCTACCTGTTCTGCGGTAATGAGCTCTCGCAGAACCAGCGAGGATGAAGCCACTTCAAATCTGCCAGTTCCCTGGGCAAAAAGGGGGAAGAAATGATGCCGAATTTCCAGTAAAAGATTTCAGGGGCGAGTATAACAATATCCGTGAACTGCAAAACAAAAGGGAGGTTGCTGGATTGCCTCTGCTCCACCAGAATAAATAAAATTTTTCCATACCAAGAAACATTCTCCCCGTCTGCTTTGTTTTTCTTTTTTTTTTTTTTGATGAAGAAACCTGGAGCAACAGTACTCGGGAGCTGGTTAGGTATTAACTGATGGAAGGCAAGCACAGAAGGCTTCACCCTGGGCTGTGGAAGTCAATGGAGGCTCTACCATGGGCATGAGCAAAGGTCAGGTCTGTTGAGAAGAGGTGGAAGGGCTGTACCCACACACATGGGGAAGGGTAACCATGGTCTGGAAACTGATGGATGGAGGGAGGGAGGGATGGATAGATGGAGGGAGGGATGGATAGATGGAGGGAGGAATGGATAGATGGAGGGAGGGATGGATGGATGGAGGGAGGGAGAGGGCGAGGGAGGGAGGGATGGATAGATGGATAGATGGATAGATGGCTGGCTGGCTGGATGGATGGATGGATGGATGGATGGAGAGATGGGTAGATGGAGGTAGGGAGGGAGAGAGGGAGGTAGGGATGGATCCCTACCACTCTGCTGCCATCAGAGGGACCTCAGCACGCACCGTGGCAAACTCAACGCTGAGGCTGATGTCCTTCCTCCTTCTTTTCCTGTGGACCCTGCCCTTTCTCCCTTGCTGCAGACAAACTGGAGCACTGCCTTGCTGGAGAAAACCCGGGTTCCAGCTGGGTCACCTGCAAGGACACCCATCCTTGGCTGGCTGGTTGCCCAACCCGAATGCACCTCAGGCTCCTGCCAGCCCTTACGCGAGCTAAATTCTGACAAACCTGCAAGACCATTCCAAACCACAACCGCTTCAGATTCAGCTTGTTTCAGCCTACGACCTCCTTGTCAGGGTCTCCCTTCAGCACGGCAGCCCCAAACAGGAGCTGACAGCGCTTCGCAACCTTTTGAACCCTCAGCTCAGGTCCCTTGGGTACTGCATGGAGGACTCCTCTCTAACGGCGTGCAAGCTCCCCAGCTCTGACAGCCCTGCTCTCGGCCTGCCTGGGAGGGCACCAGCATCCCCTTCCTTCCATTCAGCGCTGCGAAAGGTCACTGGGGAAGGTGTACTTGTCACCAGGAATAAGCTGTGACATGGAGGTTGTGTGTCACGTCTCCCCGGGAGGATGGAGGCAGCTGAAGTTGGGTGAAAAAGCTCGCCCGGTGCCGGTGGGGTTTGGATCTGTCCCTGAGCACCCAGCAGAGAGGCAAGGAGCAAAACCCCTCCTAAATGACAATGGGTTATCAGCTGGCGTGGAGTGGAGACACCCAGGGCAGGTGTCCCTTCACACCAACATGTTAACCAGTCCAGCCCGAGCGTCTCCTCAACAGAAGTCACCCCATGACCACACAGCTCGGAAAGTGCCAGCTTCCCAGTCAAGCTAAATAAGTCCCTTCCCTTTGCCTCCCCTGACAGCACACCTTATCCACAGCTATTCTGAGACAAGAGCCACCAGCAGAACTGTGGGGACTGGGTTTTAGAGCTCCATCTCAGGAGAGGGTGGATGACCCCCTGAGCTTCTGAGATGTTGCAGTTTCCCAGAGGAACCTCATAGGTTCCTGCATTTTACTACCTTGATATATCAGGGTGACATAAGAGGAGATTTTATTTCTCTCTGCAATGGGTAGCAAACCAGAAACAGGACTACAGCAAAGGTGACATGCACAGAAGAAAACAAACATCATCTCATCTTCTGGGAGACAGAAACCAAGGCCAGTCAGCAGCAACCCCTGCCTGCTTACCTGGCTTAGCGATGTCCTGAGAACCCAGGCACAGACCAGAGACCCCTTGCACAAGATGTCCTGCAGAAGAAAAGACCACGTCCTACCATGCTCTGCTTGAAGACCAGAAGAGAGCAGCCCAGCACAGGGCTGGCAGCAAACAGCACCAGGAACCCAACAGCCACAAGTTTTGTGTCACCTCACCACAAGAGCAGGTCCAGGGAGGTGATTCTGCCCCTCTACTCCGCTCTAGTGAGACCCCATCTTCAGCACTGCGTCCAGCTCTGGAGTCCTCAGTACAGGAAGGACATGGACCTGGTGGAACGGGTCCAGCGTAGGGCCACAAAGGTGATCCGAGGGCTGGAGCACCTCTGCTGTGAAGATAGGCTGACAGAGTTGGGGTTGTTCATCCTGGAGAAGAGAAGGCTCCAGGAAGAGCTTAGAGCCCCTTCCAGTATCTAAAGGGGCTCCAGGAAAGCTGGGGAGGGACTCTGGATCAGGGAGGGGAGCCATAGGACGAGGGGGAGGGTTTTAAACTGAAAGAGGGGAGATTGAGATGAGATGTCAGGAAGAACTTCTTTGGTGTGAGGGTGGTGAGACCCTGGTCCAGGTTGCCCAGAAAAGCTGTGGCTGCCCCATCCCTGGAGGGGTTCAAGGCCAGGTTGGAGGGGGCTTGGAGCAACCTGGTCTGGTGGGAGGGGTCCCTGCCCAGGGCAGGGGGCTGGAACTGGATGATCTTTAAGGTCGCTTCCAACCCAAACCATTCTACAATTCTATGGTTCTATTATCCTAAAAGAAGACCCAGACCAAGCTCTTCCTCCGGCTCTTCCTGTGCACAGGTTTCAGGGTGACTCCTTGCCCAAGCTCAAGTTTAAGAGCTTGTCCAGGGAGGTCACCAAGCCAGATGTAGCTGCCATTGGCACCGCTGCATTGGCATGGGAGACCGGCAAGACCAACTCCTCAGCTCGCAGCAGTGGGCAAGCAGGCAAAGGCTGCCCATGCACAAGGCCGATGCAGGCAAGGGGTGTCACCACCCCAATGGGCTGGTGAGCCCCCATCCAGCCCCTCTCTGCCCCTCGCTCACATGGAGGTCAAGCCACAAGGTGACAGTCAGTGCCAGCGGAGCCATCTCTGCCCACTGAGGTGCTTCCAGCGCCGTATCAAAAATTAAAGCGAAGCAATAAAAATTAAAAGAGAAGTAACACGGACCATAAAACCCAAGCACTAAGACTAAAAAGTCCCCGGACGCTGACGTATCGTTAAGGCAGGGCATGAACCTCCCCTTGCACTGCTGCCAAATCCCCTTTCCACGGGAAATTATCCTCTTTTCTGATTGCTTTCCTCCCCCCATCACTCCGGCAGGTGATGTTCTCTGGTGTTAGAGAAAAAGGCAGCGGAGAGGCTGGGAAGTGGTGTGTCATCCCCCTGTACGCCGCTTTTTGTGCCTCATCTGGGCACATAACTGGGCTTTGTGGCTGAGGACATCACCACCCCGAGCCAGCGGGGGTGTTGATGAGGGATGCAGTGGAGAAACAGCTAAATAACTGGGCCCAGCCTCACAGGGCTGCTGGGCTGGGGTCTGATGAGGGAAAACATCATTTTCTCAAAAACCCTCCATCCGCCAGCCTTGCAGCCACCAGTAACTCAAAGACATCCTCCCCCATTCCAATACCCTGCTGTCATCCCACCCCAGAAGGTCCCACTGAAACAGCAGCCCTGGCACCAGGAGTTTAATGGGAGGGTGAGGCCAGTTTTGATTCATTTGGATGCGAAGCTGAGGTTTTAATTACCCCCAGGGCTCGGGGAGGGATACGCAGCCTCCCCACTGCCCATCATCTCCACCCCCATCCCTGTTCGGCCCCAGTGACCCATTAACATGCCCTTCTTCTAGTAAATATTGCCCGAGCACTCCTGCCTGCCCTCCTGCCCTCAATTAATTGTGGCCTGTGGGAGAAGCAGGTAAAAAAAAAGCACTCAAATTTAACTGTTTCTCGTCCGATGGTAAAAATGGACCTCGATATGATAAGCACAGGCAGCAAGGACAGGCACAAGCAGGGTCTGTGGACCTCTCCTTGCCCAAACATCCTGGTGGATGCCCAACTGTCATCATCTCCCTTCGCTTTGTGGGATTTGGAGAAGTCTGGCAAGCCACAGGGTTTCATTCACAGGGGAAAATCCTGCTCTAGAGCAGGTTATGCCAGCGAGGAAAACCTTCCCTCCTCTGAATTCCATGCTCCCCAGAGCCATCAGATGTGACTCCAATTCCACTGGTCCCAACGGGGTGGACCTCCCCTCAGCCACACTCAGACTTGACCCCACGTCTCATGATACAAGGCAGAAGTTGAGCCCATGAGTCCAAAGTCCCCCAGGAGCCTTGGTGGCTGTGGAGACCACTGCATGAGGAACCACTGTATCTAAGAAACCAAGTGATGGCAAGAAACATCTCAGGGTCCAAAACAGCACCTTCAGCATGCCTGGTGACACCAGAAATGTAACTGGCACCTTCAGCATGGCACCATGGTTCCAGCTCCTGCTGCAAGGAGCAAGAAGTCATCACCAGAGAGGTCCCAACTCTACCCAAAAGCGGTTTTGTTGGAACGAAAGCGAAGGCCACACAGTTTGTGGGGCTTTTTTTTCCTAAGACTTCACTAAACTCCACGAGCAGGTAGTGCCTCAGCATCCTGCAAGCGTCCCTCAAGCCACGCTTCCAACGGGAAGGAACAAAAGGCTGTGGTGGGGAGGGGAACGGTGGGAAACCTTACAGGCTCCCCAGCTTCATTTGAGACCTGGTGTTTGCAGCACGGGCTGCATTTCATCTTTTCATGAGTAACTCTTACCAGGAAACGTTACAAAAAGGGGGGCATTTCAAGGCAGAAAAGTTGGTCTCCAAATGCAATTTTTTTTTTTTTTTTTTTATATTTTTATTAAATCTTTTGTTAGCAACTCTTCTGGGGAGCGGATCCAGCAGAGGCAATACAGTGCAATGTGCACTCCTAAATTAGTTTCCAGGCACTTGGGATGCTTTATTATTCATTTCCTCCAAATATTAGGTAATGCCTTTCGCCCCTTTCAAAGTCTGTATGAGGGGTCTTTGATGCATTGTGGGACTTGAAAGTTGCAGGTCCAAAGCAGCGTTCCTTTCAAGTCCTCCCTTTTATCAAGCATATTCTGTTCTGTTCGCTATAATGCACACAATGGCACGAGAGTCTTGACCTGCTTCATGTCTGATGGGTTGAAATCTCAGATGCATAGGATAAAACAGCCATTCCTAGCAATCCAGCTTAAACACTTAACGGTTCTATTCAGGCAAATATTACCCAGGGGTCTGCCACGCCACTGAAAAGCTGCAGAAATTGGCTCCGCAGAAGGCTGACCAATTCAGCAGCGAGAAACGACCCCGCTACATTAACTCCCCTTTTCATTTCACCCTGGGCGAGCCGGGGTCTGGAGGTAACCGCAGCAGGAGGCGAGAGAGCCGGCTGAAGCCAGATTCATTTTCTTTATATAAAGTATTTTTTGTGTGTGCGTGTGTGCGCGCGTGTGACCATGAATGTCATTATGCGGATCTGCAAAAGAGGGAAAGTAATGACATTAGGGCACGGGCAGAGACACCGGTGAGGTTTTTGTCTTACGGTTACACGGGAGAGCTGTCACATCTCCTGCAGAAGTAAAATTTGTAGCCTTTAAGAGACTGCAAACGTCTCAGTTAACCCGGTCTCTGCCTCTGCTGAAGGTAGGACTTTGGGGGGTGTTACTCTACGCCATCCAGCACGGGTCTCCCCCCGTGTGTCAACCAGAATTAATAGCTCCTGCTCTCCTCTCCCACAATAGTTCACCCTTTTTCCTTCTGTTTACACTGTGAGCTCGCTAGTTCAGACACGGCCCCTGCCCAACAACATATGGGACCCAGGACGAGGATGTAAAGCAAAACTGATTCCTGCAAAAGCAAACACATTTCAACCTCAAATTAACTGGTTTTGTCCTTTAGACAATTGCAGTGACACGTTTTTACAAAAGTACCGTGCTGCTATTTTAGGATATTAATCTCCTCTTATCAATCTCCTCTTGACAGGTTACAAACCAGGAAAGATTTTTTTTTTTTTTAAAGGGTGGTCTTGAAATGCAGGGGTAAAATTCAGTGTAAGGGCTCCTAAACGGGCTGAAGCTGCTTGAATTCGCCTTGGATGTCTTACACCCCAGGAGGAAAAGGTGTCTCCAGGACGATTCAGAAGAGGAATGTTCAGACTATACAGGGAGATGTTTGTAACAGAGAGGGGTGCTTTTTTTCTGACCGCCCCTTGCCCGCCCCAGAGCTATGCCCTGGTATGCCTGCAATCCCAGCCCGTCAGCCGAAAACATACAGTGGAGTCTTTATAACCCCGAAGTTTCCTCAGGAAGACTCTTTTTTTTTAGCCTTGTATCTAAAGGAAGAAGTTGATTTTGTACGAGAAAAACCTATATAGAATCATAGAATGGTTTGGGTTGGAAGGGACCTCAAAGATCATCTAGTTCCAACCCCCCTGCCATGGGCAGGGACACCTCCCACTAGATCAGGTTGCTCAAGGCCCCATCCAGCCTGGCCTTGAACACTTCCAGGGATGGGGCAGCCACAACCTCCCTGGGCAACCTGTTGATGTACTCAACCTGATATAGATGTCCCACGGGCAAAACATCCAGCAGCAGCTCCAGGGCCTGTAAAGAGGGGGACGCGTGCGACCGCAGCCCCCAGCTCTGGTTTGTGTGATTCCAGTGGGATTAGCTCTGAAAGCAGACCTGACCCACAGGGACACCACCTCCCATCCCGTCCTCCTCTCCTAGGATGCTGCAGACCCAGGGAGGCGAGCACAAGCCTGATTTCCAGAGATGCTGAGCATCAATCCCACCACTCATCCTACCACGAGCATCTCCTGGTACGGCGGTGGCAGCACCAGGTACCAATAATGAGAATATGAGAAAGTCTTAGCTCTCACGTTACCCATGGGGTTAAGAGGCTTTTTGGGAGCCCTCTCAAGCATCTTTATTAAAATACCACCAGACAGCAGGGGTTTTTGCCCTGCGTGGGAGCGGCGCAGAGCTGGTCTGCCGGAGGGGAGCTGACAGGTCATTATCGTCTGTCCTACAAACTCTCTGAGCCGATAAGGAACCTCCAACCCTGTGATGGTTTATCAGTTTGTTAGGTTGAAAAGGAAAGGAAATTCTTTCAATCGAGGTAACGATTCCGTTCCTTTCTGGCAAATGAGAGTTTTTGCTCCGTGTAGGGGGACGCTGGCAGAAGCGGAGCCAGGACGAGGATGGGACCCATCACTCAGGGGCCACAACAGAAAGATGGTGTCGCAGCCGGCGGGGAGCGTCCGCACAAACTGTAAGGAGCCCAAAACTGCTCCTTCGAGAGAGACAGAGGCAGAGAAAAAAGAAGCAAAACTGCAGGAGAAACAAAATCTATTTGCAAACCCCAGGCCGAGCCAGCGCAGGAGAGCGGAGACGGTAATGGAGCCTGATGGAGGGTTCACAGGATTGTTAGATAACCCTCCAACTCAAATATGCTGAGCAGCCAATTATTTAATGCTAAGGAACAGTGCAAAACGGATGTTTAATAAGCTGAATCACTCCAGGATTGTAGGAGCTCAAGGGACCAAACCCCTGCTGGTGTAAATCAGGAAAGATAGCACTATAAAACAGACAGTGCTTCAGACACCCCACGGTTATGGACAACTCTGCCAGGGCTAGGGTGCCCGGAGGGGAAACGCAGAGGGATTTTGGGAGCAGATGGGTGCGAGGGCTCCCCGGGGAACATGGTCCAACAGCCCTGGGCTGGCAATCGCAGCCAGCTTTGTGGCCGGTGGCCTTCCAGGCTGCTTTGTTTACAGGCGAGGGGATGGCTGCTCCTGGGAAGAGAGGCTGAGATTATTCTCTAGCTGATAGCAGAGAGGCAGCAAGGAGGGAGTGGGAGGTGTGGGAGCCAGGGAGAAGTTTGGTCTCTGCTCCGGGCCCTGATTAACACCTGTTTTGGGAGTCACCAACGGTCCCTGGGAACAAAACGTCGTTTCTCAGGCTCTGGGAGGGGTGCTGGAGGAAATCCCAGGTCTCAGCACCCTCCCTGCCTGCCTTGCTGGGAGGTGACCCTGCAGACACACTGTCCCCTCACCTGGGCTCCTCTTGCAGCCAGAGGACAGGCTTCTAGCTCATCCCAGGGTGGATGCCCAAACTACAGCAGATGCAACATGGCCTAAAAGCACCCTCACTCACCGTAAAGGGCCTCTATGTTGTTAAATGTTTGAAGAAAAGTCCTTCCCGAAGCCCCTTCTCATCTCTGCCTGTGTCACCTTCTCCCTCCTCCTTCCATACCTATACCAAGTCTTAATATCTGCATCTCCCCACCATCCACCCACCACCAGCACCGCTCCTGCACATCCATGGAGTCCAGACTACAGCAAAGATACATGGGTATAAGGAAGAAACTCTTTCCTGTGAGGGTGGTGAGACACTGGCCTAGGTTGCCCAGAAGGGTGGTATATGCCCCATCCATGGAAATGTTCAAGGCCAGGTTGGACGGGGCTTTGAGCAACCTGGTCTAGCTGAAGGTGTCCCTGTTCATGGCAGGGGTGTAGTACCAGATGGCCTTTAAAGGTCGCTTCCAACCCAACCCATTCAATAATTTTACAATAACCCAGCACTAAGGTGCTCCTCAGCATCTGTAACACGGGTGCAGATGCAGGGACCAGGGAAGACATGGGGATCTGGTCCCTGGTGGATGCGGACCCACGGGGACTCACCACACGGCTCTGCTAAGGGTTTGGCCAGTACAAACCAGGCAGCTGCTCATGGAAAGATGGTGCAAAAGAAACAGCCCCCCACCTGATGCAACACAAGGTTAACTTGGTTCAACAACATCAACTCAGCAGCTGGCTCTGGCATATCTGAACCAGCTCAGATGATAAGAAACGGATGCTCCTCTCTTCCTATTCGAGACCTCTAGGCAAACAACCAAGCCCCAGCCCTGCAGCATGTCAGCTGCAGAAAACAGGTCTGGAGAGGACCTTGGAATGTCACCCAAATCGCAGCCCCATGACTGGGTCTGCAACGGGGCCAAGCACAACAAAAGCCAAAAGCACTCCAAGCATTAACAAATATTGTTGCTCGGCGCACTCCCGTGCAGCTGCCAGAGGATCTGCCGCCTGCTCTTTCCAGCACTGCAGCACGGAGAACACACATATTTATGAGAGCATCTTCTACAGATTTACAGAAGGAGCAATTAGCCGTTCGGTCGTTGACAACAGCAGAGAATCGCGGTGGGGGGAAAGCTGATGTGTGCTGATCCATCAACACCACAAACTGCCTCCTCCCCCTTAGTAACTGAAAGGCAGGATCAGACCCCCAAGTCCCCAGAAAGACATCAGGACAGCCACTCTGTACTCCTCAACTCTTGTCCTGCTTGCGAGGAGCCACCAACTCCCCCCACAAAGCCACCAGCTCCCCACACCCCAATGTGTACTCACCAGTACCCTTGTTTTCGTTTCAAATCTCCGGCGATGCTCCCTTTGCTCCTCTGACCATTTCCTAAGGAACAATGGAGAGAAAAAAAAAGACAAAAGCTTTCATCAGATCCAGAACTGAGCTTCTGATTAAGAAGGGCCAGCCGTGGAAAAACCTTCTGCCGGGTGGTGAGAAACCACTGAACTAGGCCTGCTCCTGCTCTCCAACTACTAAGTTTTCCATGGTCAGTTCAGCCATTTCTCTGCTCATCACCCTTCTCGCACGCCTGTATCACAAAATCACCTAGCAACATCGTGCCATGGAGGTGTTGCTACCAACCCATCCTCCCGCTGTATCACATCTCCTCCTGTGACAGCTGGAAGATGAACAGTCCAGAAACGGATCCCACCAAAGCAGCGTTGGCTGCTTCACCCATCCCACCCCCCAGATAAACATTACATCTTGGTCCCTTTGGGATTATTGATTTCCCGTGTCTTCCTACACACGTAGCTTGGCTGTCAGTGGTAGCCTGGTGGTACCCACAACCAACCCACAGCCTGCAGGTGATGGGGTGCAGAGAGGGAAGAGGTACAACCAGCATCCACCCAACTTTGTCTGTACAAGTCCTCTGTCTCCCTTAGTGTGGGAAAAACTTTGGAAAAACGAAGGTCTACAGCAGCTCCTGGCCACCACTTTGCACTTGCAAATGATGGAGACACCAGGCTGGCGTTTCCGAAGAGGGAGCTGACACCTCCACGCAGGAGGTGTTGAGTAGGACTGTCACCAGCACATGCTAAAGGAGATAATGAAACACGCTGATGGCCGCTAACGCAGGCTATGGGTGGTTGGCGAGGGATAAGGTGGCCAGCAGCTGGGCTGGAGGTGGGCAGGGCTCAGAGGGCTGTTGAAGGAGATCAGCATGGGCATTCTTTGGGGGTCCTGACTCCACTTTAGCACAAGCTCAAGGTGTGAGACTCGCACCAGTGGGCAACCATCATATTAACAGGGTCCAGAGCCCCCCTAGTACAGCTGGAGGTGGTGGTCCAGGTCTCTTCCTGGGTAAAGACAGAAAAAAAGACCACCATGACCATTAGAAGACCGGGGCAGCTGGGCACACATGTTAAGGGAGCACATAGATGGAAATTGCTCCTGTGGTTCAGCAGTCAGCTGATCAAGCAGTACCTGGACACAAAAGAAACTATGAGCTCACCATCTGGGGTATTTCCCCCAAAATGACACCACCAGCTCACATCTGTCCTTGAACCTGGGTTTCTACCTGAGTTTTGGCTGGGATAAAGGGCTTCCACCCAACTAGTGGAAGCTGCAAGGAAAAAGGGATCTCTCTGCCAGGGCTTAGTGGTGTGTCATCAACTGGGAGTCACTCAAAGCAATGAAAGGGCCATTTATTGCATGCAGTCTCTGAACTTGCCATGTTTGACACAGGTGGAGCCAACACAGTGCATTCCCATTTGGTAAATCTTACATGAGAAGGCTGAAACCAAGGCGAGGACATACTTGTTATAATGGGTCAGCTGGAGATGAAGATGCTGCCTTCTCTTCCTGGGGTCCCCAAGCAGTTCCCAACTCAATCAATCACCTCAGCGTCTCATCTTTGCCTTCTCCAGGCAGCCCTTGGCACAGGTTTACCAGGTCCACTAGCACTAGTTCCCACTCCCCATGATGCAATCCAGCAACTGGGAGCCCTCTCCCTCCTTTTATATGGAGGCTGAATCCAGCTTGATCTTGTGTCCGCCTTTCACAGAATCATAGAATGGTTTGGGTTGGAAGGGACCTTAAAGACCATCCAGTTCCAACCCCCTGCCCTGGGCAGGGACACCTCCCACCAGACCAGGTTGCTCCAAGCCCCCTCCAACCTGGCCTTGAACCCCTCCAGGGATGGGGCAGCCACAGCTTCTCTGGGCAACCTGGGCCAGGCTTTCACCACCCTCACACCAAACAAGTTCTTTCTGGTACCTAATCTAAATCTTCCCTCTTTCCATTTAAAACAAAGTGGCAACAACATTTTTCAAGTCAGGTTGACACCTGGATGGCCGTCCCAGGACTGAGGAACCCAAGGGTTTCTCATCACCTTACCCATTTTATTAAGCTGGTAAGATAATTGCTGTGCGTGCACTCTCAAGGGGCAGAGAAAAACCACAACGGGTAACCTTTGCGATGATCTGTATTTTGACTTTTTGGGCTTCTACAGCCATCAGCAGGAGGACATTCAGGCAGGCAGCAACGCACAGGTGACTGGTGGAGCACATGGTGGCTGCAGACCAGCCTGCTGACTGCAGCCATGAAGGCTGGCCAAGCTCCGGGGCCATGATCAGCCCCCACGAGGGGACTTCTCTGCAGCTAATGAGTCCATCTGCTTTTGAGAGCATCCAGATGCTCTGACCTTGTGCACTTAAGCGCGACCTCCTTCCTTAGCCCCGGCCCCAGTTCAGATCATTAGCTGATGAGTAACAACCACCACCGAGGACTAATGGCTCGTTTGCCTCTCGACAGCCAAAAAGTGATCAGCAAGGGGGCAAAGAGCTTAATGCAGGCCCCTGTCAACATGCCCACGCGGGTGAGCGCCGTCGTCTTTATTTTGGGCAAAATTCCCAGGGAAAGCTGCAAAAATCCTGCAATGCCCTGGCTCGGCGCCGGAGCTCATCAGCTTTGCTAAGGTCAATGCACAACCTCCTCCCGGCTTCAGGGCAGGGGCTGTCACCGCGTTTCCCTTGAGCAACGCCGGGCTCTGGCTTTAACTTCTACTTAAAGTTGTCTCCTTCTCTCCCTGCCAGCAGAGTCCTGCATTGCGGCTCCCCCTCCCCACGGCAAGGGGAACTCAGGGACACCAGAGCCTGCAGTGCAACATCTGAAAAAAAAAAAAAAAAAAAAAAATCACTGTTGGAAGCTCAGGAGAATCCTCACGGGATGAGGCTGTAAACGGGAGCTTCCGGGCTAAACAAAGGCTGCACCTGAACTACGGTTTCATTAACCCATTGCCATGAAGAGGGGTCTGAAGAACTTGTGGTTCCCCCTCCGAGTCAGCAAACGGGGAACCGGGGAGGATGCCCTGGTGCCCTTGTAGCATTTTCTAAAATAGGATGGGCACCGCTGAGAGCAGCCCAGGCTTCCTTCTCCCATCCCCAAAACACACGCGGGATGAGAAGCTCTAAAGCAAACAGTCTTGCCCGTGCCTTCCCCCTCAGCCACAACGTCCCTTTTAGCTTCTTGGGGTGGTTTCAAGATGGATTGAACACACCCTCCTGGAGATGACGTTAAGGCTCCTAATTACCTTCCTTGAATACATCGTTAACGTGCTATATCAGCTCACTTGAGAGCTCACTGCTCTCACCATATGCCCTTAGAAGGGCAGCTTCTGCCTCTCTTTAGCACACTGACCTCTCCATCCCCTGGCTGGGGTGAGCTGCAGAGCTGGGAAAGACAGGTTCCCAAGCAGCCTGGTGATGGGTCATGCTTGTCCTGCTCTTGAGGTCAACCCCACATGAAGAAGCAGCCCTTCTCCAGGGTGTCTACACTGGGGACAGCATTACACTCAACAGAACAAGCACTCACATACTCCCAATGGACCATCCACCAAGGAGTCCGTCCATGTTCTAGACCTGATCAGCCAGCAGCTTGAATTTAGCTCACCTGGAGGGCAGTGTGACCCTGGTCCTATGACCACATTAGACTCCCTAAGCCATCCAAGACCTGCGTGTGGCTTTGCCAGATATGAGCTTGGACCTGTACCCCTCTTGCTTGACATTGCAGATGAAGTAATATGTCTTAGGGTAAAACGTCTAGCAGCTGAATCACGACCTACACGTGTGGTGGCTGTCCCAGCTCTTACTGCAGCCCATGGGGATGCAGTAAACAGAATTTGGGGTGTCTGGAGAGCCATCCAGTCACTCAAACATCAGAATCTACTCTGGGGTGTGAAACACCCTCCAGACTCCACTGACCAAATATCTATCAGCTGTAACAGAAGATTAGGCACCGAGTTCATTTTGTTATCTTCCACTGCAGCCCACCTCCACCTCCTGGTCCAAGTCTCAACAGCTCCAAAATAAAACCCCTTTGAATTAGGAGAGGATGCCCTCCAGCTCTGCACTCTGGGGCCCCTGCTGTGACAAGTGGCACTGTCCTGGCAGATAAACACTTCCAGGATGGTTCCTGTGTTTTGTGTGCCTCCCACGTAATAACATTGAAGAGAATAAATTTGACAACCAAAGGAGAAGGAACAACTGATATGCAAACCCATGGCATGAATCATTCACCAAATGGAATTCACTCTCTAGTTTTCAAATTATCTTGGAGGTTGCTTCCAAAGTGCTGTTTGCAAGCCCCCTGTTAATCTGGAAAGCAGATGCTGCCACAGGGCTGTTTTATAGCATCTTCAGTAAATCCCCATCAAATATTTCTTTAAAATGCCCAGGACTTCTGCAATCAGGTTGGTTTTTTTCCATCTTCTTGGCATATCTGAAAACCAAACATCATAAAACACCTTTGCTGTGATTCAGCTTTAATGAACGACCATAAGCCTGAGGAAGAAATCATCTCACATCTCCCCTCATGCCCAGGTGACCCCAGGATCCTCCCAGAGCACACTGCCCATCTCTTTCACCATGTGCTCTCTAGAGTCTTTGACCTCACCAGACAGATAAGTGAATCAGGAAGGTACCAGAACTGATTTCTAGCAAGGCTTAATAATTACAAGCAAAATATGGAGCTGTAGGCAAACACTGCCATGTTGTCAGAGACAAATGAGGGCGAACCCTGGCTTCAGTGAAGACAAGGGGAAAACTATGAAGTACAGCCTTCCCATCCCAGCCTGAGCATCTGAGATGACCCAGTAGTGATGAAATGACAGACTGGCCTCTTCGCCATCTGCAAAATAAAGTTACAGCTTCCTTAATAATGCTCATCAGTCAGCTGGGCAGACCAGGGTGGCCCCATCCCTTCTGAAGGTGCGTGGAGGTAGGCAAGAAGACACCTGACCATGGTGTATCAGAACCTGCAGTGCAACCACAGAGCCCAGCTACAGTGGAACACCAGAGCACGCGAAATCAGGTGTGCAAAACTTATACCATGCTGCCTTTTGGGGGATAATTCTCCTCCCAGACATTCAGTTTTTTGTCAAGATACTGAAAGGCATGGTGGGAAGGAGACACTCGGGGTCACAGACCCCTCATGTATCTGCAGAACAATGCTAGTTAGCTAGGCTGAGCTAATTAGCTAGACTCCCTTCATCAGCAAAAGAGAGAAACCATAGCAAGATCCAGCTGATCTCAGCTAGACTTCTCCCTTAGGAGATGAGAAACCACACCACTGAAATCGTGCCTACTGCTCTCCATCAACAGTGAAGGCAGCCTGGGCCGCTAGGGAAGAGGTGGCTACCGTCCAGGTATCTAAATGGGGACAGATGAATCCCACCTCACCAGAAAATATTCTGCTCAGCTAAAAACCCCCTTTATATCAACTAACAGAGCAAATTCAGAGCCTGAGCCTCACTGGAAGTCAAGGAAGGCCTTGAATCTGGCCTTGGGGCCAGGCTCTTCTAAGTGGTGCCCAGAGACAGGACAAGAGGTAATGGACACGAACTTGAATGCAGGAAGTTCCATCTACATATGAGGAGGAACTTCTTTCCTGTGAGGGTGGCAGAGCCCTGGCAGAGGCTGCCCAGAATGGTGGTGGAGTCTCCGTCTTCGGAGACATTCCAACCCCACCTGGACACGTTCCTGTGTGACCTGCTCTGGGTGGACCTGCTTTGGCAGGGGGTTGGACTGAATGATTGCCAGAGGACCCTTCCAACCTATTAGATCACTAGATATCATAGAATCATAGAATGGTTTAGGCTGGAAAGGACCTTAAAGATCATCTAGTCCAAATAGGGCAGTGCCCCGGAGAACCCAAGTGGAGTCAAGGGAACCAAGTCACCCATGTCCCTGCAGAAAATCCCCCCTGGCAAATGTACTTTGAAAAGGCACTTTTGTGGATGTTCCACCACCTAGGAGAGTGTTTGTGATGATTATTGCCATTTTTAATAGCAAATAGTGTATGGATAAAAGCTGCTTTGGCAGCTGATGGTGGCCACGTGGGTGGATGCTGGCAGCACCCACAGTAGATGCCAGGGCACCGCATGGGCAGAGTGGTGGCACAGAGCTCTCCTTGCTGCACCAGGGCTTGCCATGGACTGTGTCTTCCAGCCAAAAATGCCCTGAGACAGCTCATCCCTCCCAACCCGGGGAGAAATGAGTGTGTGATTCATGTTTCAGGAGGAGGAGTGGCCTGGCCGCGTCTTTGGGCTGATATCCATTCCCATCCCCTGCCCTCCATTTTCCCCTTCCTCTGTGAAAATGGAAACAATGAGGTCAGCCGTGGTTGGAAAGGGCTATGAAATCTTCAGATGAAACGTGGTAGATAAGATAGAGGTGAATTATCCTAGAAACAGAGGGAGAGGGAAAGCCAGTAGAGGGGGAAAAGCCCCACGTAATAAGTAGGAGTCTATAAATTACATAAATCAAATGCATTAAAAACCCAATCCTCCGAGAAGCAGCTGCTTCAATCTTTACTGCTGATAGCATCAATATAAGAGGGGAAATTACCACCTTGTGTTCTGCAACACATCACACCGACTTTCCTCCACAAACTCTCGTGTCCCCTGATTGCAAAGTCAATTTAAAATTTACCATAAAACACAGAATCTCGTAAAATTTACAACCCCAATCACACTCACTTAGTGCTTTCGCCCACATCAAACGCGCAGGCACCCGCTTCGCTCTCTGATGCAGAGATATGATGACATGCTGCAGATGGGGGAGCAGACCAGGGCATCACAGTGGAGAGCTGCCTCTCCTGGCCAGCCCAGTGGAAGAGAAAAGAAGTCAGGTTGCAAAACAAGGTGGGAAACACCTCTGTTGGAAGTACCCTCAGATGTCCAGCAGACAGCTCATCCCATGTAGCAGCAGGACAAAGGGTAGCCAGAACCATAATTTATGCTGAGTGTGGTGAGACACTGGCCCAGGTTGCCCAGAGAGGTGGGAGATGTCCCATCCCTGGAAACATTCAGGCTCTGAGCAACCTGATCTAGTTGAAGATGTCCCTGCTCATTGCTGAGGGGCCGGACTAGACAACTTTTAAAGGTCCCTTCCAACCCAAACCATTCTATGGTTCTATGATTCTATAACCAAATATGATGTGACCTTGAGAGCAGCTGGGGAGCTGTAGCTCTGGTGCCCTCAAAGTGGGACCAGCATCCCACGATGCTGAGCCAACCTCCCATCTCTCACTGGGACATGCTTAAAATTCAGCTGGGTTTTGAGCCATTTTTCAGGCTCTGATGCAAAACCCTTCCCTGAGCCTGAGTTTCCTCCAGAGATTTAAGCCCATGTAGATCCTGCAGGGAACATGGGGTGAGTTTTTAATAAAGGGAAGGAACATGCAGCTATGCTCATGCTGAGAGTTGATTGTTTGCTCTTGCAGGCATGGCTTCCATTCATGGGTTGACGAGGGAAAATTAATTAGGCGCCTAGTTTTGCTTCCTACATGAAACTAACTCCTTTTGCTTCTGATTAAAGTGTTGTCACTGTGACAGAAAGCCCATCTCTCTGAAGGGGTGCAAAGGATCTCAGCTGAAGCAACAGAAAAAGCTGCATATCTCAAGATGCACTGTCCCAGCACCCACAAGACACCTCTCTCTCAGTTCCTGGGGTGTTCATAGAATCATAGAATGGTTTGGGTTGGAAGGGACCTTAAAGACCATTGAGTTCCAACCCACTGCCATGGGCAGGGACACCTCCCACCACACCAGGTCGCTCCAAGCCCCCTCCAACCTGGCCTTGAACCCCTCCAGGGATGGGGCAGCCACAGCTTCTTGGGGCAACCTGGGCCAGGCTCTCACCACCCTCACAGCATAGCATTTCTTCCTGAGATCTCATCTCAATCTCTCCTCTTTCAATTTAAAACCATTCTCCTTCATCCTATGGCTTCCCTCCCTGATGCTCATGCACCCCACAAGCTCTGGCATAAAATTCTCCCCAGATTTGCCTTTATCGAAAAATTGCAGGATAGATTCAGGGAAGAGCCTCATTTTTGCAACCAGCAGCTTGCATTTGCGACTGACTTACGCTGCAAGGAGATGGATGCTTGAAGAAGAAGCAAGGGTTAAACCCAGACGACAAGAGGACAGGCAGGACTCGGGGATGAAGCAGTTGATCAAAGGGTAGCTCAGAAGTTATTTAAAAATAAACCAGAAAGTAGAACTTCCAGGCGGTTCCCGCTGTAATTACAATGCAGACAAGGGAGCCATGGTGCTGTTAAGGTTACTGGATTTTCCTAGCAGCTGGGTTTAATTTACTTAAGACATGCAAAGCCATCAGGTCAGATCCCATTAGCAGAATCTCTCCAGAGCACTGCAAGAGCCCGGCCAGTCCAGCGCTGCAGAACTGCTGAGGGCAAAGCACAACTGCAAAATGTCCCCAGAGAATCAAGAGAGATTCATGTGATGGTCAATATCAACATGCGTTGCCTTCCCTGTTGGCCACAGGGTGGTCGGTCCCTCCTGCTCATCCCATCCTTCTCCTCCCACCAGAAGCCACCTACTGATATCTCCTAAGGCCGGAGAGGAAAAGGCAGCACTAAGATCACCAGATTCAGAAATCAGTGCAAATATCTCTCCTGACTGAAATGGAGAAGGTTCCTGAGAAATCTGGGATCAAGCATTTAGGATAGTCCTTTGAATGTGCTTTTCTATGACCCAGGTTTCTCTGAGTGTCCTACAACCTGTTTATAAACACATGCAATGTCCCACCTGGATCTCTCTAATCTAAGAGCCTTCCCCTGACTCAGGTCGCCTTAGAAATGAGACCCATTTGTCCCAAACTGTGTGAGATGGAGCTTGGTGGGTTTGTGGGATCAGACTTCCACCTCTGTAGCTCTGCTCACATGTCCCAAATTGGGGCCACATGATCCATCAGGAACCTTTCCAAGGTACAGGACCAAACCCTAAAATCTCCTTGTCAGGAAAAACCTTCTAGAGATCTTTTTCAGTTTGTTTGGTTTGTTTGGTTTTTTTTTTCATTCATTTAACGTTGTCTCAACGCTCTCTTCACCAAAGGGAACATCAAGGTTTCATCCACTATTTGTGGCTCCTACCAGCTCAATTCTATTTCTAAAATTAGCAGCCTGAGATGATACTTAATTGCTAGAACAAAAGGTGTTAGAGCATGTTTTGGTCCCTGCACACCACTGTAAGTGCTTCTGCCACTACAACCACCTCAGTCAACCATGGACTAAAGCTCAAACCTGTCTTGTTCCACTAAGCCCTACCCCATAGAGTGATGCTGTGCAGCTTTAACGGGAGCCAGTACCAAAAGGAATAGAGCTGAAGACAAGGACAGACCAGAACGTGCCACCGGCTCCTGTCTGCACAGACACAAAGTCATTCCTACAGAGAATGGGAAAATAAAATAAAATAAAATAAAATAAAATAAAATAAAATAAAATAAAACAAAAATGAAATTAAATAAATAAGTAAATACAAAATAATGTGAAGCAATGGGTTTGTTTATGGGAACTCTGAAAACATCCAACCAAACTCCATTACCCTCGTTGACAAGGACTGGCACTTCTTGCCACCAGAAGCCCTCCTGAAATCAGCAGCTCCTGGCCCTGGAGTCGCTGGAACAGCTTAAGATCGCTTTTCCAACACGAAGTCATCCTTCACAGTTTAGAAAGGTGTGAGACTTATTTGCATAATAAATGACAAGACAGGGATACACATTTCTGACAGACGCCCCCTTCCCCCTCCTCCCCCCACCTTCCCTCTGAAAAAAAAATCTATTTATTCTGAGTGAATCGTCTCTTCTGCAGATAAATGGTGTTTGTAGTCAGTTTAGCTCGGCGAGATACGCATTCTTTTGCATGCCCATAATGAATTTTCACAGCTAGAGCCCTAATCCAGTCTAGTCATGGAGGGTTTATCAGGACCTCTTATTTTATTTCTACCG
>QJSC01027462.1:274596-351418 GCA_003697955.1 Calidris pygmaea | reverse complement strand
AAAAAAAAAAAATCAATTAACCTTTTCCTCTTCTTGCAAGGGGCAAGAAACATCCCCGCCACAGAAACGGTCTCGGGACCAAAAGGTCTGCTCACGCAGCTGCAGCAGTGCTATTCTGGCTCGGCTAAAATTAAAGAGCTGAAGTCGTTATGTGGGCCCTCACGAAATTGTCACGGGGACCGCAAGATTAGAGGACCAGCCAGTGACCTGGGAGGCCAAGGTCTATTCCCAGCTGCACCAAGGGATTCTCATGTGAGTCACAACATGTTTCTCAACCCCCGGTTCCCCAGAGATAAAAGAAGGGCTGAGAAAGTGAGCCTATCAAGAGTGAAGACCTACACGCGAAGGACCTGCAGGTCCACAGGACCAGGTAAATGCACAGGCAGGACCAGACACCAACCTTACTGCACTCCTGGGAGGATGGAGTAGCTCAGTTGCTTTTGGAGGCTAGAGCCTGAAGAGGCTTTCCCAGTCCTTCAGGCCAAGCTGCCTGACCCTCTAAGCAATGCCATAAGGAGCAGATCCATAGGCCCACCTCAGAACTTCTGCACAATTTCAAGAGAGAAAGAATAATCCCATCTCACAGACTGTCCTGGGTGCCTCAAGCTGCTTTGTCCCTTCCAAAATAAATCCTGTTTATCCCACATTTCCTCATCATACCCAGCCCAGAGCACTGAGGGACCTCTGCTAGCTAGACACACAGCAGGCACACCTCAGCTATAGACACAGAAGCAACCCAAGGCCAACAGAAGAATCACAGCCACATCTTCATAGAATCATAAAATCATCAAATGGTTTGGGGTGGAAGGGACCTTTAAAGGTCATCCATTCCAACCTCCTGCCATGAGCAGGGGCATCTTCAACAAGATCAGGTTGCTCAAAGCCCTGTCCAACCTGATCTTGAATGTTTCCAGGGATGAGGCATCTACCACCTCTCTGGGCAACCTGGGCCAGTGTCTCACCACCCTCAGCATAAAAAATTTCTCCCTTATATGTAGTCTGGATCTACCCTCTTTCAATTTGAAACCATCACCCCTTGACCCATCACTACAGGCCCTACTAAGAAGTTTGTCCCCATCTTTCTTGTAAGCCCCCTTTAAGTACTGAAAGGCCAATATCTCTTGAGTGATGACCACTAATGCGCATCCAAATGCTAGCTGAAGATCTAACAGCACTGAAAAAACAGGATAGCACAGGATAACCCCAGCATCCCGGCCACCATCCCCTCTCCCACCATGAACAGGTCCTCCTCCGCCAGTCGGGCCAGCTATTGTTGGGCACATAAAGACCTCTCCAGCAGCCCCACCATCAGCATGGAGCTCATTACTCTGCAAAGGGCTTTGAAATGCTCTGAATATGAAAGGTGCTCCATCAGACCAAATTCAGCTCTGTTTGCTATTACAATACAGAGCATTTCTTTTGTTGGCGCCTTTTGATGGTGCCCAATTGTTCCCCTCAGTCAGTATTTCGGAGTCATTAGTTGGAATTAGTAAAGTTCCCGCTGCCCGGGACTTTTCCAAGGCTCTGTTCTTGGGCTACAAAGAGTCGATGAGGAGTTGTCCTGCTTTCACCGGGCTGGAGGCGCGGTGGGGAGCGTTTCGGGGGGAGCAGGCAGTCTGCCCGACTCCACTCCACCGTTGCAGGCACCGGGGAAATGCACGTGCTGACAAGATGCTGCGGGTGGTCACAGCGGGGCTGGTGCTTTCTGGCCAGGAGGGAACCCACAGACCTTTTCATTTGGTACCTCTGCTGGGACCAGATGAAGGGCTTTGACCAGGCGCGTTCATATTGAGGCAGCGCTTCCCACAAAGTTCAGGGTTTTCACCCAGAAATCCCCTGCTCCCTTTTTCAAGGCACCAGCACTCAAAAGGTGACAAGGAAGTCTCCACAGTGAAAACATCTGGATGTGCCTAACCTTGTTCTCCAACCTCTCGCTCACATTACACCTTTCCAACTACACCAGAAAGCCCCTTAGTGTAGAGACACTTTTTCTCTGAAGGCATTTATACATGAAGCATGGTGGTTCCCCCCTGCCCTATACCTTCTTGGGATATTCATTGGACTTAGGAGGAATTTGGTGGTGGACGTTTTCACTGGAGAATCTTAACCCATTTGGACTTGTGCTCCTGCTGTGGCAGGGCTTGCTGGATTAAGCCAAGGAAGGCCTGATGATACATCAGGGAATAACACGCCCCACACGGTACCCAGCCGGCCTAGCTTGGTGATGTCCAATCTACAGGTATATGTGTGCATTTGCTATGGGAAGCCCAGCAGAAAGGGTCAGCAGATGTGGTTTTCCTTGTCCTCTACCAGCAGGCATCAGGTTCCACACCAGAGCAGGTGCCCAAGTTCCTGCAGCCCAAGATCTCCATTCTGAGGGTGACCAAGGGGTGCACGAAAGGGGGAATACCCGGAGTACTTCTCCGAGTATATCCTCCCAATGGCCAGCAAGCAGCTGAGATGTTTCCCAATTCAGTGGGTGTACCTGCAGAACTGTGCTACCAGCCCCTGATGGAACTGGTACATCCAGAAAATTTCCCTAATCGTTTTTTCAAGCCATATATACTTCTGGCCTCCGCAACATCCTGTGGCAGTGAGGTCCACAGTTTAATTACATGTTTTATAAAAAAGCATGTCCTCCTGCTTAAGGCTTCTGCTGGATTGTTTCGCGATTTCTCTCTAGCTCTTGTGTTGTGAGACACAACAAATAACTCTTCCCTGTCCACTTCCACACCACGTGGGGCTTACATACCTCACTTAGATACCTCCTCAGCTCCTTCTCCTCCAGAGTCTGTTAAGCCACTTTTCACATTGAAGCCGTTGCCATCCTACTGTCATCACACCACCCATTTGTACACCAAATGGGACACACTTTTGGCTCCTTCTTTGTCACCAGGACCCAAAAAACCATCTGCTGCTCAGTGTGATGGCAGGTCCTTGTGTCCTGTTCACACATTAAGGATCTCCAGCAGATACATGAAGCAATGAAGTTTTGTGGGCTACACCCATGAACAACATTGGTAACTGGCCCCAAAGAGCCAGCTCAGGGAGGCTCCAACTTTCATCAATAATTCCTGTGGGTGCAGAACCTTCTGCACCCACCTTGGCCATCCCAACATGGTTTCTGGATGCAACGTGGCTATTTGGCCACTACAACCGTGAAACAAAACGGTAGAGGAGACCAACCTTAGAGGACACCCCCAGGGAGTGGGAGGAAGAGCCCAGCACCGAACCCAGCTCCTTCAGCTGCTTGTCATCTTTCATGGTGGATTGTACTTCCATTCCCTAAGGATTTCCCTGAAATTTATCTCATAGATCATCCCACCTGACATCAGAGAGAGCACTTCCACTGCAACACAACCAAAGGCAGGCGATTCACACCTCTCACCTTGCATTTTCTGCAGTAACACAGTACAATAGAACAGCCTGCCCACATCCCAGCCTAATCTAAAAACAACTTTATGGCTTCTAATTTTAGCACTAATCTTCCTTTGCTATGGTTGTGTGATTTCTAATTATTTTATCCCCAAGACTTGCTTTGACGGATAGTTGTACCTTTTCCAATGCCGAGTGACTTGTAAAGTGCCTTTAAAAAATACACTGATCGTTTCAGGTTCATTTCCAGTTCCTACGCAAATAGCATTCTCGTATATTCTCATATACGGTTTCGCTGTGGAAATATTATTATTATTAAAATAATAATAGAAGCAATACCATTTTAAAAGGAGAGCTCTATTTCTTAGGACGATCCCAAACCGATCCTCCAAAGCGCCGTGTTTTCTCTTAAAAGTTGTTAAAGAGCATAAATCTGTTATCCAGATACGGATCTCTTAATAACTCAGTGCCTTTGGCTTGGCATCGCTCCCGGAACATTTTGCCTTTATCTATCCCTGTTTTCAGGTTACAACACATCAAAGAGCAATCGGCCGCGCCGAAACCTCAGGGGGGGCTTTGCGAGGGACGGGGAGAAGCGGCGGAGGAGACCCGACTGCCTTGATGCTCCCCAGGAGCATTGCCTATCTGTATCCTCTGAATTCATCCCAGCAAAGATCAGCCCTCGGCTGAAGATGCGTTGTAGGGGCTTAAGAGGAGCCTCCAGCCCAGACGTTTTCTCTCCTGCTGTGCTCACCTGAAGCAACCTCTCCATCCTCCTCATCACCGACCCAGATCAAATCTGGATCTGACGCTTAAGTTGGCACAAAATTCTCCTGGGGAGAGGATGCTGTGGGCAGAACATTTCGGGGTGCTGAGGAAGGCAGCTGCCACCGGGCCGCAGGTCCCAGTAGGACCTGCCACCAGCAGCTGGCATCAGGATGGGGGACGCAGACACGGGGCTGGTGGGTTATTTCCTTCCCCGGGATTTACATTATGCTCCGGTCAATTGGAAAACATCCATTTGACCTGTGACATTTTTGTTTTAGTTACTCCCCGAGCTTTGACAGCAGCGGCTTAAACACAGAGCGTCTGAGCCTCAGCACCAAGAAAGCACCTCACCCCGACAAATTCAGAGCGGACAGGGAAAAATATCACACCCCAGCCCTGGTGGTGACCACACTTCTTCTTTCTCGTTCGTCTTTTTCCTCTCTTTCACTTTCTGAGCCTGTTTCCCCATCCGCATCCTCTCCCTCCCCACTGGAAACGTGAGCTTGGCTCCCCACCGCCCACCACAATACTGAAAGAGAGAAGGATACGGGGTGGATTATTATTTTTTTTTAATTCCCTGCACAATGCTGTTATAGAGTATTTGAAATGGAGATTGTCAAGGCAGGAAACAACCCAGTCAAAGTCCTCAGGCCGGGGTCCCGAAAATGTCACCGTACAGAGCTCGCAAGGGATGGAGAATAGCCCTCTGTTCCCGCAGGGAGAGAGGATGCTCTGGGAGAGCGGCCAGCGACACACCATCTGCCCTCACACCACCCTCATCTTGGGAGCTGGGCCTTAAACTCTGCCGAAATCAGTGGGAAGCTGGGTTTTATTAATTGGTATATCGGGGGAAAAAAATACCTGACAGACGGGGTTAAAAATTGTATCCCTCTGTTGAGCGATACTTCTATCCGCGTAGAGAATTTCGTAGGGAGTATCATCCCCCTCAGGAAGCCAACCCTGCAGGAAATCCTTCATAGAATCATAGAATCATGGAATGGGTTGGGTTGGAAGGAACCTTAAACATCAGCCAGTTCCACCCCCCCTGCCCTGGGCAGGGACACCTCCCACCAGACCAGGTTGCACCAAGCCCCATCCAGCCTGGCCTTGAACCCCTCCAGGGATGGGGCAGCCACAGCTTCTCTGGGCAATCTCTCATCCTTCATGAGAGTCTCACCACCCTCTTCATCCTTCACGATTAGGGACCTGGAGCATCTCCCTTACGAGGAAAGGCTGAGGGACTTGGGTCTTTTGAGTCTGGAGAAGAGAAGGCTGAGGGGGGATCTGATCAAGGCCTATAAATACCTCAAGGGTGGGTGTCAGGAGGATGGGGCCAGTCTGTTTTCAGTGGTGCCCAGGGACAGGACAAGAGGAAATGGGCACAAACTCGAATATAAGAAGTTCCATTTCAACATGAGAAGGAACTTCTTTCCTGTGAGGGTGGCAGAGCCCTGGAATAGGCTGCCCAGGGAGGTGGTGTGGCCTCCATCTCTGGAGACATTCAAAACCCACCTGGACACGTTCCTGTGCAACCTGCTCTGGGTGGACCTGCTTTGGCAGGGGGTTGGACTAGATGTTCTCCGGAGGTCCCTTCCAACCTCATATCATTCTGTGATTCTGCGATCCTTAGTATTCAGAGTAACGTCCACAGCATTACGCTGGCTTCCTTCCTATTCCTCTTAAAATTCACCTCTGAAATCCTCACTTCTCAAGCTCGTGCTCTGAGTTTGAGTTCACCTTGGGGGCTAGAACAAGAAATCTTGGGTCAAATCCTTCCCATGGCACCAGGCTACCACTGCATCACCACTAAGATGCAGAGCAGGACACCACTTGGCCCTAGGCTCTTTGATTTCCATCTATCCACCTTGGAGCAAAGTTTTAAAGTTTCTCAGAGGCACAACAACGAGGCTAGGTTTGGAGAAGAGAAGTCAGCTGCTGTGAATCCAGGTAAATAGGATTTTCACAATTTATTTTTCTGCACATAATAGTTGCTCAATTTATTCTAAAAAGCAGGCTCCTGCAGTTGCAGGTTTTGAGCCCTTCTTAAAAATTGGACCTGAGCAGAAGAGCTGGAGGCCACTGCCAGAACAGTGATCCAGCAACTCAGGTTGCCCAGAGAAGTGGTAGGTGCCCCATCCCTGGAAATATTCAGGGTCAGGTTGGACAGGGCTCTGAGCTTATGGCAGGGGGTTAGACTAGATGGTCTTTAAAGGTCTCTTCCAATCCAAACTATTCTATGAGTCTCCCTCTGGAAGCAAATAAGAAATATTTTGTTTTATTTTTGAGGGAACCTTGGTTATTACTGTAGTGAAAAGCCACCAATTGCCAAAATTTCCCTCACAGGGAAAAAAAAAAACATGTATTCATGGGATGGACAACTAGGAATGTGTTTTCAGATGGTCCACATAGCCCAGAACATCAAATTTCACCCATCACCCAGGCAGAGAATTGGCGTAATTACCTCGGGCCGGATCCTGAAAGGTGCAGAGTGCAGTCAAGTGGTCTCCACTCCCATAGGGTCCAGTATCTCAGGGTCTCTCAAGCAGGGTCAGCCTTGGAGCCTGGGTAAAACAAGACAGGTTGGTCTTAGTCCAGTCTTTTGTAAAGAACCTACACAACTGATAATTAAAAACCCCACCATCCCAGCTCCATGTGCCGGCCCCGTATTCCTGCATGAAGAGTTAAAGTGATGACCATGCAGACCATGGCTGGGGACATGCTCTCCAACACACAGGAGATCAGGGATGGATGCCCGCTGCACACAGGAGAGAAACTACACCAGGACGGGTATGTCCACAGAGCTTTGGTCCAAATCTAGGAACATCAAAATGATGTTTCTTAGGGGTGCTGCTTTATCCAAGCCATCACACGTGGACACAGTGTGCACTGTCAGCACCGTCCCTGAGCTAACACACCTCCCTGGCAGAAGACAAACACCAGGGTTGCCTTGCCAAGTCTACCGGAAGCGATAAAGCTGGAGATAAGAGAAGTTTGCCCAGTTTCCAGGGAGGAACACCCCTCCGTGCTCCCTGCCGGCTGGCGGTGACGCGTGGCACGCCAGCCCTGGGGCAACCGTGGCCGTGCCAAGAGCAGGGTGAAGGGAGGAAAGAGGATGACGGGGACAGGATGACGACACTTTTCTCCATACGGCCCTTTGTTCTGGGAGGTCCCCCGAGATGCTCAGCTCAGGGTGGCCAAGTCCTCCTTCTTCATTCCCCTATTAAGGAGAACGGATGAGGGGAGGAAAACAATGCTCTCTCCTCGCTTGCTTAATGGAAGAACAAAAGCACAGTGATCCCTTCCAAAAACGTCTTTTGAGGAACAGAGACGATTGAGTCCGAAGACCCAGGATTTTTGCTTTATTTATTTTTGGATGAAATCCAGCCTGGCAGCGTCTTTCTGTCCTGCCTCCAGACTCTCGCAGGACTTGCCCAGAGCTGCATGGATCATGCAGGGCTTGCACAGACCCCAAAAACGAGTCTGGGATTTAACATCCAGCACCCTGTAGAGGTGATGAAACCCAAGGTGAGGTTCCTCCACCAGGCCCCATCACAAGCAAGCCCTGGCCGTGGGGCGGAAGGGACAAGGAGGGGATCACCCATCCACAGCTCTGGTCCAGCAGCATGCCTTCAGCAGGAAGGATCTGCCCCAGCCTGATCCCACTGGAAACTGGGACCAAAACCCACTAAAGCCAAAACCAGAATCAGACCTTTCATTTCTCAGCAGCGGTGGCTGCTACAAAGCAGAAGGGGATTTCTGCCTTGCTGACTGCTCATGGAAAGTCCCCGACTGGCCCACAACCGTGGAAAAAATGGAAAATATAACTTTAATACCAAGTTGGTGGCAGGCTGTCTATTTTTCTCTCCTGTGACTAGTTACCATGGATAGATTTCTGAGGTCGACCGTGCAATTGTTCACTGCACTGCTCCTATTAAACGGAAGATGAGCGAATCATCCCATTCGTACCCTGCTTTAATTTCCAGAAATTCTTTCTTCATTTGTTTGCTTAAATTATTTCTCTCATTTAAAGAAACAATGCAGTCTCATAAAGCCAGGACCCAAATCTCTCGAGTAACCCTGCTGCGGTTCGTTACTTCTACGCTAGTTAACAAGGCCAGTAATTTCCCTAAGGTTTAATAGAAAATCTTCTTTCCAGAATGCAGAGAAGCAGGAAATTTTAACAAACTCACTACTGTACTCCAGTTATGTCGTAGGTGAGGGATATCCCAGGAAAGGCACGTGTCCTCCTCAGGGGTACTGTATAAAAGCAGGTACCCTAAATGGAGATTTTTTCACTCAAAGGGGTGAAGGTTCCCTAAACTGAGCTTTCTTCACCCAGAGCTACCCTCTCAGCTGGGGAAGGGGACCTGGGGGTTCCTGTCTCTCTGCTGAGCCTTGCCTTGCTCAGACCATCAGCTCTGGCTCTGCTGGGCAATGGGCTCCTGAAGCATCCCAGTCCTCATCCCCAAAATGCTGACTGGTTTATCGCAGTACGCTGCGATGAAGCAGATGATACTAGAGGGGCAGATCCAAGATCTCCCTAGGGTGGGGTGCTGGCTGTTTTACTAACGATTGGGATTTCAAAGTGAACAGGACCCCTGCCTGACCGTAAATTGCTCTTCTCGACAGTTTTACAAACCTCTTTCCAAGGACCAAATCGGAACACGTCCTAAAAAATTAAAATCAACACAGAGCAGAGCTTGTGGAAAACAAACAAACAAACACATAAAATACACACACACACACATATATATACATATTAAACAGCCCAGTAAAGCTCTGTTGAGAGGCACATGCAGGTGAAATGCATCCTACACTGGGGGAGAAGCTGGCAGTGCCACCTTCATTTACAAGGACATCTGCCCTCCGAGTGCCTCTGCAGCTCCTTGATATTATTTCTACAACAGGATTTGTCAAACAACAGCTCCAGTTGTTTGCACGGAGCCTTCCAGCTTATCCAGTGATAATACCCTGTGCCTGAGACAGCCGAACAAATCACACCGGGTAAATAATAAATACACGGCCGGGTTAATCAGAAAAGAGGGGTGAGCAATCTGGAGATTCCCACGGACTCCCTGCAGCGAGGAAGGAAACAAGAAAATGCCCTGATCTAAGCAGGGGAGGCACAGATCACAGGGAGATCACAGGAGGTGTTTGCAGATCGCTTGCCGGACATGAATAATTCAAGCAGAAGCAGCTGGAAGTACAAGAACAGAAAGACGGGAGCTCACCACTGCCAGCCGCTTTGGCAGGTTTTATTTTGTTGGGCAAGGCAAGGAAACCACAAGCCCCCCCCCCCCCCCCCAAAATCCTTCCCCAAGCGCTGCCAGTGTCATCATAGAATGGTTAGAGTTGGAAGGGACCTTTAAAGCCATCTAGTCCAAACCCCCTGCCATAAGCAGGGACATCTTCAACCAGACCAGGTCATTCAACGCCCCTTCCAAGGTGAGGCTCGATGAGGCCCTGGGCCACCTGGTCTAATTGGGGGTGTCCCTGCTGACCGCGGGGAGGTCGGACTAGATGACCTTTGGAGGTCCCTTCTGGCCTGGGCAATTCTATGATTCTATGATTCTATGATTCCAGCCTGGCCTTGAACCCCTCCAGGGATGGGGCAGCCACAACTTCTCTGGGCAACCTGGGCCAGGCTCTCACCACCCTCACAGCAAAGAATTTCTTCCTTGTAGCTAGTCTGAATCTCCCCTCTTTTAGTCCTAAACCGTTAATCCTTGTCCTATTGCAACAGGCCCTACTGAAGAGTCCCTCCCCATCTTTCCTGGAGCCCCTTGAGGGACTGGAAGGGGCTCTAAGGTCTCCCTGGAGCCTTCTCCTCTCCAGGCTGAACCCCCCAACTTTCTCAGCCTGTCCTCACAGCAGAGGGGCTCCAGCCCTCGCAGCATCTCCATGGCCTCCTCTGGACTCACTCCAACAGCTCCATGTCCTTCTTATGCCGGGGACTCAGAGCTGGATGCACTACACGAAGCATCCACCACCAAAAAAAAAAGTGTTTCCTTTGAGGGCTCACACCAGCTATCAACTTCCAGACCTCCTCCCACCCCCAGGGACATCTCTGGGAAAACACAGGACACTCGGAGACCAGTTTACAGCCTTCAGGCTCCTCTGCACCTGGAAGAGCTTGTGCTTCAGTGGAGTTCAGCTCTGCAGGAGAATGGATAAGGAAAAAAGGTGCCAGGGAGGAGGATGGAAAAGAGGAGGGAAAAAGGAGGGAGGGGAAGGGAGGGAAAGAAGGGATCCAAGGACGTTCTCTTATCTTTATTCTGAAAGAAAAACACAAGTAGGGTTGCTCCTGCAGGGACAAAGTAGTAGTCCACACCCAACATGGAAGCTTGTAAGCAAATAGAAAACCATGAGAAAAGGCAGAGATGGTAAAGATGGTCGAAGTCAAACACAGCTTTGGTGCAACCTGGAGAAATCCAGAACTCGTCCCCCTGAAAGCACATTGCCACATATTGACTGCCAACAGAAGACCCTAGTTGTCTAGTATCAAGGGCAGCCCTCCCACATGGGGTCAGAAATGGGGCACCAAGGCTGGTATCTGCCCAGTAACCCTGGGGACACCTCATCCCCAGAGAACTGGAGGTGTCAAGGAGGGATTTGACAGAGGACTCTGACTTAGCAGGATTTCCGAAGCTCCCTGATGGAGAGACATGCTCCACCAGTACAGACACCCTTTGGGAATTCCCACCCCACATCTACAAATGCATTATCCTCCTGGATTCGGCCCCAAAACTGCCCACTAAGCTCTTTTCCAGCTAAACTAGAAGAAAACCGCTGCACATATTGACAACACACCTGGTCATAAGTCCCCTCACATTAAACATATTTCTTGATATTGCATGAAATTTATCAGATTGAAAAATCACAGTGGTAGCAAAAGACACTCACTCAATATCACCGTACAACAATCCGATTAAATATGGGTTTCAGGGTAAGCCAGATGAGAAGCATTCAGGTGTCCCAAGCTAGCTAAGAACTTTGATGTTATCAGCAAACCAGTCTGTGCTTTCAAATTGTCCTTGAACATAAATATACTGACTCTATCCACACTTTCTCCTATTCTTAAACTACTTAAGCTTAATCTTCTGAATTAAAAATGTCCTTCAGCACCGTTGCCTGTAGCACCCTTGATCTAGAAAGCTCAGTCTGGAAGTGACATCTCAATGGTGTCTACTACAGGTGCCCTATTATCTACATCAATAAAATTTCACTTCAATCTTTAGCATAAACTGAATATTGCTGGTAGGAAACCTGTTTCTTGGCAAGAGCCTTTACAGAACTCAGGCCTCACATGACAGATTTCCGCGTTTCCCCAAAATAATTATTTGGCCACACACCGCATCTGATCCTCAGGGTTCTGGGTTCCCCACCCTTGTTTTTTCATTCCATGCAGAAAAAATAACTAATTAATATATGTCTGACAGATGTTCTTTGAAGGAGATATCACGTCTTCAAAACACAAGATGATGAAAGGAGTAATCGAATAGATTAGGCTGACCAGAAAAGCAAGGATCGTAGCATGATGGTGGAAGGCAGAGCTTTAAATCCTTCTCTGATATTTAAGATGGTTTTATTTGCATATCTAACTATGTGCCAATTAGCTGTATAAAAATCTATGATGAAATTATGCCATGCAGCTCTCCAAAGTGAGGAAACGCCAGGGCTGGGCTGCATTATGCATCCTTAACTCTGCCCCTCCAGGTGTTCCCATTCCAGCTCCCTCCTAATGATCGTGTGCTATTTCCCAACAACACAACTCAACAATGAGCACCTTTTGCAATCCTATAGAGGTGTACGCAACATTTCCATATACTATAAGCCACTTTGTGTGTGGTGGGACCTCTGCATCTCCCGTGGCCAGTTCAGGATCGTTATTTTTTCATTCTCCTCCAGCTAATTACAGCCCACCACCTCTTGTCCCAGACTGCCATCTCTTCAGGGCAAGCTTTGGCTTTGTTGAGGCTTTGTACCACCTCATAGGAGAGTGGAGATCCTGCTTTAAGACCTGTAGGTGACACAGGGATGCAAACAATAATAGAGACGCATGTTCTCGGTTTACATATCAAGAGGAACGTGGGGAAGCATCAGCCTGGTCCTGGAGCAGCACCACCTGCCTGGAAGGGGCGTGTGCGCTTGTAGTCAAACTAGCCACCTCAATGAGGTCTTTGTGCTCCACCAGGTATCTGCAGAAGGCAGCATGCAAAGCTGGACTACGGTTACAGCCAGCACTGCCTGAAAATTGGGCCAGCCACCCTGCCCGTGCAGACAGGGAAAGGTTTTTTTAGCTTGGAGAAAAGAAGACTGAGGGGGGATCTGATCAACGCCTATAGATACTTAAAGGGTGGGTGTCAGGAGGGTGGGATCAGCCTTTTTTTCAGTGGTGGTCAGGGACAGGACAAGAGGGAACAGGCACACACTTGAACATCCTTTTCTTTGAGGGTGGCAGAGCCCTGGAAGAGTCTGCCCCAGAGAGGTGGTGGAGTCTCCTTCTCTGGAGACATTCAAACCCCACCTGGACATGTTCCTGTGCAAACTGCTCTAGTTGGACCTGCTCTGACAAGGGACTGGGCTAGATGATCTCCAGAGGTCCCTTCCAACCCCATATCATTCTGTGGTTCTGTGTCTGGGGAGAAGGAGTTCTGGAGGGGCAAGCAGCGCTGGTGCTCCTCATGGCTTTGTCTAGATGAGGAGCACCGCTGCAGGTCCCCATAGAAATAAGCTAGATGGCTACATGATCCCAGCCTGTCCCAACATCTGGATTCAGCAGCCATCAACGGGGTCAACCGTTATGATGGACAACTGTACCATCCTATGATTACTGCCAGTCTGCCTTCATTCACCTAGGGTCACCAAATTAAGCCAGCAGGAGGTTCAAGACAAGAAAACAGAGATGGTTTCTCTGCAGCAGGTGGTGGATCTGCAGAGCTCCTTGTTGAAGGACTTGAGGCAGTAAGCATGCATGGGCTTCAAAAGAGACTGGATGATCCAATGGGATTCATAAACAGATGCATCACTGTAGGAACAGGAAATCACTGTCACTGGAAACGGGTCCTCTAATGATCAATTAGACCAAAAGAAAGAGCCTCATACCACAAATTTCTTGCCACGCTTACCAAAGTATTTGGTTTGCAGGTGACTTATGGCCAAAAGCAAGGGCAGCATCACTGAACCTCAGGCACTGTAGAGAGACACATCAAAAGAGTTCCCACCTCAAATGGGTGGGACAAACACATCACGGGAGACATTCTACTGGTGGGGAAGTGTCACCCAGACCCTGTGTAAGACACACTGCACAGAAAACCTGTGCTCAAGGTGGGAATCAAGCCCTGATCTCCTGAGCCCCCTTTCAGTTTCTAATGACAGCCTGTTCTTCATGGTTGACAGCCACTGGTCCTGCTTGCCTTCCCTGTAGCTCATACACTGCCGTATCTCAAGAAATGTCTTGGTAATCTTGCCCAGAAAGCAAGAGAAAACATTGGACATTAGTTCAGGAGCAGTAAGTCTCTGGGAAAACTAGAAATCAGCTCTTCAGTATTTTATATGTGTGAGACACACCACTGAAGGGAAGCAACACTTCTGCCCATGCACCCACAATACGATTTACCTTCTTGATGATCTTATGATGCCACTCTTGGGTTGGGATCCATATTAAGCATTCTGAGCTTTCCCTGCAGATGTGCTCCCAAGTAGGCCACCTTCTAGGAAAAACCCTAGATTTTGGTAACCCTAGATGGTAACCCTAGATGGTAAACAAGCCATCCCTAGAGATGATGTGAAGAGGAGCAAGGAATGAGCCTGCATTCCTTGGGACCATTTCTTTTGGCCCAACGGAGGTAGCTAGTTTGACTAATTCGAGCGATTAGNCGAGCGATTAGGCACATATTCAGCCATAAAATATTAATATGAGAACAAATCAAAGGCAGCTTGGCTGGCTGGGCTCCTGCTTTGAATTCATTACATATATTAAAAAAAAAAAAAAAAAAAAAAAAAAAAGGTTTTATCTTTTCAAGTCTGTATGAAAAGGTATAAATCCCTGCTCGACTGCAGCACTTGGCCTCGCTGCGCCGGTAATTGGAACCAGCGTGCTCTGCTTCCCGGGCGTCCCATTCACAAGCCCAAGAAGGAAGCCTTCAATTTTTCAATAGGAAATTTCATCGCCGGAAAAACAATCCACCTTCCTTCGCCTCCGAAGAAAAGCCGGAGGGCGAGTTCTCTCCTCCACCAGGGTTTGGGCTCCCTGCCAGCCCCAGCCAGAGCTGCCGGCTCCGACGACCATCCCAAAGTCATGAGATCGCCCTCAACACAAAGCTTGGTGCTTTTTTTTTTTTTTTTTTTGGTTTTGTTTTGTTTCGTTCTGTTTTCCCCCTTCTAAACGCATTGAGTTCTTTCCTTTTCCTTTGGGATTGTTGAGAGGTCCAGTTTGTGATTTTTCTTTCCGTAACCACACAGGCTAAACAAGCCCAGCTTTTGTCATGATAGCTTTCCCGAGATTTTCAGCTTTCCACCCAGTTCCAGAACTGGGACTTCATGGAAAGCAGCTGGGTGTATTCCCGGGCCACACAAACACTCAAGGGGATATTTTGCACAGGGATTTTCCCGGAGACAGAACCCACTTTAAATGGGTCTTTATGAGCCTGGCACAGAGCAAAAAATCACTTTACACCAACGGTTTCTTTTAATTGCCTTTTTTTAACGTTTTTTCATGCCTTCAGTTGGTGCCTTAAAAATTTTAACAAGACTTAAAGGCCACAAAAACCTGTGAGAAGCTCCTGAAGGACTCAAGAAAGCCAAGCAACAGGCAAAGGGACTACAGCAGTGCGCTGGCAGATGAACTGCAGCACCAGCCAACATAAAACTAGTGCAAAACATCTTCTGACAGCCATCGCTGCAAGGACCAGGCTTCAAGGATTAAACAGACTCAGGAGCAATCGTCCTGTCCTTCTGTAGGCACAGTGCAAATGTAAAAATCAGCATTTACTTCTACTCTTAAAACTTACTTGAAAAGTTTATTTTCCTCCTTGTTATCTATGTATTTTAAAGCATTAATTAATAGTTCCCACTGTAATGGCATATTTCTTTATGTACCTACAAAAAAACTGCATTCTGCAGCCTTCTTCTCCTGCTTTCCATGCCATCCCCACGACAGAACTGGGAGAGGCAGGACTCCCTCTATTATGAGGTCTTGGTGCCTTCCTCTGTAACATCACATCTAGGGCCAGAGGGCTGGACGAGAAAGTAATCATAGGCAATGCATGAAGGAGTTCCTCAAAAGTACAACAAACTCCATATTTATACTTCTTTTCCCCTAATATATTCGGAAAAGGTCCCCATCTTTAAGGTCCCTTCCAACCCAAACCATTCTATGACTCTACGAAAAAGGTTGTCACAGAGCTGTTCTCAACTGATAGATAGAAACAGTCTTCTCACGCCAAATACACCACCATTAGGGTGCTTTTAGCCCTATTTACGGTACTTTTAGCTGCCATGAGCTCATCAGCGAAGGGAATTTCTGATGCAGGGACGTGTGACTAGGAGCACAGATTTGGACCAGTAACTGATGGCGCGAGGGGTAGGAGATGGGCAGATGGGTAAAGCAGAGGCCAACAGCCGGAGCAGAATAAAGCAAGTTGAGCACAAAGGCAGCATGGAGTCACATGGAGCATTGGATATTTTGGGCAGTGGGGGCAGTTGCTATTCCTCCACTCGAGTAGGAGACAGTGTGTTCCTCTCAAGAAACCAGGACGCAGTTCCCCCAAGATTACTCAGAGTAGAGTAGGCTCACACAGAGTAGGATGCCTCACACAGCCCCGAAGGAAGACATCAAGACTATAGTATCGAAGTACTGAAAGCGTCCTCAAGAAGTCTTCTGGTTCACCCCTGGCCCAAAGCAGGGATCCCCAAGGATGCACAGAGGATGCTTGTTTACTTCAGGACTGGCAAGGATGGATTCACAGCACTGAGAGGTCGCTGGTGCTTCACCAGCCTTTTCTTTAGAGGTACTTTACTGCCCCAAGGATCTGCTCTCACTGGGAAGACACATCACTGGACTCTGCTAACTCCTCAACAAGCCAAGAAAGTCAGGCAACACTTTCTCTCTGATGGACTTCATCCTGGCTGTGACACGCAAGGCTTGGACCCTCCTGTTGGACTCAGACTCCAAGCCCTCATCCAGACCTGAACACAGGAGCTTATTGCTCTCCTGGAGCACCAAGGATCATGAAAACCTGAACAAATTCTGGAGCAAATTAAATGCAAGCATCTATTTTTGCAAGCCAGGATCACCTTTGTTGAGCCTCCACCAAAGCTCTTCCTACAAGTCATTAACTGTGATGGCCAAAACACGGTTCCACCTCACTCCTCTCCCGCCCCTTCAAGGGCAGGATGGCAGCACTTGAGCCGCTGTAGCGCTGATTGTCCTATTGTTCCACAAAGTGGTTCCTCTCCAGCAAATTGAACACTGTGAGCCATCAGAGAGCACCCCGGACAAAGGGACCAGTGCCTGTTTCTGGGATTATTAGAGGGAAGCAGGAAGAAGCCTCTTGAAGAGTCTTCGTGGCACTTAACGTGACAGCTGGAAATAATGGATAGGACAAAACAGAGCAAAGATGATTTAAATTAGGCAACTCCCGGAAAGTGATGTTCACTTAGGCTTCCAAAGGAGAATTGCTATTTCTTAGAAACGTTAACGCTCACATCGATGTGCGCTCCCCCTCTGCAGCGTACACACACACACACATCCCTTTTTGGGTGCTCTATAGAGCATTTGTTCAATTTGCCAGTGGACACTGCACCCCTTCCATTAGGAGATGGAAACGGTGTAAATGAGCAACATCAGCTGCAGCCCATCAATCCTCGAACAAAAACAGCCTTTAATTTCTATCCGCCGCCAAAAGTTCAGGGACCTGTAGGTAGAGATTTACATACACATGTTCCAGACATCATTCATTACTCTCCTCCAAAGTCAGCCAGAGGAGAGGGGCCTCACTCCTACTCAAGGTGTTTTTCCCAGACAGAATGAGAAAGGCTCTGAAGAAACTTCAGTGCCATCTCATCCCAGTCCTAGCTTGGTGGAACCAGTGTGGGGCTTGTTTTAAGTAACTGGCGTAACCCATCTATACCCATCATCTTGCTCCTGACCTGGGGAGGCCACCAATGCTGCCCGGCAGCATCCTTCAGGATTCACCCTTCTTCTGATGCCAGTTCTGCCAGAGCTGGACTGAGACGAAGTCACTCTGAGTGAGTCCTTGTACCAAGGGAGCCCTGGGGATCCTCTCTGGGCTCCCTGCACATGTGGGCACAGCTTCCCAGCTCAAGGAAGGCACTTCCCTGTGCCACCTGAGAGAGTGGGCTGGCTTCTCCCCTCCATGCTCTCCCTTCTGGGAAATGCAACTACTACCAGCACAACTGGATCAACACCACCACTGAATGGAACCACTGCCTCGAGAGCTCCTCCCCTTTGCTGTGGCTGTCCTACCAAAGCAGGTCCTAAAGTAGCCTTAGTGGCGGGTCCCTTATATTTGCTGCCATCTCCACAGCTACTGCCCAAAGCATCCCTGTTTGTTGCCAGGACCCTCATAAGTTCACGCCGACCACTGTGGCTTGCTGTGCTTTGGTGCAGCCTTGAAATGGCCAGTCTCAAGAAGACCCTGTCAGATACTACCAGTTGGAAATATGTTGGTGGTTCTTCCTCCTCCCACATGCCAGGACCTGCCCAGGTCTCCTCATCATCAGCCTCATTTCATCCAGGCACTGAGAAACCCTGCCTGAGGCATCTCCTGGACTAGGGACACTCAGGTGTCCCATAGGACATTTGCACCCGCAGGCAGGACATCTCTGCACCAGGGCAGGGAGCCCCCGCTTCATCTATGATCATGCTCTGGGTGTGGGGTCACAAACAAAGAGGCCAGGGGACAACAACTCTCGCCCATGGTGGCTGTGAGCAGGGATTAGTTCTCAGAGGACTTCTCAAGGCATGGGGACCCAAGTGGCAGTCACAGAATGGTTTGGGTTGGAAGGGGACCTTAAAGATCATCCAGTTCCAACCCTCTGCCCTGGGCAGGGACACCTCCCACCACACCAGGTTGCTCCAAGCCCCCTCCAGCCTGGCCTTGAAACCCTCCAGGGATGGGGCAGCCACAGCTTCTCTGGGCAACCTGGGCCAGGGTCTCACCACCCTCACACCAAAGAAGTTCTTCCCCAGATCTCATCTCCATCTCCCCTCTTTCAGTGTCAAACCCTTCCCCCTCCTCCTATGGCTCCCCTCCCTGATCCAGAGTCCCTCCCCATCTTTCCTGGAGCCCCTTGAGGGACTGGAAGGGGCTCTAAGGTCTCCCTGGAGCCTTCTCTTCTCCAGGCTGAACCCCCCCAACTCTCTCAGCCTGTCCTCACAGCCTTCCAGTCCCAGCAGGATGGGTCAAGGTGTGGCTGTCACACAGGCCCTCTTACACTGTCATCACCTGGCTGCTTGTCTGAGCCCCAGAGACCCAAGACCCCATTTTCCAAGGTCTTCAGTCTAAAACCTTAATCATCAGCCCAGGCTACTTCCAAGAATCCTTTATCGCTGTTGTGACAAGTGTACCTCCTCACCCAGATGGTGGCTGTCACTCCCATCTTACTGAAAACAAGACCTTTGGGACATGATTTTCTATCTGGGAGCATGACAAGGAATCGTCCCAGGTGATTAGTCCTGCTTGGTTTGTTCTCTTGAAGTGCAATTTCTTTCTCTCTCCCTCTCTTTGAGAAGGCAGCGATGCCCAAGCCATCCTCAGCCTGGCCCAGGAAGCAGGAGAGGGGTGGAGAGACAGGCACGTTGCACAGGGTGAATTAGCAAGCTGTCTGGTTTCCATCGATTTGCTTACGCCGTGGCAGCAATCTGTCTTTCCAGACACAGCGTTTCGGTTTTATGACCCGAAACACCAGGCAAAGCAGCTCCTGAGCATCGGAGGATGCAGCCCAGGAAATCCTGCCCTCATCACCGTGATGGATAAAAGCTTGTTTAAAATGGTTCCCCACGCACAGAGCTCTCTGCAAGCACCTTCACAATGATGGGTGCTTCAGACCTTCCTTGGGTGGTTCATACCTTCCTTGCTCTCTCGTGTGAGTAGGTAACAAGGCTGCTGTCCTGTTTGGCCAGCCAAAGCCCCTGAGACACCATAGCAGCAGCCGGAAGGTGATGGTGGGACATATCCTGGCAACAAACACTATCCTTGAAGAGAGGAGCCTTCACAACTGCTCCCAGGAGTCAAAAAATCACAGAATGCTATGGGGTTGGAAGGGACCTCTGGAGATCATCTAGTCCAACCCCCTGCCAAAGCAGGGTCACCCAGAGCAGGTTGCACAGGAACGTGTCCAGGTGGGGTTGGAATGTCTCCAGAGATGGAGACTCCACCACCTCTCTGGGCAGCCTCTGCCAGGGCTCTGCCACCCTCACAGGAAAGAAGTTCCTCCTCATGTTGAGATGGAACTTCTCATGTTAAAGTTTATGCCCATTCCCTCTTGTCCTGTCACTGGGCACCACAGATAAGGTTCATGGATGCAGTCAGAGCTGGGAACGTCACTCTGGATTTGTGCAGCATCTGGCACACAGGGACCTGATCTAGGTGTCTCCAGGTCCTGCTGCTGTAGCAGTTTGCAGTAATAGCTATGATAGAGGTGGAGGAGGAGGAGGAAGAAGAAGGAAGAAGGAGAGTGAAGGAGGAGAGGGAGAGGAAGGATGGAGGAAGAGGAGAAGGAAGAAGGAGGAAAAGAAAGGAGGAGAAGGAAGGAAGAGCTCTCTGAATTCATCATTAAGGTATTTAATGGAAGTTGAGCAATGCCTGGATCTGTTCAGTATGGAACGAGACCACCATACTGTTTTCTCCCCAAGCAGTCAGTAAAGTAGCTGACCTCCTGTCCTCTGCTCTGGCATAGAGAAGACGCCGGAGAGCAGAAAGATGGACGAATTATGGGAGAGAGATGCTGCAGAAACGTCGACCAGACTAACAGGACCATATCAGACACCACGGAAGGCAAAAACCAACCTGCCCCCATGGGTCTGCTGTTTTCCTACAATCCCATTTGGGACAAAGGTGACTCAGGAGAATTGGAAAGGAATCCATGGGTGGCATGAAAGTGGGACAACGTCTGTTCCGGAGGCTCAGAGCTGGAAGGCTCATAACCTCCCTTTGCTGGGGCTGCAAGGGACACTCTGGTCCAGAGAGGGCTTGTAGGAGAGGAGTGAGCTGCCTGCTGGGCTTTGTGCTCTGGGATTCAACCAGTACATGCGCACACCATAGCTGTGATGGAGGACCAGGGACCTCAACCCACTCCCACCCCTGGCCATGCGCCCCAATGCAACCTCACATCTGGCAACATCTGCTTGGGCCATTCCCTAAACACTGCATAAAAAGACCACCCCAGGTCAAGGTGGGCATGTCCCACCTTTGCAAGGTGACCCATGAGGTGGGAGGGCAGCTGGATGCAGGAGTGAACGGAGCATTGGTAGGACGGGCAGATGCCCCTTCGTGATGTTCCTCTGCTTCTTACTCAAAATCAGCCAGAAAACTGCTGCTGGAGCTTCTTGATGCACAGGAGCCTGAGCAGCAGTTCACTGCCAAACCACCTCAAGATATCTGTGCAAGAGAGACAGGAATACACATGGAAATATTTGGGATTTTATCATCTTCCTGAAGAACCAACAGAGAGGGAGTGCAAATTACTGCTTTTTATTGCAGCTGGCAAAAAAAATCTGTAAAGTATCAAATGCTGAATATGCTCGTGATACTGTAGGTGGGAAGATTCTTACAGATTATCTAATCCAATCCAATTCAGTCCATACTCTCACGGTATTTACAGTACCACAGTCCTTACCGTGATTTCAGAGTGGTATTTCAGAGCCGATGCTCCTGAAGGTAAGATCGAAAGGTGAGTAAATTCTCAGCTGAACTTGCTCTTTACTGAAAAGACAGAAAGAAAAAAGGAAGAAAAAAAGAAAATAAGAGAAAAAGAAATTTAAAGAAAACGGGGGAAAAAAGATGAAGAAAGAAATAAAAAGAAGAAGAAAATGAAGAAAAGGAAGAAAAGGAAGCAAAAGATGAAAAGGATGGAAAGAAAAAGACAAAAGAAGAAAATGGAAAAATAAAGAGAGAAGGAATAACAAAGAAGGAAAAAAGAAGGAAAATAAAAGAGAGGAAAAAGAAAAAAGAAAAAGTGGGGGAAGAAAACAGGGGGGGGGGGAAGAAAAGAAAAAAAGGAAAAGAGAAAGCCAGCAAGCAAGAAAATCTAGAGAATTGATAGTTTCCAGCCACTAAAGGAACAACCTCAAGTCATTTTTTAAAAAGTCTGAGTCCTTCCTAATAAGATGCCCAACAGTCTGTGAATTATACAGCCATAAAACTTCTACTTGCTTGTGACATTTGCTGGTTGGAATAAATCAGGGCTCAGAAAAGAGGAGACGCTTCGGAGTTCAATGGGTATTATCCTAACTCTAACCGTATTAGTGGTGGTCTGAAAGCAGGACATTGTCAGCCAGACAGACGGACGATGTTCATAACCAATGGTAATTTGTAGGACGCATAATTTGCTACTACCAAAATAGCACAGCATGTGGGTTTTTTTGCCCTTTTTAGTCTATAGTCGTGTCGTTTCTTTTGGCTTGCTGAAAGAAATCTGCTCTGCACAAGCAGAGCAAGAGCTCAGCCCTTCAGCAGCTCATATAAAACAGGTGGCCAGGCATCGGGGGAAATGCAGCTTTTTTGAAAAAGCTAATAAAATAAACAGATGATTATAGAAAATGAAGATGAAACCGGCTTCTCTTTCAAAAACAGAAAGTCAGGGACTAAGTTTAGACTGAGCAAACGCTGATTGAAAACACACCCTGCCATCACCTCGCTGAGTTTTCCCAACTACACAGAGTTTTCACCTTAAAAAAAATATTTAGGAAAAGAAGAGTCATCCGCTCCGGGCTGATCATCCTGGATGCAAAGACCAGCTGCCCCTGGCTTACCTGGGCTGTTGGCTTAACATCAACCAGGCTGGGGGCTCCTGGAAGTCAGGTTAAGATAAACTTGCCGTCTGAAGCCTTCGTCCCTGCCGTCATCATCTCCCCACCAGACGAGAGCACGCAGCACTTACGTGCAAGTGGAAATTTGGATCTGGTTAAGTCCCCAATCCTTTAATTTTCCACGGGGAAAATGTTAGGAGGTATCTCTCCTGCACGCTCCAAGGCCACTCACTTAAAGCCTTGGTTATTTCATGGCGGAGATTCACCAAAAAAAAAAAAACAAAAACATAAAAGGGGAAAAAATAAAGCCAAAACCCACCCCAGAAAATAAATGCCTGTATCCCTAACAAAGCAGCAGGGTGGAGCCAGCACACCCTTATATTTAGCTGCAGGCAAAGCCTTAAAGTTGTAGCACATTTATTTTCCATGAATCATGTCAAAGCTACAAGATCAAAAAACCCCCCCAAACTCTCGCTCTTTGCCCCGCTCTGTCTCTCAGGGGGCATATTGGCATTGCTGTTACCACCATTTTATTTTTATTTTCTGATCTGAGGAGTTTTGGGATGGATCAGAAACTTCAACAAGCCCAGCTGAAGTTACATCAAGTAACTGTAGCTGCAGTACGCGAAGTTTCCCACAACCCTGAATTATCAATTTAATTTTTTTACAGTGGAAAAAAGGAGTTATCAGGCTCAAATCACACTTCATAATATTTGCTGGTCTCAAAGGCTCTGAATTTCTCCTATTTCTACCTGCCCTGGCAGAGCAAGTGCGGGCAGCAGCCAAAGTCAAAGGCCACCTGCAGAGGGCACGATCTGCTGGGATGTCCAAGACAAACAGACACGGAGAAGAAGGGAAAACAGGAACTACAGAGAGGGAACTGGAACCTGCCTCCCACCCCTCCCGAGGCTGCATCCAGCCCTGACCACCCCACCACCTCCCTCTTGGCCTTCCAACTCACTTTTGCTTTCATGCAACGCCAAGGGCCCGGGTGTCGTGGCAGATGCTGGGCACTGAATTGCAGCCTCCTTTGCCAAAGCGCAGGGACAGCAGAGGGCTCAGCCAGCCCCTAAAAATTGTCATCTGCACTTTGCCACTGGCATAGCTGTACTGTGACGGCAGGGTCTGGAGCCGAGGTTATCTACAGGGACTTTGCGGGGGGAAAGGGAAATGAGACCACCACGCCACTGCAGAAGCTGCCACTGACCCTTCAGAGATCCCTACACAAGCTTTGGGGAATAATCTTAAAGGACCAAATGTGGAATTTCATCTTTCTCCATCTTTTGCCTTTAGCTCTGCAGCAAAGCTGAGTGCAGAAGAGTGCCTGAAAACCCTCAAGAGAAGAAATCAATTGTTTCCTTGCCGAGTAATTAGCTACAGAACTTGTTTGGTTAGTCATCCACTCATTTTCTTTTTTTTTTTTCCATCCAAAGGGTTGTTCACTCAGCAGTCGTAACACCTGAGAGCAGGACAATCCACAACCCAAGCTAAGAGGATCCCCATGCTCCAAATGGCAACCACCGCTGGGTCAACCCTGCCTTAGACAATAAAACACAGAAACATCAACCAAGCCCAAGCTCTCCCATGAAAGCCTGTCTCCGGGTCCAGCAGAAATCTGCTCCCTTTCACTGATGCTTCAGCAATATTGGCCTCAAAGTCTATTTTTTTCATGCATTTTAAGAAAATATTGAAAATATTTCTGCTCATGCTCTCCGTGGGTAGGGACGACAGTCCTTCTCGCATGTCTCACCAAGGGACAGGGAGGTCCCTGGCAGAAAGGCACCATGCTGCAGTGAATTCCCTGCCTGTCAGCATAATTTTCTACATCAGATCAGTAGATAGGAGTGAAAAGCCATTTTGCCTTTCCATCCTGAGTTTTCAAGCTGATTAGCAATCTGGGAAATCCTCTTGCCCTGTGCAGGGCCCCATAACAGGACCTGACATTTAGCCCATGGTAAAGAAAGACAATCATCATGGGTTTAAGAGCATCAGCCTTTGGAATGATGTCCCACAGCTTCCCCCAAGCTTTCCCCTCCAAAGAGCTCCAGAGCTGTTTGCAGGAGCTCCTTGGCACAAGGTGGAGAATCACAGAATGGTTTGGGTTGGAAGGAACCTTAAAGACCATCTAGTCTACCCTCTCACCTCAGGCAGGGACAGCTTCCACTAAACCAGGTTGATCAAAGCCCCGTCCAACCTGGCCTTGAACACCTACAGGAATAGGGCCACCACAGCTTCTTTAGGACCACCAATGAGCAGGTTCAGCTTTAGCGTAGGGTGGCACCATGCCACAATGACAGCCAAGACGTGGCATGTTCGATTGCTACACCAGATGTGATTAGAAGTTGGTAATCAACTAATTATGCACACAGCATCATATGTTGACACTAAATGGGTTTTCTTCTCATGGTGTCCCTCTAGAGCAGCTTGTCTTGCCGCACAGGCCAGCTCTGGAGGGACACCAAAAGAAAAAAACCCGTATTGTGTCAATGTACAGGCATTTGGAGAGGACCCAACAGCAGATCTCTTGACTGAAAGAGATATTTTTGTTTGTTTGTTTTCAACTGTTGCTTGCCAGTGCAGGACCTCACGTTGGGCAGTTGTCCTAGCATACAATTTACATGCCAGATGCTCTTTCGTCTTGCTAATTGTTGAAACAAAGTGGATATTGAATGAGGTCCTTTGAGGTTGGCAGGGTCTTCACATATGGCCAGCGTTGAGCTAATTCTGCTTCCAGTGAATGGAACAGCAAATGCACATTGGTAAAATCCTCTTTGCTTTTTCTTTTTAATAACACAAAACCGAAAGCACTAGAACAATGATGAATGTCCTCAGAAACCCCTTCCCCTGTTCAGGTCAAACCCCTTGCTGGCCTCCAGCTTGCAGAAAGACCAGCTGAACACCAGAGATGGGCAAACCACCTCACGAGGTCCAGCGGCAGCTTTATTCAGGCTCAGATGGGGACGAATCAGCCAGTCCTTCCTTCTCCTAGTCCACGTGTGCTGTGCTCTCCAGCAGAAATAAGAGGAGCCGAGCAGCAAGCTCACATCAACGGGGAGTTTAAAAAGCTGAGCAGGAGACTGGAAATAGGCCTAAGTGATGGGCATCAGAGCCTTGGTAGGTGTTGGCCTGAGCTACAGGAACCTGGGTACCACGAGGGACCACTTGAAAGACTAAGTCTCATTGCAGGACACCATGTAAGAGATGGGTAATCTACACGGGACCACAACACATCCACTCAGGTCTGCACCATGGGAATAAACACCGTCTGAAAAAGATGTCTAGCCCTATATCTTGTTTTTAACTGTGGCTGACATGGGATATGCAGGAGAAACGTACAGAAACGTAGGAACATACAGAGATGCTTCCTTCCCGCTCAACACGCCAGTTGCTGACCATCCATCCACCTGTGAGAGCTTCCGAGGCTGCAGGCTGCATCTGAATCCTTGAGCCAGCAGCCCTCGCTGAGCCTTGAATTCGTCTAATTGCTTTTTGAAACCTCTTCTATACCTTTGGCCTCCAAAAAACTTGGTGCCAACAAGCTCCCCGATTTAATTATGCACAATGTGAAAAACGATTTCCTTTTGTTTGCTTACAACCTGCTGCCAAATAATCTCATTTCGCAGCCATTCATTTCTGGGTTAGAAAAGAGGCAATGAATAAACTGTTCCCCGCTCCCCTTCTCCACACCAGTCATGGTTCGATATTTCTGTCTTTATGAAATCTCCAAGGTTTTTATAACCCCAAGGGACCTCATCCATTGAGCCACTCTTTCTATGGGTTCTTCCTACCTCCTTCTGCATTGGGGTGCACATTGGCCAAGATGTTCCTGCACCATGAAGTCCATGCTCTCCTTCTCAACCTTCATCCTAACCTCTACTGTTCAATTCCTCATTCGCTTCGATCAGAAATTCAAGCCAAAACCTAAAATCCTCCATCCAGACACCCCTGAGCCTCGGCGCTCTGGACATCTGGTTCTAAATTTTGCAGCTTGCACCCATGATCCCTACACACCAGATGGCTACAGTGAAAAAAATAGTCATTCTTCTCCATGTCCAAGCCACAGAAAAGCTGTAGCATCACTGCATCTGCAGCAGCTCCCGAAACAGAGGGTGGGCCATGGGGGTGGGAGAAAAGAACACAGAGGAACATCAAAGAGAGCAAGACCTTGGGCAGACTGGAGGCAGGTTTTATTATCCAAGAAATACATTGGCCAGAGATGCCCCATCCCTGAAAACATTCCAGGCCAGGTTGGATGAGGCTCTGACCAACCTGATCTAGTTGAAGATGTCCCTGTCAATAATAGAGGGGTCGGACTAGGTGGCCTTTAAAGGTCCTTTCCCACCCAAACCATTCTATGACTATATGAGTATGCATGTTCCTGCACAAACGTATGTGGATGGCTGCTCTCCTAACTAGGACACTGCAGTCTTAAATCTCAATGCTCAGCATGGCACAGGGCAGGGCAGTGTCTCCAGCTTCCTCGATATTTATGTTGCAGCCACCCGGATTCATTTTTTGCTGACCACACTGGTCACCCTCCCTCTGCAGAATTTCATTAATGCTGCTTTGCTGGTTGGAGGGACAAAACAGTCTCTCATTTTTATTTTATTCCTCCCCTCTCTCCCTTTGGCTTCAAAACACTTCCAAGGATCTCCTCCTGGTGTCTACACATAACGTCCTTCAGCGTTACCCAGAGTGAGACAACACTCTGGGGCTGCTCCTAAGCCTTGAGCCCTGATACCAAACCATCACTGACAGAGCACATTGAGCACAAAGGACCTCATTGCTGAAGATCAGCAGCCCAGCCTAAGACCAGAAGGGATCTCACCATCACCACCACGGTGCAAACCTCTTCCAGGGCAGATGTAGCCCTTGAAGGCAGAGGTTGTAGAGCCAGAGTTCTGATCTCAGCACCGGGCTACCCAAAATGGACTTTCGAGCCCTGCAGCCACCCTGGGGAGAGTCAGTTATCCAGGAAATCCAGGGATGGACCTCAGCATCCCCCTCATGGAGCCAGCCTTGCTCTGCACAGCACTGGCTCGATGATTTTTTCCCAGCACAGGAGCTCCAGGAGGATGTCTAAATGTTTCAAAGCCACCAGCGAGAGCAGCCACCAGGAAGCTACCCAAGCTGCCTCCTCTCCCCCCTCAATCTACTGTCAGCAGACACACGCACCAAGGAGTTTTCTAAAAAGGGTCTCAGAAAGAATAAGGTGCCCAACTCCTATTCATCTGGGTGGGAGTCAGGCACTTCACGCCACCAGTCGCCTCAGAAATTCCAGCTTTACTGCTACAACAAAAAGGCAATATTTTTCTACACAGGGGTTATAGGATGTGGCCGTGGTGGCATGCGTGGGTGTGCACTTACACGTTATCTAAAGGCCCAGATCTGCGAAGATGCACATAAATCACTCGACTCCAGCGAAAACAGCAAGAATGGACACCAAAAAAAAAGACCCGGGCACCGAGATCAGACCCACCGCGCCAACACCAACGTGTGCTGCTGAGGTGTAAAAGAGGGAGAAAGAAAAAGAGATGACACGTAACATTTTTATTCCACCTCACGGCCAGTTTGCTTCTGCATCAAGTATGTTTTTCTGTGTCCATATAACACTTGCCAAACTCTACTTAACTCCTCGCCCCTGTGATGGAAGGTGCTGCATGGACGCTGGCTGGGGTTTCCCATGCTGGGCCTGGTGTCCCCCTCTCCCCGCGGGGCAGTGGCAGGGACCCGAGCAGTCACCCCAACAATCGTGATGCCTTTCCCACCCCTTTCTCCTTTTCTTTGCCTCTTTCCTACCCTCCTTGTGTAGTTAAAAAAGATAAAAGGTCAGCTTGCTGATCTCTGAGCAAGGAGGTGAGGCCGCTCATGGTGACCAGGTGTTCATAGAATCATAGAATGGTTTGGGCTAGAAAGGACCTTAAGGATCAATCTAGTCCACCCCCCTGCCCTGGGCAGGGACACCTCCCACCAGACCAGGTTGCTCCAAGCCCCCTCCAACCTGGTCTTGAACCCCTCCAGGGATGGGGCAGCCACAGCTTCTCTGGGCAACCTGGGCCAGGCTCTCACCACCCTCCCAGCAAAGAAATTCATTCTAATCCCTAATCTAAATCTCCCCTCTTTCAGTTTAAAACCATTCCCCCTCATCCTATCACTCCCCTCCCTGACAAAGAGTCCCTCCCCATCTCTCCCGTAGGCCCCTTTCAGATACTAGAAGAGGCTCTAAGGTCTCCCTGGAGCCTTCTCCAGGCTGAACAACCCCAACTCTCTCAGTCTTTCCCCATATGAGAGGTGCTCCTGTGGTTAAAGGAGAGGAAAGCAAGGAGGCAAAAACCCGTGTCACCACACAATGGTACAGAGTGGTTAGGGAGGAGGTGACACCCTTTCTGAGGCTTTGTTGAGAGACTTGCAGGATGCCCATCCTCACCTCCTACACTCAGGCAGCAGGAAAAGGTGTCTCTGCCTCCCCCTTACTGCTCTGTCACTGGATGTGGCCAGAGAAGACACCAGGAAGTCATTTCAGGGAGGAGATCACCAGCGTTGATGCACTCTATATCACTGCCCCACTTCCACTGCAGCACTGGAGACCTCTGGGCTTGCTCCACGTCTCCACCAGCACTGAGCTGAAATGGTTTTCCAAGCACACAGGCATATGGATGCCCCTTCCACCCCATCATCAATTCTAGACAGGCTCTCTGCCAGCTGTAAAGGGACAGTCCAGCCCCAAGTGGCACACAGTGATGATTGCCACCAGAAAACAGTATCTCACCTGGCACAAAATCCCCCAATAAAAAGCAAATGTGTAAAAAAAAAATATGCTGGAGCACAGCTGAACCTCAAGCGTCCTGCTACGGCTGCTCTGAAACTGGCAGCTCTCACAGAATCACATGGGGTTGGAAGGGACCTCTGGAGATCATCTAGTCCAACCCCCTGCCAAAGCAGGGTCACCCAGAGCAGGTTGCACAGGAACGTGTCCAGGTGGGGTTGGAATGTCTCCAGAGAAGGAGACTCCACCACCTCTCTGGGCAGCCTCTGCCACCCTCAAAGGAGACAACTTTCTCCTCATGTTTAGGTGGAACTTCCTATGTTCAAGTTTGTGCCTGTTCCTTCTTGTCCTGTCCCTGGGCACCACTGAAAAAAGACTGGCCCCATCCTCCTGACACCCACCCTTGAAGTATTTATAAGCGTTGATCTGATCCCCCCTCAGCCTTCTCTTCTCCAGACTAAAAAAAGACCCAAGCCCCTCAGCCTCTCCTCTTAAGAGAGGTGCTCCAGGCCCCTCCTCATCTTTGTAGCCCTCTGCTGTCCCCTCTCCAGCAGTTCCCTGTCCTTCTGGAACTGGGGAGCCCAGAGCTGGACACAGAGCTCCAGATGGGGCAAAATAAAAGCTCTCAAAATAAAAGCTTGTGAGTTTTATTTTTCTATTCTTCCTTCTAATGCAAAGTGACCCTGGCGTACCTACCCCCTTCAACCCCACAAGCACACAAGCAACGCCCTACACACATCGCCTCCAATTGCCTCCATAGCTCCTCCACGCGCTCTTCATGCAGGAACAATTAAGCTTTGCTCAACTTTTCCATTAACCCAAACAGCCCTTAGTCATGTCTAATGAACTAACGAGTTGTTGGGTTTGTGTTTTGCTTTTTTTTTTAATCTGATTCAAGACTCATGTCTGCCCGGCTCAGACACATGCAAAAGGTTCAATCCCTCAGTGCCTTGCAGTCAGACATCAGTCTGGCTGCCTCTTGTCCCTGCTCTGCAGAAGCCGAATGACTCCATGAGAAGCCAGACATCTCAGAATTAGGTCCTAGGATTTATCCTAGGAGTGTCTGGCTGCTAAAAAGACTGCAGGCACCCCTAGGACTCATTTGTCAAAAGCATCCACCCCAAAAGACTCTGCAGTTAGGTGGCAACCACGTCACACGGCTCTGCCACCAGCAGATTCACCAGCATCTAGTATCACTGCAGGTGTTTCCTCAGGTCATTGGTAGGGTCTCTAGCAAGACATTTATCCTCAAGAAACAAAGGAGTTTCAAATTCTTGCTTGCCCTCCATCAAATTTGAACCTCAACCACCACTTTATTCAAGAATTACAGGAGGGAGATACGTAGACACAGAGTCCCAGGTCTGACATTTGTTTCCTTAAAAGCCAGGCTAAAAAATGTTACATGCCATCAGGGATTCAATCAATTGAACAGGCAACCAATGAAAACATGGAAAAGCATGATGCTAACAGAATTAATCCACTCCCTTTGATGCCCCAGCCACTGAAATAATCATCAGGAAGAAGTTAGTCTAGACCGACCGAGGTTAAGCCACCAAGTTCAGTAAAAGGCAGGAGAATTCGCAGAATCACAGAATGGTTCGGGTTGGAAAGGACCTTAAAGATCACCCAGTTCCAACCCCCTGCCATGGGCAGGGACACCTCCCACCAGACCAGGTTGCTCAGAGAACCCTCCAACCTGCCCTTGAACCCCTCCAGGGATGGGGCAGCCACAGCTTCTCTGGGCAACCTGGGCCAGGCTCTCACCAGCCCCACTGGAAAGATTTTCTTCCCCACATCTAGTCTAAATCTTCCCTCTTCCATTTTAAAACCATTACCCCTAAAGAGTCCACCCTTTCTTTTACTATCTCGGGCTACCTGCAGATTCGGGAAAGAGCTGCTGCGCTTGTATCCACAGAGACAATTTTGCAGTTGCAGTGGTCAAGGATTAATTTGGATTCATTCTCTTCATAAAGAAGCAAGGTTAATAAAAAACATGAAAGTCTCTGCATCTACATTCTTCAGTACATCACCTGCCCAGGGCGTAAGCTCCACTCTTGTTTGAAAGGGAGGAGTGATAATAGGAAGTTATGAAGCTTGTAAAGTCTTCATGAAAATGAGCCACCTCATCAAGCAAGAGCCAGTAAGCGACACCACTACGAGAAAAGCTGCAATGTGAATCTGATAACTGACCATTCCCATCAGAAACTCTGTCCTGAGAGCTGACACCAGCCCCTGAGTCAGCTCCATCCCAACATCATGCCCGGTAAGCACCACACAGCGTGAGCTACCAAGGACAGACCAGATCTTTAAAGGATTTCCTCCCTCAAGGGTTAAACCTGATGCCCGGGATCAGGCACTGTAGGTTGCCTTACACAGGCTCATTCATAGAATCATGGAATGGTTCAGGTTGGAAGGGACCTTAAAGATCATTGAGTTCCACCCCCTGCCCTGGGCAGGGACACCTCCCACCAGACCAGGTTGCTCCAAGCCCCCTCCAACCTGGCCTTGAACCCCTCCAGGGATGGGGCAGCCACAGCTTCTCGGGGCAACCTGGGCCAGGCTCTCACCACCCTCACAGCCAAGAAGTTCTTCCCCACCTCTCATCTCCATCTCCCCTCTTTCAGTGTCAAACCCTCCCGCCTCATCCTATGGCTCCCTTCCCTGATCCAGAGTCCCTCCCCAGCTTTCCTGGAGCCCCTTGAGGGACTGGAAGGGGCTCTAAGGTCTCCCTGGAGCCTTCTCTTCTCCAGGCTGAACCCTCCCAACACTCTCAGCCTGTCCTCACAGCAGAGGAGCTCCAGCCCTTGGAAAATCTTCACGGCCTTCCTCTGGCCCTGCTCCAACAGGTCCATGTCCTTCCAGGCCATTCTCCATTGGCAGAGCAGCATCCAGCCCTTCATTAACGACCTGCCGCTTTACTGGAGACATTGGGGTACAAACCAGAGTAACCCAAGAAGAAACGGCCAAAAAAAAAGAGACGACCCTCAGGTGATGCACCACGCCATCTGACCCAGCCCAGCACCTAGAGAAAACAGCCCGGATTTCGCCCCCTTCCCCTGCCTTACGCCCCCTTTACCCCGCTCTGATCCTCTCCCCCTCCGCCTCCCTCCAGCCCGCGGCGACTGTAATTACGGCTCTCCTCGCCGCCGCGCAGCCACACCACCTCCAGGTACTTAACTTCTTTTAATCTTGCTTGGTGTTACAGCCCGGGCAGCCCACTCATAACCGTCTGCTACTCTTCTTCCATCGCCCCTCGATTCATCAATAGCCATGTCAGGCTTTGACCTCCAATTTTCTAACCGCTCGGCTAAGCCACTCTGCCACTGGCCCCGTTCCTGCCTTTGTTAAAAACGAGGGGGGGAGCCTCATTTGCTTTCTTATTTGATCACCACTTCACTTCTGCGGTGTGCACTCTGCTTCCCCGTCTCGCAAACCCATCAGCCAGCCCTGTTCAAGGCTGGTGCTGGGGCTGTTGTTACCTTTAATGAGAGGAAATTGCAGTTAATGCTTAATTTTAATTTTTTTTTTTTTCTCCCTCCTTTAATTTTTTTTTTTTTTTTTTTAATGGCTTTCCCAGAAAAAGCAGCTTCGGCACAGCGCTGCCACCTGAATGCTAATGAACGTGGAAGGGACCCGGCGTGTCTGCCTCCCTGCCAGACATCAAATTGATTCTCAAATTGCTTTGATGACATAAGGTGGTTGCACAGTTTGGACCCGTGTGATTACCTGAGTGTTTATCTCAGTGGGTTTTTCCACTGGCCTGCTTTAAAATAACCCAGGCTGCTGGAACTGGACCTTCATGATGGAGGTTGTGGTCCCCCAGGCTGTTGCCAGCCCACTGAGCCTGGTCTGAATTTGGGTAATTTGGATATTGCTCCTGGCCAAGCCTGGTTGACTGCAGAGGTCAATTTGCAGCTGAACCTCAACTACTTCTTTAGCTCTTTGCTCTCGGAGGACAAAAAGAAAACCACAGAGTTAGCAGATGCCCCATCCCTGGGAACATTCAAGGTCAGGTTGGACGGGGCTCTGAGCAATCTGATCTAGTTGAAGATGTCCCTCCTCATTGCAGAGGAGTTGGACTAGATGGCCTTTAGAAGTGCCTTCCAACCGTGCCTTCCAACCCAAACCATCCTATGATTCTAAGACATGGATGGTTCAGTGCTAGGAAGGGGTCTTGGCTGTCTAATGAAATGACAAAATAAATTTCTCTTGGAGAAATTAGGCTGCTGTTTGTGGGCCAGGACAGCGTCTGACCTACTGGCTTACGTTCTCTCCTTGGCCAAAAGCATGAGGATGAGGAAGGAAAGGCAATCAGGGAGCCAGAGGATGTGCTGAGGAGCCAGGAGGTCCCCACGGAGAAATATCAGTGCTCAAGCACACTCATCCCTCCTTCCACAACACTCATCTTCTGAGTGGATGCTGGATGGGAAGGAGCTGCGGCTGACAGAAGGGAAAGGTGATTTAGTGATGGCTGAGACCTCTCCTCCATGAGCAAAGGCCCAAGACGAGGAGGGAGGAGAACACAGCCTGCCAAATGGAAATCTGAGCATCGCGTCGGGCCAGGCGCCGGTTTTAGACCCACGGGAAAGGGCAGCGAAGCGAGGTGGCAAAAAATATGAACCCTGCCCCATTTGTAGGAGAGGTGGACACCCAGTACTTCATCAAGCCTGGTGAGCAGAGGCCAGGTCAACAACTTTGCCGCGGCCAGAGGGATGCCAGACGGTCACCGTGCTCGGCTGGTATTAAGAACTCAACAAAAATAAAGGGATAAACTGTTTCGGGCTGAGCTCAACCACGGAATCAACGCGGATCAGAGATGGGGTAAGGGGGAGTGAAGGGAAATGCGAACCACTCGCATTAACCTGTGGGTAACGTCGGCAGTGGCCCCAAAGATAGTTTTTCTTCCATTCCCACGCAGGGCTCTACCTCGGAACAGGCAACAGCTGGAATGCGAGAGGCTGGAAGCACGATTTATGGAGTGCTTTGTTGACCCCGAGGGGATGAGGGGAACAGCGGGATAGTATTTATTATTGCTATTTAACATTAAAAGGAGTATGGCTCGTCGGCGGTTTACATTTCTGGGGCACCTTTCATCTCGAAAGATAAGAGAAGCATCCCACAAACAAGGGGAGGGGGCCGGGGAAGAAGCCGGGGGGAGAGCCAAAGCCTCACCACTCGCTCTACCCTGGTTGATATATAGAGATATATATGTGTATTAGGGACCAGAGAAATTCAAATCACCTCCTTTGAGCGCAGCCATTTCCCGTCACAGAAAACACCCTTCTCCCCAGATCTCTGAAGCCCTGCCGTGCCCACACGAAGTAATAATCAGCATTTCCCTCTCTACTTCGTACCGCCACACAGGCACTCCCGATTGGCACTATATAAAGAAAAAAAAAAATAATAATAAATCACAGGCACCCTAAATAGACTGGAGGGTAGGGTTTTGCCCAGGGGTGTGCGGGAGGAGGATGCTCCTCCCAGGATGATATTTTTGGAGATATTGTTAGCAGGGTGAGGGAGGGGATTCTGTCCCTCTGCTCCGCTCTGGGGAGACCCCCCTGCAGGGCTGCCTCCAGCTCTGGGGCCACCAACAACAGAAGGACGTGGACCTGTTGGAGCTGGTCCAGAGAAGCCCACCAAGATGCTGGGAGGGCTGGAGCCCCTCTGCTGGGAGGACAGGCTGAGAGAGTTGGGGGGGTTCAGCCTGGAGAAGAGAAGGCTCAGGGGAGACCTTTGGGCAGACTTTCAGTACCTTAAGGGGCTCCAGGAAAGATGAGGACAGACATTTTAGTAGAGAGTGTTGCGACAGGACAAGGGTTAATGGCTTTAAACTAAAAAAAGAGGAGATTCAGACTAGATATCAGGAGTAATTTTTATACAATGAGGGTGGTGAGACACTGGCCCAGGTTGCACAAAGAGATGGGAGTTGTCCCGTCCCTGGAAACATTCCAGGTTGGGTTGGATGGGGCCCTGAGCAACCTGGTCTAGTTGAAAATGTCCCTGCCAATGGCAGGGGGGTTGGAGTAGATGGTCTTTAAACGTCCCTTCCAACCCAAACCATTCGGTGATTGTTATCTGTCCCCCCTGGCCAAAGCAGAGACATCTCCACCAGCAACCACTTGCAAACCCTGGTCCAGCAGGTACTTACACAAAACAGCCTCAGGATGACAATTTATCATGTTGGCAGGATTAGGGCCCTACCAGCTAAAGCAAAAGAAGAACAACCATGTACAGCAGGTGTATTTTTACACCATCAGCTTCCCAGATCACTTCTAGACCCTATCAAAAATTTGCTGCTGCCGCCGAAAATCTGTTCAACCACCTAAAATGAATTTTGTCTTGCGCCCCGCAGCAAAGAGAGCTACGAGTCGCCTTTTCCAGACAGGGTTGTTTCCAGTATGAGTAACAGAAAACGTGTTTCCCCACATATGGGCAGCCATCTGAAAGCCCTGCTACACCAACACGTAGGCAGAACCAAGCAAATGTTTGGTGACATTCCCCTATTGCTGTCTCGCTGTTAAACGAGCTTATAAAAATAAAAAATATAAAAAAAAATCTTGCTTCGGTGATAATTAAAACCGTTTTGAAAGCACAAAAATCCTCCAGAGCTCAGCAGCAAAGATTGCAGCAAATTGGGGAAAAATAAAGGGAGAATAGAAAATATAAACTCAAGCATCCCCCTGCCCATCCCCTCCCCCCGCCCCCCCCCCATCTCCTCCAGCAAACTGCAATGCCTTGCTGTAAGCAATTAAAGAAACAAAAGCCATGGGGATGCTGCCATCGCCCTGCACATGGTTATTCCCAAACCTCAGCTTTTGGATGACAGCTACCAGACCCACACCATGCAAAATGTTCCTCCAGAGGTTTTGTGACCTCCATCTCGCGCGTCGTGGTGTTGACAGCTCCGAGTCGCCGCTGGGCATCAGGGATTCTCCAGCCCTTCCAGCGGGATTGTTCGCCCCTCACAGAATCCCAGAATGATATGGGGTTGGAAAGGACCTCTGGAGATCATCTAGTCCAACCCCCTGCCAAAGCAGGGCCACCCAGAGCAGGTTGCATAGGAACACATCTAGGTGTGGTTTGAATGTCTCCAGAGAAGGAGACTCCACCACCTCTCTGGGCAGCCTCTGCCAGGGCTCTGCCACCCTCACAGGAAAGAAGTTCCTCCTCATGTTTAGGTGGAACTTCTCCCTGCATCCCAACCTCCCTCCAACTTGTGTTTTGGGATGCATTTTGGGAAGCTTCACCTGGTGATTAGGGTAAAGGAAGTCAATGTGTCCACCCCTGCCCTCCAACGTCCTCGGCTTCTCTGTTTGGGGATGCTGCCCTTGCAAAAAGCCCTCCAGTATTCCGGCCAGGACAGGCTGCTCTCTGCTGGAGCACCCGATAACATGACAGGGAACTGCATCCCCCGCTCCCCAGATTGCCAAAGGATGGTCTAAAAATGGGGGAGAAAAAGAGCACAAAGGATTTCAAACTCTGGTTAGGAAATTCAGCACCATTTCCAGAGTCATTTCTGGACAACCCTGTTAGATTTATTTTAATTTTTTTTTCTTTATCTCATCCATTTCCTTCTTATTAAATATCAACGCAGTGGGGAGCAGCACAATTTCCTCCAGAACCCAGAATAAAATTAGTAGGAGCTTACTCAGACACAAAACTTGTTTTTTCTTACTGATTCGCCTAATGGAGGGGAACAACTATGGTAGAAAGGAGCCAAAGATGGGATTGAGCCAGGCAGAGGATCCTCAAAGATCAATTGTCTCCTGCATCCCTCATTTTGATGATGCTCCTCCTTGGCCTCCAGCAGGCAGCACGATCCATCTCCTGCCCAAAAAGCTAAGGAAAGAGCACACGTTATTGCCTGCAAAGAGGGTACATCAAGACCCATGGCTTCCTGCAGTCCCCAGTGCAAGCAGGACCTCGCTCCACCACCAGATGGGTGGTAACAAGCAGGTTACCAGCAGGTAACGAGCCCTGCCAAAGGAAAGCATGTCTTCCATCACCAAGCTGCCCATTGAGCCTACTTGCCATAAAAAGGAGCATCCACCTGAAAAAAATCACAGAGTTTGTTTTTAGGCGGGTAGAAAGATGGTGGTAAGAGAGGACGGGCAGCGCAGCAGCTTAGAATCACAGCATGGTTTGGGTTGGAAGGGACCTTTGAAGTTCATCTAGACCAACCCCCCTGCCATGAGCAGGGACATCTTCAACTACATCATGTTGCTCAGAGCCCCGACCTTCACTGTTTCCAGGGATGGGGTATCTACCCCCTCTCTGGGCTTGGTGGACTCAGCTAGCACAAAGCTCCACGAGCTGTGGTGTCCCCTCCCCAAGGTGCCTCATCACCTCCTCCAGCCCCACAGTGATACTGCAATAGCTTTGGTCACTGGGACATGCAGGGCCTGCTTTACCATGAAGCCCAGGATGGCCAACGTGAGCTTGGATGCTGCGTTGGGCACCATGGGCATCTTTACACCCCCCACCATGAAATCCTGTATTGAGGATCATCAGATGTTAAGGGGATGTTCTACATGGGTTTTCAATCAGTGGTTTTCACCATTTTCAAACCAGGGCCCTTCGGGAGCTGGAACAGGGCAAATAATGATTTATTTTTTAATCCAGTGACATCTCCTATTTGTGCTAAAAGTAGGAGGAAAATGGCTTGGGTCAATGAGAAACAGATTTGAGGGGAAGGGAAAGGGGTTCAACAACATTAAAAAAAAAAAAAAAAAGAAAGAGTTTGCCACCCCTCCACGTTTTGTTTGAATCAAAACAAAATGTCTTCGTTCACTTCCAAGTCTTGTTTAACCTTTCCTCCTCCTAGCTGCAAACTGTCATTTCCAAACAAAAAGTTGAAAAGCTTCATTGAGAAGATGTCGAAAAAGAAGTGTTTTGGCATTTCCAAAATGACACGTTTCATTTTGACATTTCAAATGAAATGCCTGGACATTAAAAATAAATTAACTCCCCCCGGGGATTTTGAACGTATCCAGTTGCCAAATTCAACTTAAGCTTATGAATAGTCCAGGCTTTCCCAAATTCAGCTTTTGAATTAATTTACACTGGAAGTTCAGTTGAGTTTTGATCCAGCCCTGTGATGCCCTTGTACATGATCCTCCTCTGCACGTTCCCAAAACTTGATCTCCAGCCAACATCTCAAGTCTAGAAATATTTACACCTTATGAAAATATTATATATGAAGAGAATGGCTTAGCCTCTGACCCGACAACAGCCTCTCAAATTATTTTAACATGTGCTTCGCTCCTAATATACTGCTGTCATTCATGGGGATTAATGGTTGTTATTAATCACCCCATTTGAAGGCACGGAAGAAAACCATCTCCCCGTGCACAAGGCAGAAGGAACATTATTTATTCGCTAGCACTAACATATAATAAAAACAATTTCTCAGTAGATTTCGCCTCACATACACAGACGACCATGTCAAGCCATGAGTGATTTGCAAAGGCTTTGGAGGCACAACAAAACCAGCTGGCAATGACAACCAAGGTTATTGTCTCGCAACCCCTCTTCAGATGAGTAATACTCCTGCAGATGAGAACATCAATCAACCAAAGGCCTTGGTGAAGGGTTCCGGGGACACGGAAGTGGTCACACCCACCCTTGCTTTCCACTAGGCTGGTGGTGGGACTCAGCAGAGCCCCCAGGCCAGTTGCAATGCTGACTTGGGCTGTCCAACATGGTGGAGCTGCCTGCAACCATCATTCTAGAAGATATCATGCTCACTGGTTTCAAACCAGCTTGGATACAGAGTGGCTAAAGGAAAATTCACGCTATTAGGCCCATTGTCATTCTGGTGTGACTTCTTTGGGTGACTGATGGACCAAAGTGCTTTTGAGTCAGTCAAGGACAGAAGAACCTGTCCCAAGGCATCACCTGCAAGGTACCAACTTCTTCCAACTGCAAGAAATCTGAATGTAGGGTCCACTGCCATTAACAACACATTATCCCAGGCACAAATCCAAGCTGGACAGAAAATGCGTTGAGAGCAGCCCTGAGGAGAAGGGCTTGGGGGTGTTGGTGGATGAGAAGCTCAACGGGAGCTGCCAACGTGCACTGGCAGCCCAGAAAGCCCCCATACCCTGGGCTGCATCCCCAGCAGCGTGGCCAGCAGGGCGAGGGGGAGGGATTCTGCCCCTCTGCTCCGCTCTGGGGAGACCCCCCTGCAGGGTTGCCTCCAGCTGTGGGACCACCAACAGCAGGACATGGACCTCTTGGAACAGGTCCAGCAGGGGGCCACAAAGATGCCGCGAGGGCTGGAGCCCCTCTGCTATGAGGACAGGCTGAGAGTGTTGGGAGGGTTCAGCCTGGAGAAGAGAAGGCTCCAGGGAGACCTTAGAGCCCCTTCCAGTCCCTCAAGGGGCTCCAGGAAAGCTGGGGAGGGACTCTGGATCAGGGAGGGGAGCCACAGGAGGAGGGAGAAGGGTTTGACACTGAAAGAGGGGAGACGGAGATGAGATGTGGGGAAGAACTTCTTTGCTGTGAGGGTGGTGAGAGCCTGGCCCAGGTTGCCCAGAGAAGCTGTGGCTGCCCCATCCCTGGAGGGGTTCAAGGCCAGGTTGGAGGGGGCTTGGAGCAACCTGGTCTGGTGGGAGGTGTCCCTGCCCAGGGCAGGGGGTTGGAACTGGATGGTCTTTAAGGTCCCTTCCATTCTATGATTCTACAATCCCCATTTAGCTCTGATAGCTCAGGCGTGATGTTTTTCCTGCTTTCACTTTTTAAGGCTGTAATTTGCTCAGACTGAAAGCGCTTAGCACCAAAGGCAAAGGTGGGAACAGGACAGACAACCAACCTGCCTAGGACAGACAACAAACTTCTACTCTCCCGGATTCCTACAGGCTCTAACCCAAAATATCCTTGCAGCCTTCACTGAGACCCTGAAGGGGGCTACGGGAGGTCTGACATACCGACTCTCCTCCAGCGCAAACTTTGCATTGAACTGCACACTAAAGAATAACGTACATGTTTATATGCCTTGCTTGCCCAGCATGGTGCTCGTAGGCTGGAGGCTCAAGTTCCTTCTTCTGATTCACTCCTCGAGTGAGTCAAGCTATTTATTTGAACTCGAATCCACATGAGGTGCAGAACAGCTCAGGCTTCGGCTCAACGCCAACCGCACTCCTATTGTCCATGACATAAAAGCAGGTATCCCGGCACGGTCATGGGAGGTATGAAATACAGAAGACGACCAAACACTGCCTTTTATGAGACAACTACAGAAAAAAAGAATTAACACAATAGAAAAAAAAAAAAAAAAAGTATGTCTGCATTTCGCTTTTCTCTCCTGTTGTCCTTTCTCTGGATCCCTTCACCTCTTCTCTTTTTGAGTTGAGGGACAGGAGAAGAACAAGCCTCTTCACACCCAGCCTTTTCCCCACTCTCCACGTATTTCTGTGTTTAATCCATGCCCTTCTGTAGATTTTTAACTGCTGATTCCTGAAGCTCAGCCAACACCCCTTATTAAAAGAAGCTGGCTCTTCACCTGCTGAACTATGAACAGCAAAAAAACCCAAAAAAACCCAAACATATATATTTTAAAAAGCAACCTTATGGGAAACACACAGCTCCTAAGGAGGCTGCTCCTTTTTTCTAGGCTCCTACACTGAAAATCTTTTGGTATAAAGTTAGATGTGGGCTAACTTTAGAATCCTCCAGCTGAGGACCAAGGCAGCGACGGAAATATTCTTGAGCATGCCAGCGCATGTTAGCACTGGGCCAATGCACTAAGGTGGCATCTCCAAGACTTGGTGCACATGCACTCTTCTAGGCAAGATGTGTTAAAGGTTCCTGGACTCTTCTTCTGCAAGAATGAGTCCTGCCCCTGTTGATTGGCACGGCTAGTAATTTTGGTAACTATTTTGCTCCCGTAGAAGTTCCCTGTCATTCCAGGTGAGTGGACCATCCTCTCCATCCTATTGCACGTGGTATATTCTCCCACCAATACCAGGTTCAGCAGCATCCTGCGCATGAGCAGCTGCTTACCCAAAGGAGCAAAGGGCAAGGAAGAGCTCCAGGCTTTGGGAAAGGGGTTCCTGAATATGCATTTTGAGATTTAAGGTATTATACAAATGTACTTTCTTGGAAGCAGTTTCTGATGAGCTCTGCTCAAGATTACATCCAAAGAGCGGCAGCCCCCAGAGTATAATAGAGTTACAAATGGGCTCTAATAGGGTATTTGGCTGCTACATTAGTATTAATCCGCTCAGCAGCTAAATTGTGGGAGGCTCACGAAAACTATCCCTTTTCCCCACTCTATCAGCGAAAGGTCTTCAGCAATTTGCATCCAAACAAATGTGCTTTGTGAATAACGGGACCTTGCATGGGAACATAATTCTATTACCTCATTCAAGCAATTTTAGCCAAATTGTGCTTCCTCTTTGAAGAGCTGCCATTGGTGAGGAGAGATTGTTCGAAACCGCACATACAACAAAGATGGACATTTTTTTTTTGGTCATTTATTTCCAAAATACCTGCTGTCTGTCAGAACAACGCTTCTCCTTTGTCAGAGCCTATAAACATCACTCAAAGCCCGTGGTATCTCACAAGGGTTCAGTGGAAAGACTCCCAGGGTAGATATTTGAAGCTTTCCTTTAAGAAGAGGGAGTGGATTAACGGAAAGAAAAATAAATAATCTCTAAGGTCCCGGCTCCCTGCTGGTACGAGAGGGTGTGAAGCCCAACACAGAGCCAAGGTCACATCCATGGCACCTCTCTGCAGGCAGCAGGATTATCGTTGCGGGAAATACCAAGCTCCCATTAGGATACAGGGAAGAGTGCTTTAATCACTAGACTGACAAGGGGTAAAATAGTCACTAAGATTAAGGTGGGACGGCCCTAGGGCAGTTTGGTGAAGAGGAAAACCAAGAAACAGTTACCCTGTGTTGACATCCCATTGCCTCCCCACCTTTCTTCTCTGTCTTCGTCCATCATCTATGTTTCCCTGAACCATCTCACAAGGTGAGCTCTTTGGGACACTGACTGCATTTTGCCCCTCGCACAGCACCTCGCTCGCTGAGGCTGCAGTCCCAGCTACTGCCAGGATGCATCTCCAGCAAAGTGGTGGGCCTCCCATCTTCTACCTCCTTCCCACCTCAAAACTTAACACTGGGTATTCCCTGCTTCAAGCCAAATTCTGCATCTCAAGTCATTCGATGCAATCCCATTCCCCTGTTATCACAAGCATCAGCACAACTAAAGTATAAAAAGAAGAAAGAAATAGAGACAGAGATGCAGAAAGGTCCTAAGAGACATCCCCCTCCAGCATATATCCGAGACAAGCACCATTTGTATGCCTCTAAACCAGTAGCAAGTCATGGAATCATAGAATGGTTGGGGTTGGAAGGGACCTTAAAGACCATCCAGTTCCAACCCCCTGCCCTGGGCAGGGACACCTCCTACCAGACCAGGTTGCTCAAAGACCCCTCCAACCTGGCCTTGAACACCTCCAGGGATGGGGCAGCCACAGCTTCTCGGGGCAACCTGGGCCAGGCTCTCACCACCCTCACACCAAAGAAGTTCTTCCCCACATCTCATCTCAATCTCCCCTCTTTCAGTTTAAAACCCTTCCCCTTCATCCTATGGCTCCCCTCCCTGATCCAGAGTCCCTCCCCATCTTTCCTGGAGCCCCTTGGGGGACAGGAAGCGGCCCTAAGATCTCCCTGGAGCCTTCTCTTCTCCAGACTGAGCCCCTCCAAATCTCTCAGCCTGTTTTCAGGGGAGGGGGCTCCAGCCCTCAGAGCATCTTCATGGCCTCCTCCAGACCCGTTCCAACAGGTCCATGTCCTTCGTGTGGTGACGTTGAAGAAGGGACAGGCAAAATGGCAGCACAATAGGCTTTTAAGGGAAAAAAAGAAGGGAAAAACCATGGCCAGGATACAAGCAACTACTTTGCAAGCTACTTAACACAGATTAAAATAAGGGCAGGTTTTTTGGCTGGTGTCTGCCTGCAGTAGAACAGACTGGAAGAAGAGCCTGGTTGCATTTGAGGTCTGATGCATTTAGGGAAGATGCATGTCGTCCCCCAGAGACCCTGCCACCCCAGGCACAGCACATGCTGTCACGGACACCCTTTGGCTCTCCTGGTTACCCAATTTACTCGAAAGATTAAGCAAAGCTGCACTTCCCAGCAATAAAACCCTTCTCTGATGGCATCACTGGAGACCCCACTCCCACATTAATTCAGAAGCTGCCCATTACCTATTAATTAGAGGACACTATTATGCAAATAATGAAAATTAATTAAGCCCTCACTTATTAATCTTAAACAGTCTCTTCCTCACTGTTCTCCAATACACCCCAGGCAAGTGGCTACAATTTTTTTAATCATAAAAGTGACACCCTACTAGATGACACTTCTTTAAAGGATGTCTTTAATATCAAAATAAAATAAAATAAAGTAAAGCAGCCTTGTCTCCCGAGCGGGCGAGCACTAAGGAGATGTTAACCCAATCTCCCCCGGCCTGCCGGGTTCAGAGAGATGGGAGGTTTCCTTCCTAGAAACCTCATTCTTCTCCCAGGAGGCTGCTTCTCCCCACTGGGGAGATCTGGGCACCAACAGTCCTGGGTAGATTTCTGTCTGACCGTTGAGGCTGACACTGCAGCAGTTGACTTGACCACAGCCCAGAGGGACCACTGTGGGGCGTCAGGCAGCTCCAGTTATCCCTGCAAGTTCACCGAGTGGGAACCGAGAAGACCTGGCTCTGTGGGCAGCACGCGGGAGGGTTCCTGCCACCAGGAACGATCCCAAGAAGCAGAAGAAGGTTATTTATGCCTCGCTGCACTACATGCGTTTTGTTTTGGTTGTCTTCTTTTCTAAACCCACTACGACCTCATGAATTAATTTACTTTCTGAATTTCTCAGTCGTTTCTTCATTAAAGCTGACTGCTGATAATCATAACCAATGAACAAATGCTTCAGCCCATTGCTAAGACTCCTTTCATGCAGGACCTATACCTGCATCAGGTCAGGTCTCACCAGCTGAACACTAGGTTCAGGACTTGAACATCCCGGCAGATGTTTGCAGACTTGAGAGCATTTCTGGGGATCTTTTGGAAGTGGCAATGTCCAAGTTTGCCAATTGCACTTGCCAGTTGAAAAGAGGTAGCTTTTCCCGAGCAATTCACAGCCACAATTTCCTACTCCACAAATAAGAGGACAACAGTCATACTGATATGTTGCTCCATCTACAGTCCTTTCTGCCCCACACAAGATCTCCTGCACAGAGAAGATTCTGGCAGGGGTCTCGTAATGGCTCACTCACAGCCCTGACAACTACCAGATGCTCTCTTCAGTGAACATGAGGAACACCATCTCAGTCATGGGTTGAGCATGGCAGGTCGCGCTCAGCGAGAATGAAGAGCATTGCCAAGACCAAACATCAAGTTTCCACCTTGGAGCAGCAGACACAGGGACCAAAACACCAGGAAGCCAGGAGGGCTCTGAGCTCATGCAAGAGCCAAGGGCACGGCAAACATCATGACATCATTCAAAGGAGTGTTCATATTTTAAGCACAAGTCCTCCTCTGCATGCCAGTTTTCTATCCAGTTTTCACATCTATCGTTCCAAATGTCATGTGGGATTAATGAGCACGCAGTTCACCAAGGTAAGGCCTCCTCAAGGCACAATTTAATGAGAGGACTTTACCAGACTTCTCTGATGTCTGAGCTCATCCCAGACAGAGAAGTCTCCAGGCCAGGGTTTGGTGCACAGGTCACTCAGGACCACTGAAGGTCCACCCTGCCCAGCTTACAGAAGGGAGGCTCCTTCAGAAACCCCCCCTGGGCCAGAAGAAACAGGTCCCCGACCCAGGGACAGCTAGCACGGCTGACATCCATGGGGTGGTGAGCTACCAGGAGAAATGAACTCTCTCACATGGATGGTCGGGTTGAAGGTACACAGTTTGGTCTAAGCAAGGTCTAAGGGGTGACATTTGCCGTTAGGAAGACAAGCAAGTGAACTTGGAGAAGGGGGAGTGAAGACCTGGGGACTAACTCTATCTCCACACACAACTTAAGCAATGATTCTGCATCCCTCTGGGAATGATCTCACGGTTGGATGTGGCATCTTACAAAGGGGTGAGCTGAGGAAGGCACCAAACAACATTTGGGGGTGAACTGCATATTCCACATTAAGCCATCCAGGGGACAGTCATAGAGTCATAGAGTTGTCCAGGCCGGAAGGGACCTCCAAAGGTCATCTAGTCTGACCTCCCCGCGGTCAGCAGGGACACCCCCAACTAGACCAGGTTGCCCAGGGCCTCGTCGAGCCTCACCTTGAATATCTCCAGGGAAGGGGCCTCAACCACCTCCCTGGGCAACCTGTTCCAGTGCTCCACCACCCTCACAGTGAAGAACCCTCTCCTAATCTCCAGTCTAAATCTGCTCCCCTCCAGCTTAAAGCCATTGCCCCTCGTCCTGTCACTGTCACAGTCCTGGAGCAGGATGCCCATGACAGGGTCTGCTCCAGTCTGAAGACCCAGGTTATCCTGGAAGCTATTTCATTTTCTTTCCAGACTCAAAGCATCCACACGGGAAACCAGTGGGCAGTAGCTCACCCAGCGATTACTCCCTGTGGAGCATCCACTGTGCCAGATCTTAGTCACAGGGACGTGCCCTGAACTTGGAGCCTCTCTCACATCAGCTACGCAATTTAAATTTAATCCCCTTTACCCACCCCACCACACAACTCCAGCCAAAAGCGAGGAAAATCCTGATTTTAACAGCTCACTGCAAAGTCACTGGGGTCTCACTGCCAGGGCTGTTACCCTTTTCTCCTCCTCCTGGTTTCACCACCTCGTTTCCCACTCGTGCTGCAAGAACTTTAACCAACCACAGCTTAAAGGGTACAATAGGGTGGTGAGAGCCTGGCCGAGGTTGCCCAGAGAAGCTGTGGCTGCCCCATCCCTGGAGAGGTTCAAGACCAGGTTGGAGGGGGCTTGGAGCAACCTGGTCTGGTGGGAGGTGTCCCTGCTCAGGGCAGGGGGCTAGATCTGGATGGTCTTTAAGGTCCCTTCCAATCCATTTTGTGATACCCTCAGGAGCCTTTCTACATCCATGCGCCAAACAGCTCACCAGGGTGAGCGGAGGAGAGAGCAAAACTGCATCCCTCTTCTTGCTTCTCCCATGGTCATTTATCCACACTCTCTGGAGTGTGGATAGTGCCTCTGCAGACAGTGCCTCCTCCTCCACGGCCTTCAAGGCAACCTCCGGAGACAACAGCATCTCCTCTGACCGCCGGGTGGGTTTCCTCGCTGGCGTGTGTTTTACATTCACGCCGCGGACCCGCGACACAACTCCAAGGCAATTTTTAAGAGCTGCGATTGCTGTCACTGCCGCAAACGGCCCTCCGGCTCCTGTTTTTCCCCCATCTTGTATTTCTTTTCCCTCCCAGACAGGGTGCTGCCGGGTCCCTGCGAGGCCAGGGCAGCACGGCGCGCACCGCATCACCCCTCGCCGCGACGACGCCACCGGCCGCCACGGCGGGGGGCAGGGGGGCTACAGACGCCTCTTGCTTTGCAGCTCTTGGCGTGACTCAGAGCAGCCTGGGAATTAACGCTCGGAACAAGTGATTACAACCCCTGACGACTCCTCCATTACCACGCAGGGGTGAACCCTCCCAGCAGCGCCGGCCGCAGCTGCGCCCTTGGAAATGAGAGCAAAATTAAGGGTGCTGCCCGGCGAGGATGACTTTACCGAGAGCTGAGACTCCTCCAGACTGCTCCTCTCTTAACCTGGGACAAACCCAGGGGGGTCTGGAGATGGGAATACGGGCTTGGAAAACCCACGGAAGGGAAGGGAACCACCCAGCCTGCATTTAATGATGTCCTGAGCCCCCGCACGCTGTCATCTCCTGTGAAAAACCTTCTCCAAGATGCCAGCCTCCTCCCGAGTCAGCGTTTGCGATTTGGAGAAACCCTCACAGGCACTGCAAGCATTTTGAGATGGAGGTGCTGGGATCCTTGATCATATTATACGTATCTACCTCAAGCACTAAAATATGTGGCTTGGATTTCCTTGGAAGGGAGGGAATCCTGGTGGGAAGAAAGAGACAGGATTTCGGTGGAGGAAACGGAGAGGAGAGGGAAGGTTTGAAGGGGAAGGGAGGAGGGTTTTGGACTAAAAGCAAAAATTATAGCAAAAACAACTTACTCAGATGCTCTCCTGGGGATTTGGGGCCCTTGAAATGCCAACACGAAGCTGGCAGCCACTTTGCTGTGTCGGAGCCCAGACACGCCAACCCTCAGAAGACCAAGGGGAAGTCAACACCACGGCTTTGGTTTCTCCCAGCAAGTAGCAGGCTCTAAGCCCGAAGGAGGAAGCTGCAGCCCTTCATGCCCAAGCCTGGGACAAGCTGACGGAGAAGGGGTGTCCAGCAGCAGAACCTGCCTGCAGGCATCACCTGGCAAGGTGAGGAGAGCAAGGAACAAGTCAGGGCTGCTCTGGACCTCGCTGCCGGAGCACTTGCTGGCCATGCTGGCTTTGCTCTCTGCAACAGAAAGCCTGTCCTGATACATTGCTATGAGAGATGGCAGTGTAGGAAGAAGCTGGTCTCCTGCTCAGCCACCCGTGCTATGGAGAAGCCACTTCCACCCACAGATAAAGAGCTGGAGCATCAGAGGGACCTGCATGACATACCCTCGTCAGTCTGTGATCACTAGCACATGGACCTCAGTCGGCTTTCTATCACAAGGGGTAGATCATAAAATCACAGAACAGTTAGAGTTGGAAGGGATCTTAAAGACCATCTAGTTCCAACCCTCTGCCCTGGGCAGGGACACCTCCCACCACACCAGGTTGCTCCAAGCCCCCTCCAACCTGCCCTTGAACCCCTCCAGGGATGGGGCAATCACAGCTTCTCTGGGCAACCTGGGCCAGGCTCTCACCACCCTCACACCAAAGAACTTCTTCCCCACATCTCATCTCAATCTCCCCTCTTTCAGTGTCAAACCCTTCTCCCTCATCCTATGGCTCCCCTCCCTGATCAAGAGTCCCTCCCCAGCTTTTCTGGAGCCCCTTGGGGGTCAGAAGGGACTATACGGTCTTCCTGAAGCCTTCCCTTCTCCAGGCTGAACAATCCTAACTGTCTCATAGAAGAGGTGCTCCAGCCCTCTAACTGACAGAAAATTCCCCTACATTTTCCCTGGGAAGCTCCACATTGTTTCAGCCCCATCTTTCCAGGTGCCTCATAAACCTCTCAGAGCCTGGGAGAAAAGCATCATTTCTGCTCCCCTAATTGGGAAAAAGAGCACAGGAATTCAATTAGCAGATAAACATGCTTAAGCCTTCCTGCATGGGTAGTCCCACATGGGATTAACTCATGGGCTTCATATCTCAGGACCAGGTCCACATGGCTTCCAGCCCTTATTTAGGTACCTGTTCCAGCAGGTATCCAGTTCATGTATCTTGGTCTACAGCAATTTGGCCAAGGTCACACACAGAGTCTGAGCTGAACTCACAGCACGGAAGTTACAGTCACTAGGAAATGAATTGTGAAGCTCCCACAGAGGTCTTAAAAGGGAAAATAAAACCTCTCTCCCTCTCAGATCTAAACCACTTTGCATTAAGCCAAGCCCGTTCTGCTCTAAAACATCAACCCACCCATCAACCCAGCTGGATCTTAAGCCTTGCCTTTTGCTCATTAGCAGAAATTACCACTAACACAAAATTCAAGCTCAAGCCTCCCAGCAGATGCAGCTCAGGTGTGTGTCCCTCCCTCGTGCTGCCCAGTCCGTACCCCCTGTCCTCTCTTTCTGGACCCATTCCCATCGACCACCAGCTGGGTCGTACACGATGATGCTACCGTATCCTGGTGGGATGGACATTCCTCGGCTATAGTCTGGGTTCACTGGATGAGCAGCAGTCTAAGGCTCCTCATTTCTTTTTCACTGCCAAAAAACACTTCCACTGACCTCCCTCCTTCCAGCCGCTTATCCCACCCATGCAAATTCATCCCTGCCTTCTATAAAGTTTGCAAAGGTCAAAACAGCAAACTTCGGGGTCTCATGTATTTGAGAAGAAAGAGGAAAATCCAAGCCATCTGTTATTTTGAACTCTGCATGTATTTTGTGCAAGTTTCACAAGGCAGCAATCTACAAGTTTGGTTAGTGCAAATCAGGGTCATTTCACTGCAGACCTTCTCATGTCTCCCTCCTTAAGGAGGTGGAAGATCTTAAGAACCACAACTCGTAGCCTGCTGGCTCTGGGCCTCGGATGAATTTTGTATCGCTACAATTCACTGCCCATATTACAGAGAGGTCCAGAGACCTAGCCAAGAGGGCATATCATCACACCAGGCAAGCTACTAATGTTTTACTTGCAACATCAAAGACAATCCCTGCCCTGGAGAAGCAAAGAGATGCTCCACAGACAAGACAGTGGAAACACAAAACCTGGAATGACTCATCGTGGTCACCCAGACAGGTAGTGGCCGAGCCAGGGAAACACCCAGGTGTCCCCCCAGGGGGAAGGAAAACACCTCCTGGGACAAATTCCACTCCTCAACATCAGCTTTTTGCTACCTGTCCTCACCTTACTTCCTCCCCCAAGTTGACCTGTGGGTAGATACCTGTTCTGCAGCAAGAATGGACATCAGCAGGGTTCCCAGCTGCAGACAAGAGCTGACAGCTGCCAGAATCCAGCAAGAGTCATAGAATGGTTTGGGTTGGAAGGGACCTTTAAAGGTCACCTAGTCCAACCCCCAACCCCCCAGATGATGACATCTTCAACTAGATCAGGTTGCTCCGAGCCCTGTCCAACCTGACCTGGAATGCAAATATTGCCTGTGGAACAACAAGGACCCCACGGCCAAGTACCACTGGGCTTCCCATGCTGGGGACAGGGCAGAACATCAAAGAGGAACCCAGTGCAGCACTAAGCCCACCACCAGAGTCCTTCTCAGACAGGGAAGGCTCATCCTTGAGCAGAAGGGATGGGGAACACACCAATATCTTGCCTACAGGATCCTACCGTACCCCCACATTCTTTCCGGCATTTTCCTATCTCCAACATCGAGCACAGCCCTGCCTGGATATAAACCCAAAACCGACTCCAGCATCTTCATCACTTGATTCTGCCTTTCTGACATTCCACTTGGGCACCACAAAATGGGCAATAGCCTTGGAATAATGACTATAATTACAGTTTGGAAGGTCTTAAATCACAGAATCACAGAATGATATGGGGTTGGAAGGGACCTCCGGAGATCATCTCCTCCAACCCTCTGCCAGAGCAGGGTCACCCAGAGCAGGTTACACAGGAACGTGTACAGGTGGGGTTTGAATGTCTCCAGAGAAGGAGACTCCACCACCTCCCCGGGCAGCCTCTGCCAGGGCTCTGCCACCCTCACAGGAAAGAAGTTCCTCCTCATGTTGAGATGGAACTTCTTACATTCAAGTTTTGCCTGTTCCCTCTTGTCCTGTCCCTGGGCACCACTGAAAAAAGACTGGACCCATCCTCCTGACACCCACCCTTGAAGTATTTATAGGCCTTGATCAGATCCCCCCTCAGTCTTCTCTTCTCCAGACCAAAAAGACCCAAGTCCCTCAGCCTTTCCTCGTAAGAGAGGTTAGGTCTTCTAACCATCTTCGTAGCCCTAGGTAGCAGAGAAGACAGTTCTCCTCTTCATGACATTTCTGGTACGACATAAGACAGCCAATGACCCAAGGAAGGTCTGTGGAGTTGGACGTAAATGTTTCAATGTGCCCGTGACAGGGCTTCTCAGTGCTTCCTGTCTACTGCCAAAAATTGGGCTGCTCACCAAGTTTGCATGGCTACTTGGGCATGCATCCTCATCTGCTGTACACGAAGAGTCCTCCAAAATCCACCTGCTTTCCACTAGAAGAGGGCTACGTTCCTTTTCTATTTAAAAAAAAAAAAATAAAAAAATAAAAATTAGCGGACAGGCAGTCAGGAATTTCTGAGGTTTGACAGCCCATAATCAGAGACGAACTCGACAGAAATAGAAGTCGTCTTCGCAGGAAACAAACCCCCGAACTGCTCTCTCCATTCGTTTTTAGCAAGCAAACCAGGTGAGCGCAGCCAACCGCTAGTTATCCTCTGAGTCATGGGAACCAGCACCCGAAACACATGCTTTGCCCAAAGCTTTGGAGGACTGGAAAAAAAAAAAAAAAAAACAACAAAAAACAAAACAAAACAAAAAAAAACCCACCCAAAACATTATGCAAGCAATCTGAGGCAAGTTTTGAAGCTTGCAAATTCCCTGTGAAATCCAGGATCCAGATAACCAGGAGCTCCAGGGCTGAGGTCAGGCTGCTGCCGAGCACCTGCACTTAGTAATGCATCATTGACCAAGTTCTGCTCGGGGCATCAAAGCCCCACAGACGTCACCGGCTGCACAGTCTGGCCCGGTAACCCGTAATTTCTCTGTAATCAGAAGCAACAGGGTGAGAGCTTTAGTGGCCATACATAATGCATGTCTCCTGGCATCGCCAGGGAAGCGGGAGATGAGCACCACAACCGGCAGGGCCGGCCGCAACGCCCAAAAAATGGACACCTAAATAACCAAGAAGAGCTCCAAACGCCCCTACGATCCCAAAGGCAGTTGGGAGCGTGTCCTCCCCTCTCTCCGACCACATCCCAGCTCTCTTCCACGTCCCCCACGCAGCAAGACGTGGCTGGTTTCATATCTGGTGTCTCTGCGCTGGTGGACCAGCCAACTGCTGCCCCATGGCACAGACAGGGGCTGAATCTTGCTCGCACACATCCCCTCTCTGTCACACAGCATGAAAAATGCTTATAGAGTGGTTCATCAGCTGTAAGGGCAATTAAGTGCTCCAGGTACGAGAGACCCCACACTCAAAGGTCTCCGTGGTACTTTGAGAGCACCCTCTGCAATGGCTCCCTTGCAACCTGCTGCTGCTACTTTCCTTCCCATTCCCTCTGCCAGGCCACCATCAACCTCCTCTTCATCATCTTGGCTAGTCTCCTGCCATCCAGCCTGCAGTGCATCTCCCCTCAGATGTCCAATCTGGCCCTCATCCCAGCTGTGACCCTTCCTCCTTATCCCCAAATCCATGGAAGCTGCTTTATGCCCTTTTCCTTCTATTATCCCTTGTGTGTTCTTCCCCAGCACACCCTGACCCTTCCCTCCCCGCGTCCTCGGTCCTTCCATAAGAATCCCAGCAACTTTTGCACAACCCTGAAAACCCCTGAAAGCATTTTACATAATCCCAAAATGCTCTTCTCCCTGAAATCCACCATAAACCCACTCCACTGTGGACAATCAGGCTCTTCAGCTTGTGTGGCTTTCAGGAAAGAAATCTCCTCTCCTGGACACCCCTGGGTGGGCTTCACTCTAGGGCCAAGGTTCCACCTGGTCTCCTCCACTTGCATGATCACACCTCTACCAAGTTTTTCCAGTGGCACAGGTCCCAGACAGAGAGCATGTATTGGGAAGTCCCCCTTCCATTTTATATCAAAAAAAATGCAGAATTTGGACCAGAAACTATCCTCCTGGCCAGGTCCACCCTCCTCCTGCCTACCTGGGGCACCAACTACTCTGAGGGTGGTGAGATACTGGCGAGGTTGCCCAGAGAAGCTGTGACTGCCCCATCCCTGGAGGGGTTCAAGGCCAGGTTGGAGGGGGCTTGGAGCAACCTGGTCTGGTGGGAGGTGTCCCTGCCCATGGCAGGGGGGTTGGAACTGGATGATCTTTAAGGTCCCTTCCAACCTGAACCATTCTATGATACTATGAACTACAATGCCACCACATCACACTTTGCTCTCTTGGCCACGCTATGGTGAAGGAGAAGCTGCTGCTCCTTTAAAAGATTCGCAATGCACTAAACCAAGGATTGTTGTGGCAGCTGCAACCCAAGCAGCAGTAGGAACCGTCTTCTGGAGAACGGCATGGAAGAAGCCAAAGTCCCAGAAAGGGGGGTTTAGATCCTGCTGCCACCAAAATACCTGGGTTTCCCTGGGAGGAGGGCTCTCCCCCTGGCATGGGGGAGCACGATCACATAAATATCAGCCCTGATTGAACTGCACGGGGCATGACATTTACCACCAGGATGTAACCTTTGAATGTGTCTCCTGCCAGTGATTAGCGCTGAGCACACTCCGTGCCATTTAGCCATCACCGCTGAACGATGATCAGATCAAGTCATGACAGAGCTCACAAGAAACGTGCGAACGCAGTACGTGGAGAGCACCAGATGGTGCTCCCCAGCCCGACCACGAGTGAAGAGCAGTGGCGGGAGCAAGGAGAGCATCAAGATTTGAGTTGGCTTAAGCAGAGCAGACCAGGTGATCACCATCGAGCAACGTTTGCTATGGCAAATCCTGCAAATAAAGCCAGGGAAAGCTCTTCTGACAATGCCCTCTGGCTGTAGGCTTCAGCACATCTGGGGAAGGTTGGCAGACAGCGAGCTGAAGAGATGAGGGCAGACGGTCAGCAAGTGTCAACAGCAGCACAAATTGGGACCCATCAGAAAAACCTCTGCAAGAACTGGCTTCCTACAGAAAAGTGCATCTCCAACAACAGTCCTCTCTGCACAGAGAGCCTTCAACACTGCTCAGGAGGTCTGTTTTCAAAAATTTCACTAAAAATTGAGGTTTGATTTTGGAGAGGAAGATTAATGTATCTCAGTCCTTGCTGAGAATTTATCTATCTGCTCAGAGGATGGGAAACCAGAACCTTCCCAGGCCACCAACCCAGCATCGCTTGTTTTTTCATAGAATGGTTTGGGTTGGAAGGGACCTTAAAGATCATCAAGTTCCAAGCCCCTGCCACGGGCAGGGACACCTCCCACTAGACCAGGTCACTCAAAGCCTGGTTTCCATTTCTCTGCTCTGAACCTGTGAATCTTGGCAGACATCAGACACTTATTCTGGAAATCTCACCCCAGTTTATCTAAGCTGCAGCAAACGGTGAGCCCCCTGCATCGACTGGGGCGCAAGACCCTGGAATGAGCTTGCTCAGATCCTGTGTCATTTCTTGCATGGTTTGCATAAATGATTGATGGGTCCCCAAGGAGCAGAAGGGGATTTCAGAGAGAAAAACCCAGCGACAGACCTTCAGATTGAATAATCTTCACCAGGCTTCCACTGCCACCAGACAAGCACCTTCTCCTAGGCTATGGGGCCACCACTAGCTCTTCCCTTGTATGTTCCTCACCAGTCTCAAGACCAGAGAGGTTTACAAACACTAACACTTCTGGTTCCCCAGCAAAGACATGAGCTGTGGGAAGTGCACACCACAGCAACATGTCCAGAAGACCCCTGTCCTCCACCCCACTCCGTGTCCTGGGGAACCAACACCCAACACACACAAAACACAGCCTCAAGTCCAAAAACCATACCATTATCTAAACCCTCCATCCCATATACACACAGCAAATCACACAGATCCCTCTTCAGGGCACGTTTGGTACCAGGCTATAGAGGGTTAAACTTTACAGCCTTAAAAATAACACCTTAAGCCCAAAAAAGGAGGTGGAGGGGAGGAACAATGTGCCATCCCCACAGCTGGCCGCTCTGATATTTGGGGGGGGGGAAAATCTCACCTGAATTCTCATATAAACCAACCCAAGTCCCCGGGCGCACCAGGAAAATTAAAATAGGAACGAAGGAAATGAAAATAAAGCCAGAGAAAATGAAAATAAAAACTACCTCCTGCAATCCGACGGTCCCCGGGTCAGTTGCTGTGCGTCCTGGGGAGTTTTTGGGGGGGACGCCTCCACATCAGCAAATAATCGACCCTCTCGAAAGGACTGCGCCCCATCTTCTGCCTGCAAATGCTCCGCCTGGCGCTGTATATTTTTATTTTTTTTTTTTTTCTCTTTCCTACAGCGGTTTGACTCAGAGGTCTGGCCAGACTCACAGCTCTCAAATTCGTTTAATAAATCATCTCCTCACCACGCCCAGAAGCAAAAGGCAAATCTGTGTCTCCCAGGCACCTGCTGATTGGACTAACGTGCCTCTTGCTAATTACCCCGCGAGGAAGAGTAGGGCTCGAGTGACGTGTTTATGAAGATAAATATTTTAACTTCACAGTTAGCGCTGTAAACTCGTTCCAGCCAGAGAGTCTCTTAAGTTGATTCCAGAAGAAAATGCCTCGATAATTAAATTTATTTTTTTTTTTTTAAAGGCTATGAAATACTAATTTCGGTGAAATACGTAGCGTGTCTTTCAGGTGCAATTAGTAGCTGTTGGTGGAAGGAATAAGAAAAAAAGCTCGCTGGTGAAGCCCAGGGAAGGGATGGGAGTGTTTTCTCCCCTCGGCAGAGGGAATGCAGCGCTCTGCCCTATCTAATCTCACTATAGCAACGGGAAGACCTTGGCAACCCCGATCTTTACAGTTATTAAGACGGGAGCGGGAAGTGTCGGGAGCGCAGCGCAGAGGGATGCTCGGCCGAGGAGCTGACCTGGTTCCTACCAAGGAAACAAAGCACCCTGTCCCATTCGGGGGTGACGGAGGGTCTGCCAAGCTCTTGGATGGGTGGTAGCCCAAGGTTGGCTCCCCCAAAACTTTTCTTGTGGTGCCCTTCTGGGGGGAGACCTACTGCCAAAGAGGAGACGTGCGTCTCCCCACCCACACTGTGGAGAAGGATCTCCATGTCCTGCTGCTTGGACCTATTGGAGCAGGTCCAGAGGACGTCCCAAAAACGATCAGGGGGATGGAACACCTCTGCTGGGAAGACAGGCTGAGAGTTCGGGTTGTTCAGCCTGGAGAAGAGAAAGCTCCAGGGAGACCTTATAGTGTCCTTCCAGTACTTAAAGGGTGCCTAGAAGAAAGATGGGGACAGACTTTTTAGTAGGGCGTGTTATAATAGGACAAGGGGTAATGGTTTTAAACCAAAAAAAGGGGATATTTAGATGAGATATTAGGAAGAAACTCTTTTCACTGAGGGTGGTGAGACATTGGCCCAGATTGCCCAGAGAGGTGGTAGATGCCCCATCCCTGGAAACATTCAAGGCCAGGTTGGACGGGGCTCTGAGCTACCTGATCTAGTTGAAGATGTCCCTGCTCATGGCAGGGGAGTTGGACTCGATGGCCTGTAAAGGTCCCCTCCAACCTAAACTATTCTATGATTACCCAAAGCCCCAAGAAGAAGAGGCTGCTCTTGGGACCAAAGGCCGAGTCTGCAGCTGGCTGCTCTCCCTCAGCCCTCCTGATCTCATCTCCAGCTTTGGCCATAAGGATGTGCCCAGATGGGAAAGGGACAAGGAGGCTCCTCCACAACTGCCCCACAGCCTAGGGCTGCCAGGAACCTGTGCTGCTGCCATCCCAGTGCCTCTGGACATCGCTTGCTCGCTCTTGGCTCTTGCCAGGATGATTCACCCACAAATGCAAAGATCCAGAGCCCTCAGATCAACTTGTTGCAAAATACTACATCTTGGCGACTGCCTGGGCCAGAGCCACTTCAGTCCTGGGCTCCTAGAAAGCGGGGACAGCCCCAGAGCTAACCTGGCTGCCAACAACTCCAGGCCATAGGCTGGTCCCACCTGGACAGAGCAGTGTTTGCTGTAAGACTTCTCCCTTGTCAGAGAGGGACAGTTCACCAAGACTTCCTTAAAAGCCCTGCACCACCCCATGGAGTTCCTAGCACCTCCAAAAATAGACCCTGCAGTTCACAGACCAGCCCTGAACATCTCCCACCCGCTCTGCTCCTCCGTCTCACCGTGATGGCCACTCACCACAAAAGGCTACTGACTGAAGGACTACTGGCTGGGGACCCTGCAAGGCTAAATTACTACTGCTAGTAGAATAATAATAATATTACTAATCCATACCAAACTTCCGATGTGGCATGAGTTAGCCTTTTTGGTGGCAGAAGATGTGTTTTGTCTCTAGCACTGCACCTCGAACTCCCAGGACTATGTTTCCTTTCACTGCTCCCTCCATGATCATGGTTTCCATCCAAACTCAGCTGTTTCTTTCCTTCCAGCATCTGGATTAGACCAAAGAAGTTTCTCCACCACACTGTCCCACAACCCCACCCTACTATAGGTGCATGTCCCCAACCTACAGCAGCCAGGAGCAGCCCTTTGCTGCTCCACACTACCTTCTGCTCCCTACCTCCTCACCACCAAAGTTCCCAGCTGACTCCCAACCACAATCCTTGTGATCCCAGCTTTAACTCCTCCAGGGCTTTACCAGAATTACAATATAAAGCAGACAACTGGGACAATTCCAGGTGGAATTAGATGCTGCTGGTCATTTTTTTTCTTCCAAAGAGCTCTGTTGGGTGGACATTGTCCAGCTAACACCTTTGATAGAGTGATCAATGCTCTGAGGACAGAGCTACACTTCTACTGGGCTGTGTTGGGCTGTCTTTCCCCCACAGTCCTTGGAGGCAATTAAACAATAGCACTGGAAACACGAATCCTTCAGCAGATGGAAGAAAAGCTGCCAAGGAGGTTTTGAAGGCCCGGTACCTTTGGACCACGGAGAGCATTTAAACACCATGAATGAATGGAGAAGCAGCTGGAAAAGAGGTTAGATCAGATAAAGCAACCCTGATTCCACTCAAGAAGGGAGATGGTGTAGAAAACTTAAATATATGATCTCCTACCCTCAGCCAGCTCTTCAGATGGTCTATACGGGCCAAGCTCCACAGAACCACCCACCGAGGGCTGGACCCGAGCGTCTAGGACTCTTTTCAGCATTTGTCAGCAGTTTTGCTGGCTTTTATGGTTTATTTTTGACTGGGCTGGAAAGTACCTCCATCAGAACGTGCCGTGCCCTTTAGCGCACATTTAAACCGAGAGCTATCGGAGACAAATGTCAAGATTTTAATAACGGGCTAGATCCTCAGCTGGTCAAAAAACACCACCCTGCCACCCTCCCCGTGTCCCCTCTGTCCCCACTGCCGGCTGTGTCCCAGTTTCCAGTGGGAAATTTTGGGGGGGGGGGGCTGCCGGGTAGGACGGCGGCGGTGAGTAAATCAAAACACAGCGAGACAGTGTGTCATCCTAAAGAGCCCCATTTCGGCCCCAGACACCCCTCAGCGTTAGATACCGGGAGGCTCTTTATCTTGTCACCGGTGACTAAGAGCATCCGTGGCATGACGGTACCACAAAAATACAGGTGATGGAAAAATGGCCCTTTTCCAAGGAGGATGGATCTTTTATTACGCTCTGTTTATCTCTCATATTACTAAAGAGAAAGCCATGGAGCATGCGATCCTTTTAGGTTCTCTGAATCCACTTAGANAATTAAAAGCAATTAAAGGGAATTAATTAGAAGGTATGATGGAACTCTGAAAGAGGAAAAACAACTATGCAGAGTTCACTAAATACCCCAAACTTCTAATTGTCAAACTTGGAACTGCAAGCCCTGGAGGTTCAAAACCCCTGTGGCAGTTTCCGAAAAAAAAATTCCCATGGCTTAAACAAATTACTTCTTTGCCTCTAAGTCTGCATGGCGGACAAGTTTCTGAGCTTCTCCTTCAAACCATGAAGGCAGAAGCACATCTCACTCTCCCCTTCACTCCAGCAGCCAAAGCGGACAACCCACACCAGCATCTTGTGCCAGGAGTTGGTGCTTCAAATACAGTGTTGATGCTGTTGTCCCAAGTCTCGGGATGAGTTATTTGCATCTGCCCAACATATCTGGTAGGGTTTTCAAAGGGCCCTGGGGGTGGTGGGACCACTGTCTGCGCTTGAAGTCACCAGGATGAGACCAGGCGCTGGGTTAGTTGCGGGGGAGATGACTATTGGCTGGAGCATCTCACTTGTCACTAAAATCCAGTGCCTACATTTCCCACTAAAACCTAACAGTCCTTTTCATAGAATCACAGAAAGGTTTGGGTTGGAAAGGACCTTAAAGATCACTCAGTTCCAACCCCCTGCCCTGGGCAGGGACACCTCCCACCACACCAGGTTGCTCCAAGCCCCCTCCAACCTGGCCTTGAACCCCTCCAGGGATGGGGCAGCCACAGCTTCTCGGGGCCACCTGGGCCAGGCTCTCACCACCCTCCCAGCAGAGAAGTTCTTCCCCAGATCTCAGCTCAATCTCTCCTCTTTCAGTGTCAAACCTGCTCATCATCCCCAGTTCTGAACTGGAATGAGGATCTAAATCAAAACGTTGCCATGAAAAGGGCTGCAAAGAGGAGGAGCCCCCGGTCTCTCCAGGTCTTCTTTGCCAACTGCCTTGGCTTTAACCATGAGAAGTAAGGAAGTCCCCTACAGAGATCAAAACGCCCTTTATTAAGGGAATAGTGTTGATGGCTGGGAGGAACGACAAGAGGTCATAAAAAAAAAGCAGGCAGACATTGTTTGCCTTGGCCTCCTGGATACGTATTATTTTCCTGGGATGCAAGCTCCGGCCCCAAGCTGAAGGCAAGGATGCACAAAACAGAGACGGGGCCGCCTTGCCAACTCGGGGTTTGTTTCGGAAGAAACTCCTCACCCGCTGTTTCCATGCAGGAAGGAGACAATGGGGCAGCAAAGCCAGAGCTGCTGGAGGGTGCTTGGAAACCAAGGACCAGATCCTTCAAGGTTGGGGTGCGTGCATGGGGTGCATGCAGTGCCCCCCCAAAAATCCATATGGGGAGATGGGCAAGGTCGAAAGCTCCTTATGGTTTCCCCATGTTCTCCATCCATATGTATGTATGGACCTAACCTCTAGGACAAGGCAGATCCCATACAGATATAGGAACTGTGCAAAAGGCTCCATCTCCATCCCATGGACCTGTTGGAAAGGGTCCAGCAGAGGGCCACAAAGATGATCAGAGGGATGGAGCACCTCCCCTGTGAAGACAGCCTGAGAGAGCTGGGGTTGTTCAGCCTGGAGGAGAGAAGGCTCCGGGGAGACCTCATTGCAGCCTTCCAATATCTGAAGGGAGCTACAGGAGAGCCAGAGAGGAACTCTTTGTCAGGAAGCGTAGTGACAGGAGAAGGGGTAATGGTTTTAAATTGGAAGAGGGGAGATTTAGATTGGATACCAGAAACAACTTCTTTGCTGTGAGGGTGGTGAGGCACTGGCCCAGGTTGCCCAGAGAAGCTGGGGCTGCCCCATCCCTGGAGGGGTTCAAGGCCAGGCTGGATGGGGCTTGGAGCAACCTGGTCTGGTGGGAGGTGTCCCTGCCCAGGGCAGGGGTTTGGAATTAGATGGTCTTTAAGGTCCCTTCCAACTCTAACCACTCTACGATTCTATGCTCCCCTGCACCAGCAGCAGCCCTGCTGCCCCCTCTGCCTCTGCCACTGCTGATCCTGCCTCTTCAGAGACCCACAAAGCCCCGATTGTGTTTAATTAAGTGACCGCACGCTGATTTACACAACAATCACCCTGTTTCCAAACAGGCAGGCTTCAAGCAGCTCACCCCAGCGACAGAACCACGCTGTTCCTATGAAAGGAAGAACTTCATTATCGGTTACTTATTACAATTCAGAATTTTAAAAATACCTTTTTTTTTTTTTAAAGGCACAGCTAACATGACGCGGAAAACTGCTCATTTTCAACCCAAGCCTGGGGAGGAATTTTTTTTTTTTTTTTTTTTTTTTGGCTTGACAGACAGACTGTTTCATGCTTTGAAGTTAATTACAACTATTTTGCTTTATACATCACTCGCTCGGGACGTTATGAGCCTTCCAGATCTCCCTGGTTTATTCGGTACCGAGACAGACCAAGGTTTGAAAGTCATGGCTGTCACAGCTTCCATTAGGAAGATTGATCTTCCCCCAGAAGCAGCGATGGGAAGGTCTGGATGACACACAAGGTTGGATCCTGCTGCCTCTTACACAGCCTCAACAGGATCGCATGAAGATGAAGAAAAGCAAACCTGGGCTGGTGAGCATCTAACCTCCTGCCGTGGGACCTGACAGGAGCAAGGCAGCAGAAAATCAGCTCTTTAGGACATTTCAGTGGAGTATTTATGCCCGGTGTGGCAAAGCAGAGCCTCCTCCAGGGCTGGGTCTGCCAGGCGCAGGGGCAAATCAATAACTGATCAATAGCAGTAATCAAACTGTGCTTGGAGAAGTCATCGGAGCACCTACCAGCAGTCGTGACTACGCGATGGGATGGGAAGGCATCAGCTGCTGTTCCTCAGGGATGCTCCTGGAGACCCACTGCTGCTCGGGGGTGTGATGGTAGCACGTATGGCCACCTCCATCCCTAAATTCGGGGAATCTCCTGATTCCTCAGTGCTACACAAACTCAGATAACGAAGTGGTGAAGGAACAGCCCATCCCATGGCAAACACCAGGCGCTGCTGGGACAAGCACCTTGCAAATAAGGCCCTGCAAACAGCCTGCACCTCCTTTTTCCTCCACCCTCCCCACTCGCCCTCCATCCACAGGAGCAACATAATTTAGCTTTGGGCTTTTAATTCAAAGAGAAGAGCACCTAACATGTTGAATCTGGGTGACGCCATCCTTCCCGAGCGCCACGTTGAGAACACAGGTGGCACCTACATGGAGGAAAGACGCTGAAGATGCCGGATCACAGGCCAACTCAAAGCAAAGCCTGAAGAGTCACCAGGTAGCTCTTAAGATACTCCTACACACGCAGACACCAAAGGGACAGAAGAAACAGCTTGGCAGACGAGGAACTGGAACTCCTCTGAATGACAGGCCACACTCCTGGTGGAGCTGGTAGTCAGAGGTATCAGCGTGCAAAGCTCCTGCCTGGCTCTGCTGCCTGCCACTTCAGGCAAATATAACCCAGAGCAGATTTTCTGCTGGTGAGTTTTCTAGGAGCACCTCAAAGGCAGAGGACTTAGGGCCATGAAGATGCTCCGAGGGCTGGAACACCTCTACCATAGTAGAGGCTGAGAGAGTTGGGGTTCTTCAGCCTGGAGAAGAGAAGGCTCCGGGGAGACCTTAGAGCCCCTTCCAGTCCCTCAAGGGGCTCCAGGAAAGCTGGGGAAGGACTCTGGATCAGGGAGGGGAGCCATAGGACGAGGGGGGAGGGCTTGACACTCAAAGAAGGGAGATGTTCTAAGGTTGCCCAAAGAAACTGTGGCTGCCCCATCCCTGGAGGTGTTCAAAGCCAGGCTGGATGGGGCTTTGAGCAACTTGGTCTGGTGGGAGGTGTCCCTGCCCAGGGCAGGGGGTTGGAACTAGATGGTCTTTAAGGTCCCTTCCAACCCGAAACACTCTATGATTCTATGACTTTTAGTGATGGCCAAGCTGAAAACTGGAGAGAGAATCACGGGTGGTGAGGTTCTGCCCTAGTGCAGGAAGAGCATCACCACTACAACGCCTCGTCTTTGAACCATGCTTGGAAAGACCTGGTGGTCTTCAACCAGCTTCAAGCTACTGCAACATGTTTTTTGGGGGATATAGTGCCTGTTTTGGTGGAGGTTTCCTGCTTGCCAAGTTAGGCTAATTCACAAAGCAGCCTGTCTCCTCCAGGGACCCAGGTCAGGAGCCCACGAGTTACAACTCAACTGCATCTGCAGCAACCACTGCTGAACGCAGAAGCGCAGGGAGATGCTGCCCTTTAGCCTGGGGAACCTGCAACAGATTAACATCACCTTTTCCTTAGAAAAGCAGCAGAATTCAGCTTACAAATTAAACAGCAGCAGCTGATCAGCGATTAGCATACATTTTCCACTGCACGAAGCCATCACCGACAAAATTTTTTTTTTTTTTTTTTTTGTTTTTTTTTTTTAGAAAAGCACAGTCTCTACAGAATTATGCTGCCTCCAGGCTCCACTGAGTTTGCGGCGCCCCGTATTTGTTTCCCAGCTGAGACGACTGCAAGTTAAGCGTTGGCTGGTGCTGCTGCTGCAGGGATTGTGCAGCTAAATAATTCAGCAACCAATTACTGTTTAACAGCATCGCTCCCCGCCGTTCGAGCGGCGATCCGGCATCCAGGCCGGGAGACTCCAGCGAAAAAGGAGGCTGCCAGAAGCCTTGGTTTGATGTAAAGACATCGACTCGTGCGCTTCTTCTGCGTAATACACAACTTATTGACGGGGAGACAAGGCACACGGCGCGTTTCGTCGCACGCTAGATAAGGGCTGTAATGAATCCCTGCTTGCCTGTGGGTCCCCCCTTTGATTGCCACCAAAGCAAACTGGTGAGGGCAGAAGGATGAGAAGCTGGTGGATGAGAAGCTCAACGTGAGCCGGCAGCACGCACTGGCAGAGCAAAAAAAAAGCCACCTCCTGGGCTGCATCAAGAGGAACGTGGCCAGCAGGTCACGGGAGGTGATTCCACCCCTCTGCTCTGCGCTCGTGAGACCCCACCTGGAGTACTGTGTCCAGCTTTGGAGTCCTCAACACAAGAAGGACATGGACCTGCTGGAATGGGTTCAGCGGAGGGCCACGAAGATGATCAGAGGGATGGAGCACCTCTCCTATGAAGACAGACTGAGGGAGCTGGGACTGTTCAGCCTGGAGAAGAGAAGGCCCGGGGGAGACCTCAAAGCCTCTTCCAGTATCTGAAGGGGCTACAGGAAAGCTGGGGAGGGGCTCTTTGTCAGAAAGTGTAGTGACAGGACAAGGGGGAAGGGTTTGACACTGAAAGAGGGGAGATGGAGATGAGATGTGGGGAAGAACTTCTTTGCTGGGAGGGTGGTGAGAGCCTGGCCCAGGTTGCCCAGAGAAGCTGTGGCTGCCCCATCCCTGGAGGGGTTCAAGGCCAGGTTGGAGGGGGCTTGGAGCAACCTGGTGTGGTGGGAGGTGTCCCTGTCCAGGGTGGGGGGTGGGACTGAGTGATCTTCAAGGACCCTTCCAACTCTAACCATTCTATGATTCTAAGGTCCTGCCCATGGGATGGTACCTTGGTCAAACGAGCTGCTGATCAGCTCAGGAAAAACAGAAAACAGCACGACCTCACGCTCATTCTGTGCCCAGATCAGCAAATCTGGATTTCTCCCTCGTCCCCAAAATGTATGGGACACCACCGCATTTGATGCTTTCACCACCAGCATCAGGGCCACCTCAACCAAGCCAGCTCTCCAGCAAGGGCAACCAGGGCTCTCCAGCTCAGATTCACCCCAGCCTGCCTCTGCATCTGGATGGGGACCTAAAAAATGCAGCTGCTCTCATTTTTAAAGACTCATCGATTCACAGCATGCACGACCAGCTGCCCTCTTGGCTCCGAGACGGGAGCTTATCTAAGGCCTGAAGCTGATCTGCTCCACGCAGGCCACCACCAGAGCTCACCCAGCCCACCTCCATGGCCACGGCTCAGTGGAGAAACACCAAGTTTTTAAAGACACATGTTTTTAAAGACATCCCTCCTGCCGACCTCGGTTCCTTGGTCGTGTGGCTTTAAAGCTTTCTCCTGCGCAGCTATAAAAGGGTGTGAGAAAACTTGGAAAGGAAACCCTGGGTGGTACAGACAACTGGAACAAGGAGCAATCTGTGCCCAGGGCAGGGGAGGGGGGTGGCAGGGCCCACACGGTGCCAGGCTGAATNAAACAAAAAAAAACCACACACCACACACACAAAAAGGGATTATTCTGCCTTGCGCTGCTCCCCCCTCCCCACCGCCCCTGAATCCTCGCTCCTATGGACCAGAGGACACCGTGGCCCCAGCAGCCTCTGGATGGGCTTAGCATCAGGGTTGTGCTTTTACGCTCCCCAGGTTTCTCCCTGCTTGTTGCTTTCTTTTTTTAAAGGAGGAACCATGGCCACCGAGCCAGCCGGCAAAGCCAGGGCACGGGAACGCCCCGCTCCCCGCAGAGAGCTGCCAGCCAAGCGCTGTGGGCTTGGAGAAGCGGGCAGCATCCCCCAGCCCTGCCTCCAGTGTCCTTGCACAAGGTGCCACCAAGCATGCCGGCTGTGGTGTCCACCCTGGTGGTTCTCCTCCAGCCCCCAAAGCTGCTGTCACTCCAAAAGATAAAGTCTTAAAAACCTTTCACCCTCGTCATTCCAAAGAAAAGTTCAAAAACTCTGTGTTTTCCAATGCCCCACTGCTGGCCATAGGTCTACTCTTACCTCTTCTGCGCTCCATGCTCAGGGATGTCCTCTCCTGCTCCCCCCCATCTCAGACACCTCTCCACCATCACACTCCGGGGCTGCCCCAGAGCTCACCACCAGGAACATCTCCTCCCTTCCTGCCCATGGGTTCCTCTCCTCCCTCCCCACAGCTGAGGCTCATCATCCAGGCACCTCCAGGTCAGATCCTTCACCTGCAGCTCATGAACAATCTCCCACACACCCAACCACCCTTTCAAGCCCCACTCCCTGGTATCACACATTTTTTCCATATCTCTCTTTTTCCTGTTTATTCAGTGTCTTACCCATCGTGTACTCCCCTGTAAGAGGACCAGAACTCATGCTTTATTCCTTACCTCAAACTATCTCCATATCTGAGCCGCCTTCCACTTCTCTCTTCAGGCATAATGAGAACAAGCAAGACACAAATGCCATTTTCTTATAAATTAAGGTTAAGGTTTCTGAAAGGAACCAAAAATCTCTATTGCTGCGGGACGGCACATCTTATTTAAAAGAAAATCCCACAGGAACCCCAACTAAACAACTGTCCATAGACACAAGTCCTCCTCCTACATCCCACGAGCAATTCAAAAGGGCTCAGGCAAGATAAAGCCAAAAGATGGATTGGGGAGTGCGGGAATCAGGGGAAGGTGAGTGTTGTGGGACAGATCCACTCTTGTGGAACTTCAAGAGGACTTCAAAAACGCCTATGAACTAAAGCCAACTTGCCAGCAGAAGAACCCATATCAGACAGGAAGGCAACCCCAGCTGATGTTCTTCTGCAGTAACGCAGGACAGTGAGGATAATTAGGCTGAACAGGGTGAAAAGGTTTCTGCTGCGCCAAAGACAACTCCCTGGCTTTCTACTCATCACACTGCAACTTAAAAATCTCCTGCTTAAATTTAGTTGCCAGCACATCCAAGGCTTGGTCCAGCCTTAGCCCAGCTACTCCAAGCTTACAATGGAGAAAAGTCACCAGGGTGCAGAAACAGCTGTGTGCAGACATCTGGTTTTGCCTGGAGACACAGGTCACCCTCATCCAGGGTACCCTAACCATGCATGGGGACCTCCTGGGACACAGCAGAGCTGCCCAGACCTAGAAGACAGCACTGATCACTGCTTCCCAGGCTTTGCCCAAGTCCATGCGCACACCCTTCCAAGCACCCACACAAGAGAAGCCACCATGACCATCTTCAGCTGGTGTCATACAATCATAGAATGGTTTGGGTTGGAAGGGTCCTTGAAGGTCACCCAGTCCCACCCCCCACCCTGGACAGGGACACCTCCCACCAGACCAGGTTGCTCCAAGCCCCCTCCAACCTGGCCTTGAACCCCTCCAGGGATGGGGTAGCCACAGCTTCTCTGGGCAACCTGGCCAGGCTCTCACCAGCCTCAAACCAAAGAAGTTCTTCCTGAGATCTCTTTTCAATCTCCCCTCTTTCAGTTTAAAACCCTTCCCCCTCGTCCTATGGCTCCACACCCTCAAATGTGTCAAACACCACAGCACTCCTTCAGCCCAAAGCAGTGCTGAGCCCAGCTCAGGATCTGCTCTCTCTCTACGGACACCGATGCTCCTCTGCCTGCTCCAGCCATAAAACCTTCTGCCCACCCCACAACTGGCTGGGGCCCGTGGTACTAGAAGCTACAAAGAAAAAGGAAAAAAAAAAAATCGCGATTATGAATTGCAACAGGCACATCTAAGTCACATTTTTCTTCTTTTGCATGTCAGAGCTTGCTCCTCTCAGGCATTTTTATCTCAGCTCCTTGACACAGGATGGGGCTCTCCCTCCATCATGCAGAAAAGAGAGACCACGGCACCTCCTGCATCCCACTGACCGTCTGTCCCCAGCCCTGGGTATCAGAGCCACCCAGCAGCCCCAGGAAGCCTACAGCTATGCACGGCTGCTGCTCCCCGTTAGGAGGAACCCAGGCAATTCAGTTGTGTCCATGTGAGCCGTGATAATTACAGCAAGCCTATGCCCAAGCAACCTGCCCCGAGCATGGAAGATGCCTGGAGGAGAGCAGGACACCCTGTGCCCACTTCTCCAGGCACCTGTGAAAACCCAAAGCTTCCCCTTTTATTCCTCTTTCAAATGAGGGTTCCTAAATTTTCATATCAAGATGATAAGAAACAAAGCCAGCTCTCCACCCCCATCCTAAATTTAACAGAAACTGGAAGACCATGGGCTTTGCAAACCCGGGCAGTGCGTTGGGTGATGGAAAGAGTCTGGGTCTTTTTTTTTCCCCATTGCATCCATTTTTGCAGGGTTAAGGTGCAATCCCACCACGGCCCCCATCTCCACTGGCAAGGCAGAGGGTGGGTTGGGAGCAACCACATGGCTTGGGGATTGCTCTCAGTGCCTTTGTCAGGTCCAACAGCCTCAGGGAGATACAGCCCTTTCACACACCAAAACTAGAGGCAGAAGAGGGTCAGAAACGTGGGAAGATGTCTCAGGCAGGGTCACACCAGCCTGCACAAGGTCACCTTACTGAGGTCACCTCAGCAAGGTGAACCCCAAAGCGAAGACTGAAAGTCTGCCACTTCCACATGGATCTCGACCAAGAAGTCTGCAAACCTCCCCCATGGTGCTCTGCAGTGCTCAGCCTGGTTTAAGGAGAATTCCCTTTTCCTTCTTCCCTCCCTGAAGACTCATCTTAAGCATCTCCAGCTTCGAAGAAGAGCAAAACCTCACTGCTGTCCCTCCAGAAAACAGAAGCAAGCAGAGACACCAGCACAGCCCCCTTCCCAAACTCAACCACACACCAAAGCTACCTACCACAATCCTCCCCGTATCCATCCACATCCACCTAAGAAAAGCTGCTCCATGGAGATATGCCGCTTCCTTTATGCTCCTAATGAGTTATTATTGATAACCTATAGACATAACTGGCCAGTCAGCCTCCCAGTCATGCATCAGAGCCTCCTCTTGCTCAGCTGATGAAGGATTTGATCTGGAGGTGGCTGAGACCCCACCTGGAGTACTGCATCCAGCTCTGGAGTCCTCAGCACAGGAAGGACATGGACCTCTTGGAACAGGTCCAGCGGGGGGCCACAAAGATGCTCGGAGGTCTGGAGCCCCTCTGCTGTGACTGGGAGAGCTAGGTTTGTTCAGCCTGGAGAAGAGAAGGCTCCGGGGAGACCTTCCAGTCCATAAAGGAGGCCTACAGGAGAGATACGGAAGGACTCTTGATCAGGGAGGGGAGCCATAGGACGAGGGGGAAGGGTTTGACACTGAAAGAGGGGAGATTGAGATGAGATCTGGGGAAGGACTTCTTTGCTGTGAGGGTGATGAGAGCCTGGCCCAGGTTGCCCAGAGAAGCTGGGGCTGCCCCATCCCTGGAGGGGTTCAAGGCCAGGCTGGATGGGGCTTGGAGCAACCTGGTCTGGTGGGAGGTGTCCCTGCCAATGGCAGAGGGGTGGAACTTGATGGTCTTTAAGGTCCCTTCCAACTCTAACCATTCTGTGATTCTAGATGATGAGCTTCAGCTGTGGGGAGGGAGGAGGAGAGCTAATGGGCAAGTGGACTCTGGGGAAACCCCACAGCATGAGGCCAACGAGATGGAGACATGCCCGAGATGGGAGAGCCAGGAGAGGACATGCCCGAGCGTGGGATGCAGCAAGGGGGGAAGATTTAGCCCTCCAGGTCATGTCAGTCACCTGCGTGTCCCCCAGGACCTGAGTCACCAGACACTCATCAGCCACCTCAGCCACCCAAGGCACCACTAGCCCTGGGGCCAGCACGATGCAGGGAGCCCTGGGGGAGCATCAAAAGGCTGTGTGGAGCTGCTTGCTTCAGATGGCACTGTCTGAAGGTTTGCATATTTGGAAAGACATAAAACCATCCCGTAATACTAACAAAAATAGCTTAGGACCAAAAGAGAAGTGCAACTACAACTATTTCGGGCATGCACATCCCATGCTGAACCCACCATCGGTAGCTGCCAAAACCCACAATGATGTCCCCATCCCCAGGAGCTCACGGTGGAGCACGAGAGGAGGCAGAGCCTGCAAGGAAAAGGTGTCCAGCAGCAGTATCCAACGCAGCAGAAAAAAAAAAAAGTGGTTTCTGTGTGGTTTTTTACAAGCCACACCTGCACAACACCCACCCATTGGTCTCCCTCCAGACTCATCCAAACACTCGCTACTTGCAAGACGCTTCCCAACAAGGATCAGCTTTGCTAAGAAAGAAGAACAGAGCCCTAGGCAAAATTAGCTTTTTTGTCTCCCAAATAGGCAATTATCTCTTGCAAAACTATGTACTTCTAAAATACAGGAGAGGCAATATTAAGCTTTACTAAAATGGTGCCTTTAAAGTACGAATTGTTGCAACATGGTGAAGACAACACGGGGGATTTGCAGCCGTGGAAAACTGGGACTACTTGTGATTTTACAGTTTCCAGGCATACTGGGCTCCAACAGAGATGACCTTAAAAAAACACAGCTGTATTACATACAGCACCCCATTTTTAGATTATTTTAGAGGAGGTGCAAGTCAACTGCTTTGCCGCTCCTCCCGAAGCCCCCATAGATAGGCTCTAAATATGACTAAGCAACCAAGGTATATACCTGTAATAGGCGTAAAACATAAACCAAACTGCAACGTATACCTAATAGAGGGTGGTGTGATGTGTCTAAAAACATTCTTGAGGTTTATTTGGGACTGCCTACAGAAGAAAACCCCAATGTTCCTACCTACGTGGCATGCCAGATGAGTATCAAAACATCTCGGTTGCCCACCATCAATACACATAGCTATTAAGCAGAGAGATGCAGACAGAGATAAGGAAACATTTTTGGAGATCACTAGGGCAGCCCTTGCAAAGGCACAAGCTTCAGGATGCAAGGAACTGAGAGGCAAAACAGAGACCTGAGATTTACATCCCACATCAGGCTCCGGAGCGTGAAGCAATAACGGTGGTTCTGGAGAGCAGAGGCAGCAAACGGCGTCTGATGCCACTTCTTCAGACAGGCAAAGCAGGCAGGAATGAAGCAGGCACAGGTCTATGCAGATTCCAGCCCATGACACACTCAGCAGAGATTAAAAAGCCTAAGTGCTTTCTAAAGAACAACATTAAAAAAAAAAAAAAAAAAAAGCCCCTTCGGTCACTATTTCATTTATTTTTATATGAAAAAAAAAAAGAAAATCAGCAGCATCTCCAAGAACAGTTTCAGGGATGCCCCTCCTGCATGTCTGCTCTCCCCCACAACCACCAGAAGAACCGAGCTGAAGGTGAAGCAGTTTTCCAGGGGCAGCAAAGGACACAACTCTGGAAAGCCCATGGAAAAAAAATGGTTTCCTTCTCAGGCCAACAGGCCTGAGAGCATCCTGTTGACCTGTCCTGCCACCGGGATCGCCAGCATGTCCCCATATCCAGAACCAGAGCCGGCACGAAGCCACCACGGCATTTTGCAGGAAACACTCCGCATAAATAAATGCCTGCACAGAATGAATGCAAAATTATGCCGCTAATTTGCATGGGTAATCACTATGAATTAGTATGCAATTGGCCAATTAGATTCCCTTCTTGCATGCATGCAGTTTCTAAATTCAGGCCTCTTCACGGAGCGATGTCCTGGTTTGATAAGCGGTCCAGCCGATGGGCTGTTTCCAAGTTCCGTTCCCAACCTCGAGATCATCATAGAATCATAGAATGCTTTGTGTTGGAAGGGACCTTTAAAGGTCATGTAGTCCATTCCCACTGCAATGAGCAGGGACATCTTCAACTAGACCACGTTGCTCAGAGCCCCGTCCAACCCGACCTGGGATTTTTTCAGGGATGGGGCATCTACCACCTCTCTGGGCAACCTATTCTAGTTCCTTTATGGGTTTCCATCAGAAGTACAGGCTAAAAACATTCCCTGATACCAGATTTCAGTAAAATCACAGGATTTTATCTAAAAGGGACCTCCAAGATGACCTAACCTCAACTCAACCTGAAGAGCAGAGCTTCATGAAGCCTAGGTGTTATATTTGAGGTAAAGCAGGTTTTTCATGAAGACACCCAATCCTGAGCTAAAGACGATGGAGAATCCATCCCATCCCAACACAAGCATGTCAGCACCCTGCCTGGAAGTTCATACGATGTTTGGCACCTCCAGTCAAAAGATACAATGGAAACGCTTTTACTCCTCATGCACAGGTCACGTGCTCAAAGGACTGAGAGGGTATTGGGGAGGACCAGCCATCCCCACCAATTTGGAGGCAGCACATTTCTTCAAACTCTTTTTTCACCTCTAGACACAACCTGGCAGAGTCCAACCAGAGAAGGAGAAGATCCTCCCAACAAGCCTGGTTTGAAGCCAACCCCATAGGAAGAGGTGGGTTGCATGGATTTGGGGTAACAGTGAGCTGGACAGGGGGATTGACCCTGATATCCAACCTTCCCCGGGTCCTCTCCTAGGGCTTGGCACCACAAAGACAAGCAGCCACTCTTCCAGGCAGAGCTTCTTGCCTCTGGTGATTATGGAGATGTTGCAGAGACATCACGGAGAGAAGAGCCCGGTAAGCTGTGAGCCCATTTTGGGGAGCCTGGGGGCTGTTGGGTGACCAGGACCATGGTGGACCCCCATGACCATGTGGCATTTTCCTATTCCTGCAGAAAATGGCAGGGAGGAGAAGGAAGAGGACGAGGACAGGAGCAAGAGGGAATGATTAAGTCCCATTAACAGCACTGGGGTTGTCAAGGAACTGGGAGGCACTGCTGAGAGACAGTAGGGACAAGAGCCAAAATCACAGCAGGACCGAGACCACCAGGGTGAGGTGGGCAAGAGGAGGCTCAAAACCAGACAATGGTCAACGCCCATGCACCCACCAGCAGCTCCTGCACCCAAAATCAGGCCCCTGAGGTCCATCTCATGAAGGATGCAGAAGCAGCAGGACCACCTGTGCAGCAGGACCGACTATGTCCCTACTCATCCCACCAAGGAAGGCGTCACCACCCTGTGTTGGGTGGGGTGAAGAGAAGCATTATCTCCCAAAAATCCTGCCACCAGCACACTGACCCCCCACCTTGGCTCCCCACACCATGGTCCTCTTTCTCCGGAACCCCCAGGCAGCAACAATGGAAAGTTACAGCAGATTTCCCCTCCAAAGCTGCGTTAATTCTTCCCAAAACAGAGGAAACTCACTCAAGACTGGAAGGTGACTTTAATTTCCTCCTCTGATTTTTCTTGGCGAAGGGGAGGGAGGGTTTGATTTATTTCTTTCTTTTTAATGCCCTCGCCTGCCTTTGAGCTAGAACTCCCAGAAGAGGAGCATCCCAATGGCACGCTCATCCGTGGGGGCCCAAAGGGAAGCTCAATGCTTGGCACAGCAGCACCTTCCTCAGTTACTCATGTTTCGAAATCAAAAGTGCCTTTTTCCTCTATTCCGCCCTCCCCCTCCAAAAAAAAAAAAAATAAAAAAAAATCCAAGCGATCCTGCAATTCAGCTTGGCCACAGGACAAATAGCTCCAATATCCCATCTTGTGATCACATCATGGATGCCCCATCCCTGGAACTGTTTAAGGCCAGGCTGGATGGGGCTTTGAGCAACCTGGTCTGGTGGGAGGTGTCCCTGCCCAGGGCAGGGGCGTTGGAACTTCATCATCTTTAAGGTCCCTTCCCACCCAAACCGTTCTATGATGCTATGATTCTATCTTTTCTCTCCCCAGCTCTGCAGCAAGCACATCCCAGGGAAGCAGTCCAGGTCCCATTCGGACCACGGTGTGAAGAGCCACTCAGCGTCACCAACCACAAGATGCCACCACCCTCAACCCATCCACAGCCAGGGCTGATGGCACTTGCTCCAGGGCTTTGATGAAGGCTCTGACATCTTCCTCTAAAGAAGTCTCAGATGTGCAGGTAACTGTTGGTGTAAATAAGGTGACCTCCAACACCACATCAGCACCTGCTGTGAAGGCACCATCCTCCTCCTCCCTGCTTCTCCCTGGACCAGTGCACGGTTAAAACACGCCGTGTTTAAAATACGCTGCGTTTTAACGCGATAGTTTTTCTACCTCTTGCTTTCGGCTGGGATGGCACCCTCAAAACAAGGGCAAACAGGTGTTTTTACAAGGATGGCCGGGCATTTCTTTACAATTCAAAGCCCCGAGAAAGAACAAGGGGCTTAGAATAACCCCACGTGTGGAGCCCCCGAGGAGGTTGGCTCTGGAAATCAATGGACAAGCCAGGCGAGCAAAATCACTCACACGTGGCGAGCTCGGTCCATAATAAAAGACATTTAAAAAGGCATCAAAAAATATCACAGGCGGCGCCGCAGGAGCCCGTCCATACACGTTACACGCGAAGCTGCCAGAGTGAGACACTCAAGTTGCATCAACGTCACAAAAAATGAGGTTAACACCCTCTTTTTCACATTTTGAAGGGAAATCGTACAATGAATTATTTCTCAACTGACACTAAACTAATTTACAGGTTGATGTTTATTTTGGGAAGCCCCTCATTATTACAGGTCACTTTGAATTTACATCCTGAAGCCGGTAAATTCCCGCATCGTCATATTAATTGCACGTTACCAAAGGGCTCATTTGTAACCTTATCATTTGAAACGGCGACCGTCACAGAGACCGTGCCGCTTGTTTCCCGCTTACGCTTTCACGTGGCATCTCCACGCTTCTCAACAGGCTGGCCAAGGAGTGTTTGTCTTCTTGGGAAATTAAAATAAAATAAAATAAAATAAAATAAAATAAAATAAAATAAAATAAAATAAAATCTTTAAAACAGAATATCAGGGATAAATGTAATCAATCCAGGGCACCGGCCGACACCAGGTCAGCGCCAACGCCTGGCGCCCTTTGGGTTGAAGAGAAGACCAAGGCCCCCAGTACCAAATTCCAGCCCCCAAAAAGCTCCTCCAAGCTGCAAACATCCAAAAAAGGACGATTTACAAAGGCAAGGCTGACAAGCGGAGCGCTGCCGGCAGACGGCAAGGCAATAACAGCCCTGCCTGCAAATCCCCGCCGAGCAACTTCGGCGACTGTCATCAGTCATGTTTCCCTTCTCCGCTACTTAATTGACAATCAAGATGCCTAAACAGCGACAGCGAATGCCCTGAAACGTCTTCTCTTGCATCACCACGATTAACTCCTGGAACTTAATTCTCAAGCTGCAAACAGTCACCAATTTTAGAGAATCTTCTGGACGTCAACCTCAAGCTCCCTGCTGACCCAGCTGAGGTCACGCTGCTCCTGCCCACCCTTTTTTGGTTTTACTTTGATGGTGTGCTCATCACAAAGCCAGGCAATCTAAAAATAAATCCCCCAAAGGGATTTATATTTAAAAGTTGCCAGTGGCTTCTTGCTCGTGTCCCTGTGCCAAGGTACAACACGCTCTACAGAAGGGCTCGTCTTCGTTGCAGTCATGGAGTTCATCACCTGCCAATTAGCTCGAGGTCCATACATTTGCTAATGCCGATTTGTTTACTCCCATCAGATTTGATCAAGCATGCAAATCTTCAGGGCTTACACTGGGCAAAGCCCGGAGAAAGGAGAAGGCCTGTGCCAATAAATAAATAAAATTATCACTCGGGGGATTAAACTGGGGAAAAAGGGGGCAAGAAGTAAACTTTTCTCCACCCTCCCAACCTCCTCCTCTGCTGCACGTTGTTAAACATGCAGTGAGAAGGTTCAGATAGCATTGGAAAGGCTCCTTCCACCAGGAACAAAGCCCAAGAGGTCCTGCAGGACCAGAGGTCATCTTGCAAACTGGTGGATCTCACCTGCATTGGACACAACATCTGCAAGAAGTAGCCACAACAGGTTGGAGACACCACTTTCCTCCGCAAATCAGTACCCCATAAGGTTATGTAGGACTTGCTAAAGCACCGTTCACCCCACAACCCAAAAGGCTCCATGTCCCTCGTGGGTGTGCTTGGCTGGAAGAGGTGACAACTTTGAGACGAGCCATAAAGCTGCTGGGTTCGTCCACTGGAAGACATAAATCAAATGTCATGTTCATAGGAGGTGTTCTGGCTGGTTTCCAATAGGGTTCATCCTATTTCTGGACACAAATTTTCCCTGGAGCTCCAAGTGGACGCAGTAATTCTGCATTTCAGGTCCTGAACGTATTACGTTCATGTGAGGGTTTATAGAACATTTGGGCGTCATTTCTGATGAATTGCTTGGCATAAGTGTTAGATCTCCAACCCCTCGCTCTTGCAAATACTCTTTTTTTTTTTTCTTATTTATTTGTATTGCAGTAATTCATTCAGGTGCCAACTGTGACTGAGGCCGTGCTATCAATATATGCAGCCTGACAGCAGCAGTGAGAGACAGCACCAGCTCTACAGACCACACAGGAGAAAAGGAAGCGTCATGGCTGGTGTTGGTGGACAACAGAGGAAACACCAGGTGATGTCCTCAGATCCCCAGGAAAACCCCAGCAAAATGAACAGAAAGAGAACCCCGATCCACAGAGCACCACCCGTCTAAGCGTTTAACCCAAAGAGGACCACGGAATCATAGAATCATAGAATGGTTTGGGTTGGAAGGGACCTTGAAGATCATCTCATTCCAACCCTTCTGCCCTGGGCATGGACACCTCCCACCAGACCAGGTTGCTCAAAGCCCCATCCAACCTGGTCTTGAACACTTCCAGAAGCCCCATCTCAGGCAGAAGGAATCTCAGAGAAACCTTTCATACCAATACATGTGTCCTACCAAAAGACCTGGAGCACAAGAAGTAACTAAAGGCCATCAGCTCACACCTCTGCAAAGCCAGACCCAGATAAAGCTGTCCTAGCTGGGACAGCCTCCTTATCCACCCCAGAGGCCTGCTTGCCTGTAGGAATGACAAGCACACCCAACGCGTGCTCCAGCGCTGGTTTGTATGGACCAGCAGGATGAGATGCTATCAGCCCCTACCACTCCTCTTCTCTACAAGTGCCCTGAGGCGGTGTGCAAGCTCTGCTGCCGGTGAGCAATGCAGAAGCAGTGCGTGGATTTGCAATATCCCAGCTCTGGCAAAGTGCAGACCTGCACCACACTTGACCTTGATGAAGCCAACATTGGCCAAAAACAAGTTGACATGGCCCACTGGGACCCATGAGGGTGTGGGCTAACTCCACATCTGTGGCCAGGCCCTGTGTCACCTCCTCTATCCATGCCAGATGTTTGTCCCACTGCATGAAGGACCATACGTGTGGACAACCACCACAACCTGAGTCCCAGTCACCAGGACGGGCTGGACCTCCGAGACATGGGGGTCTGCCAAGAGCCTGGTCCTGCTCCCTGGGAATTGCACCACCATCCTGCTCTAGGTGGACTTGCTTCGGCAGGGGCGGTTAGACTAGATGATCTCCAGAGGTCCCTTTCCACCCCATACCATAGAATCATAGAATCGTCTAGGTTGGAAGATACCCTTGGAATCACCGAGTCCAACCATCTACCCTACCATATCATTCTGTGATTCTGTGATCTGCAACGGAGTCAAGAGCTGGCTCCTAGTTCTCCTTCCCACCAGGAACAGGCAGTGTCATCTTGCCCTTTGAAGTCTTTCTTCTGAGCCCCGCTCTTCGAGCAACTCCTTTTGCTCCTGGAGATCCACTGGAGAGGAAACCAACAGCTTGGCAAGCCCCACCGCTCCCCACCCACCCGCTCCTTCCTCCTCCTCCTCCAACAGAAAAAAAATGCAAACCCTTTCAGGCCAACCAGCCGAGGCAAACAAGCCACCACACCTCCTCCCGACATCGACAACGGAGCCGGGGGGGGGGGGGGGGGGGACACGACTAAAATCTAATTAAATAAATGAAACAGATTCAGAAGAAGGAGGAGGGTTGTTTCTCGGAGCTGGGCACGGCGAGATGAAAAGCAGAGCCAGACCCGGATCCCTTTTCACCCCAGAGCTGTTAAAACGAGTGGCGTAGACCCAGCCGAGCTTAAAATACACGGCAGGGCACACCCTTCCCTCCAAACACACCTGCCACTTTTATTTTTTCCCCCCCTTTCCTTTTTCCCTCTCCCACATCCTCTCCGGAAAAGCCAAACTTTCATTCATTACAGACCCCAACTATTTCCTTTTTTATTCTAATATTTCCTTTTT
>QJSC01027462.1:241428-269176 GCA_003697955.1 Calidris pygmaea | reverse complement strand
AGCCGCGCCCGTTCGCCTCAGGGACGGGGCGGCGGGAGGCGGCGGTGGCGGTTGCTTCAGGGTCGCCAGCCCGCCTTCCCCTCACAGCCCCGCGCCTTCCCCTCACGGCTCTCCGCCGTCCCCTCACGGCCGCCCCCCTTCCCCTCACAGCCCTCCGGCGTCCCTTCAGATCCCCGCGCCTTCCCCTCAACGGCTCTCCGACCCTCCGCCGTCCCCTCACGGCTCCCAGCCGTCCCCCCTCACGGCCCTCCGGGGCTCCCTGAGGGGGAGTACCGGCCACCAAACACGAGTTGGGGGCGGCGGGGGCGGGGTGAGGCCGTGGAGCCGCCATCCCCTCCCTCAGCTCCGCCGCGGCCCGTACCCGAGGGAAGCCTGTCCCTTGCCGGGCTGGCAATGGGGGTCTGCGGCAGCCAACGGGGAGAGCTGGGGGAAGCCGGTGCCCTTGGGGAAGGGGGGAGCTGCCCGGTGTCTCCACCTTGAACCCCGCTTGCCACCCCCTCTCTGCTGGGGAGGTTGGCAAGGGCAAAATGCGGTGGCCTCTGGAGAAAGACTGGAAGCGACATGGCCTGTCCTGAATTATTAGGTAATTCCAGCGGAGTAAACCCTTTAGATGCTCCAGCATGGTCACCCCCCTGCCAGACCCCCAGGTCCCGCTCACAGGCCGGAGTATGGTGGAGTCGGGTATGTCTCCACCACCTTCCCTCCCGGGGATCCAGCAATTCTGGGTCCTCTCTGCATCCCTTTCCTAATTGCCCCCGTCCACCTGCATTCCCCGGTGCACTGGGAAAGGGGATTTAAGATAAAAGTTTTTCTTCTGACGAGAAAACCCCAAACTTCCTGAAAGTGTCGTTTTCCACGTTCATGTGGGTCACAAGCTGAGGGTGCCACCTGCCCCGCGCTTTGTTATACCCACATCATCCCTGAAGCCAACCTGACATAACTTGGGGATGATCCCCGTGTCACTCCTCACCTTCTTGAGGGATGGGCTGGGAAGGAATGAAATCTGACTTGCAGAGAAAGCAAGCAAAGAGTGCGCCTAAATCCGGCTCACTCCATGAAATTGGGATAACAAGAAGCCTCCTTTATACATTTAATGAACTTGGTCCCAAAACTGCTATTCTGAAGGAAGAAATATCAAGGTCCTGACAGCAGGGCGGGCGGGGGGCAGGGAGTTGATGGTTGTTTTCTTTGGCAGGCTGTTGGTTTGGGTATTTGGGATTTTTGAATTATTTTGTTTTGTTTTGTTTTTATTTCCTCTGGCAGTCTACCCCATCATCAGGCTTCCGTGCTTTCCCACCGGGTTCCTGAACACAGTTGGCACGATGCTGAGTCATGGAAGAACATTGTCAGCTTAAACCCTTAAGCAGTTGAGTCTTCACCCTCAATATCAGTTTTCTGGAGGGGGTGGCCTTCCCATGTGCATTTAGAACATTTCCAGCATATTTGCTCTCTGTTTTCCAGGATGTCTGTGGTGGATGCAGCAAACTTCCATCAAATGTTTTCAGTGCAACACCGTTCCCAGCTGTTCCTTTAGGGTGCGTTTTTCTGCAATCCAGCTGTTTCAGGTGGAGGACCCAGGCACAGCAATGCTATGATTCAGGCTGAGGTCTCTGCTCTAGGAACCAGCATAACCATCGCTAACTGCTGGTCCAACCTGGGATCTGACTCTGAATGCGTTACTTACCCAAAACTCTCTGATTTCAATGGAAATCTTTCATTATTAGTGAGTTTTTGGATTTAAAGGGAAGGTTTATTTTAGGAAGGACAGGCACAGCCGCTGTGACTTTTCTCTGCTGGCGTTCCGAACAAAAAGGGGAGGCAGGATTTGGGGATAACCCTCAAAGAACCGCAGGGAGCTTTCGCATGATGAAACCATGACTCCTTTGTATCATCTGGTTTTGGAAAGGAAGGTCTAGCTGCAGAAGCTCTCCAGAGGAGACAAAGGAAAACTCCCACGCTTTATCTTGTTCTCTAGGTCCAGAGTTAGCACCTGATTATTTTTAAAATAACAAGCTTGTGTAAAACACGCTGACGGGAACAACGTGGTGCTTCCCCTGGCACGTCCTGCCTTCAAACATCCATCGAGATGCTATTGCCTTCCCAAGCGCCCAAACCCACCGCCACCACAAGCGTCTTGGAGAGAGTGTGTGACACGAGACAGACGTGCCCTAAGGACTCCCGCACGCCTTCGTCTGGCAAACACTCACCAGCGCGACAGGCGAGAGGCTACGAGGGAGGGGAGCTTTAGGCACAGCGTGTCACGAGGTAGAAAGTGCCACATGTGATGGTCTCCTCCTCCCGCCCAGCCACAGGGCAAACTTGAGATGGGACCGACTCAAAGAAGGCTTTGGTCAGAGGTTAGAAATGGATAAAACAAAAACGTAACTTCGTGCTCCACTTTGCATCTAATTGTGTCAGGGTCCTGAGTGCACTAATTGGCCTTAATTGCCCTGACCCACGTCACCTCCACCCACGCATCCTCCACTCATTAGTCCAGAGGCTCCTGGGGACCTTGCCTGGAGCTGTGTTGTAGGAGCACCTATTTGTAGTCCTGCTTGGGGTCTTGTGTCTTGGATTGGTGTCAGACCTACGTTGTAGCATTGTTCCCAATCATTCCCAGTCCTTCTCCTGCTCTTCCTAAATGGACCCTTGACCCGGTTCATCCCCTCACCTTGCCTGGGACTCTTGGTCATTCCTTTTTACCAACATCTGGCCCTGCCAGTCCTCTTCAGATCCGGCAGGTCTCTGTCCCAGCCAGCAAGGACACCACCTGTCCTTGGCACATGGTTCACCTTCCCTTGGCAGGAAGGATCACTGAATCTGAACGTACCGCAGCACCTGGGAACCATGTTACATGAGCACCTTGCTTCTAGACCGTGTTTCCTACCTCGCTTTCCAAGGCACGACTAGCAGCTCTTGTGGCAGTAGGACTTGTGAAGACTTTGGCATGTAGTTTATAGGATCAGGAAGACGTGGTCACCCCTTTCTGGACACCCTTAGACATGGACAGTGGGATAGAGTGCACCCTCAGCAGGTTTGCCAATGACACCAAGCTGTGTGGTGCAGTCAACACGCTGGAGGGAAGGGATGCCATCCAGAGGGACCTGGACAGGCTTGAGAGGTGGGACCCTGCAAACCTCATGAAGTTCAGCCAGGCAAAGTGCAAGGTCCTGCACTTGGGACGTGGCAATCCCAGGCGCAAATGCAGGTTGGGTGGAGAATGGCTGGAGAGTAGCCCTGAGTAGAAGGACTGGGGGGTGTTCGTGGATGAGAAGCTCAACATGAGCCAGCAGTGCGCACTGGCAGCCCAAAAAGCCAACCACATCCTGGGCTGCATCAAGAGAAGCGTGGCCAGCAGGTCCAGAGAGGTGATTCCACCCCTCTACTCTGCACTCACGAGACCCCACCTGGAGTACTGTGTCCAGCTTTGGAGTCCTCAACACAGGAAGGACATGGACCTGTTGGAACGGGTCCAGCGGAGGGCCATGAAGATGATCAGGGGGCTGGAGCCCCTCTCCTAGGAAGACAGACTGAGAGAGCTGGGGTTGTTCAGCCTGGAGAAGGCTCCGGGGAGACCTCAGAATCACAGAATGATATGGGGTTGGAAGGGACCTCTGCAGATCATCCAGTCCAACCCCCTGCTGGATTTTGAATGTCTCCAGAGAAGGAGACTCCACCACCTCTCTGGGCGGCCTCTTCCAGGGCTCTGCCACCCTCAAAGGAAAGAAGTTCCTCCTCATGTTGATATAGAACTTCCTATGTTCAAGCTTGTGTCCGTTTCCTCTTGTCCTGTCACTGGGCACCACTGAAAAAAGACCGGCCCCATCCTCCTGACACCCATCCTTTAATTATTTATGGGTGTTGATCAGATCCCCCCTCAGTCTTCTCCAGACTCAAAAGGCCCAAGCCCCTCAGCCTTTCCTCAGCAGAGAGATGCTCCAGCCCCTCATCATCTTTGTAGCCCTCTGCTGTCCCCTCTCCAGCAGTTCCCTGTCCTTCTTGAACTGGGGAGCCCAGAACTGGACACAGTAGTATGTCTCGCACAGCGAATGGCAGAGCTGGGATGGCAAAGCTGGTGGACCTAACACAGTCCATGTCCTGAACATACAAGCTCCAGCTACACAGCCAGGCTTTGCCAGGGCGACCTGTCACTGCTATGATGATTCTCTCAAGATAATGCTTAAAGATGATGTCATGGCCAGCTTACTAAAGATTCTGCACCCATCTGCAGTATGGTCAGGTCTCAGGACCTTAGAGATCATCCAGTCCAACCCCCTGCCAAAGCAGGGCCACCCAGAGCAGGTTGGACAGGAACGTGTCCAGGCAGGTTTGGAATATCTCCAGAGAAGGAGACTCCACACCTTCTCTGGGCAGCCTCTCCTAGGGCTCTGACAACCTCAAAGGAGATAAGTTCCTTCTGATGTTGAGATGGAATTTCCCATGTTCCAGTTTGTGCCCGTTGGCCCTTGTCCCGTCACCGGGCACCACTGAGAAGAGTCTGGCCCCATCCTCTTGCCACCCACTCTTTAGATATTGCTCAGCATTGATGAGGTCCCCTCTCAGTCTTGTCTTCCCCAGGCTGAACAGCCCCAGGTCTCTCAGCCTTTCCTCATCAGAGAGATGCTCCATCTCTTGATCATCTTTGTAGCCTCTGCTGGATGCTTTCCTGTAGTTCCCAGTCTGTCTTGAACTGGGATGCCTGGAACTGGACCCAGTGCTCCAGTTGTGGCCTCCCCAGGGCAGAGAGGAGGGGGAGGATGACCTCCCTAGACCTGTGTGGCCACTCTCTTTTCCGGGTCCCCCAGGAGACCTTCTTGGCCCCAAGGGCACATTGCTGCCTCATGGGCAACTTGAGAATTGAAACCTGAAATCTTGCATCCAAGCGTCAGCCGCTGGAAGCAGCTTCAGGGCCGACATTCCAGCTGTGCTGAAGAGGAGGGTGACGGGTGACAGGCACTGGTGGGGTGACAGGCGGTCCCACCAGCAGGGCTGACCCGCTGTAGCTGGGAGCTGAAGCTGGCGCTCGCTGGGATGCTCCCCTTGAAACGGCCCAGGGACTGAACAGATGGCTCCTCTTTATTTGCATGCTGCTTGGATTTGTGAGTCAAGTAGAAGAATAACTTAATTTTTGACATTTGCTTCTCCTCTGAGCCCGGCACAATTTATGTCACCCTGGCATTTGCGTGAAGGATGTTGCTTTAGGCACCAGAACCCAGCCTGGCTTTAACCCTAAAAGGAGCCAAATAGGCAGGAACCGTGTTCCTCCCCGGCTCTTTTGTAGGCTCTGCCAAGGGATATCACACTTACACAATGACCAAAGAATCAGGAGAAAACAGTCATTTGGGGCTTGTGGAAGGAAGGGGCAGGGTTGGAGTTAAACTGGCCTGGAAAATATCTCATTTGTAGGCCTGAAATGAGAGGCTGTTTGTGGATGAGGTTTACCTCCTATTAAAAAAAATACCCTTGGAGGCCTGCGCAGTGAAGTCTGGAGCGCAGGGGATAAATTTAGTCGACTCCTGCTCCTGCTGACATAAACTTAAGTGAAAATAATATATACGGCCGGGGCACAACATCTGCAAGCCAATTAAGAACCTGGCTGATGGCACCCAAGATGACAGTTGCCGTGACTAGTGTGTCTGTGTGCCACCCCTTCGAGAGGGGGAAAAGAAAACAGGTCCTGCCTGGCTGGTCAGCATCTTCCCCGCACCTGCAGCAGCTAATGGTGATTATTTGGTAGCTCGAGTCCCGGGAGTCCGTCCTCCTCGCCACAACGGCTGTCCCCGTGCGGTCACATGTGTGACATTCATGGGTTTGACCGTAGGTCGGTAATAAAATTCACAGGATATGAGAATAAAGCGCGTTTTCTGGCCTGGCCGTAGGACGTGAGAGTTACGTGTGTGCTTTGGCCGCTATAAACTCTACGCGTTTTACAAGGGCTGTGTTTGAAATTCCTAGTTACAGAGAGATGGTCTTGCTTTTCCAGCGGACAAAGCGCAGTTCTCCTTCACCTGTGGTTTTAAGCGATGTGTCAGGTAGTGTTGGGGAAACTGGTTTGTGAGTGGGAGATGAAGTAGCCGGAGCAGGGAGGTCCATGCCCCTGAGATCTGGGGCTCCGGTATATTTTCCAGTTTTCAGCATCTCTTGCATTCACTGTGATCCCCCTCTTGTGGCTACTCCAGCGCCTGCAAAATTTCCCGACCCAAGCCTTAGTCAAGGCTTAGTGGCTTTGTGTTCCTGCACCAATGCCACTGAAATGTGGTGGCTTCATAGGTTAGCTGTCCCTCAGCTGAGCTGCTGCGACTGTCATAGAATCATAGAATGGTTTGGGTGGGAAGGGACCTTAAACATCATCCAGTTCCAACCCCCTGCCCTGGGCAGGGACACCTCCCAATCAAAGCCCCATCCAGCCTGCCCTTGAACCCCTCCAGGGATGGGGCAGCCACAGCTTCTCTGGGCAACCTGGGCCAGGCTCTCACCACCCTCACACCAAAGCAGTTCTTCCCCAGATCTCATCTCAATCTCCCCTCTTTCAGTGTCAAACCCTTCCCCCTCCTCCTATGGCTCCACTCCCTCATAAAGAGTCCCTCCTCATCTCTCCTATAGGCGCCCTTTAGGTATTGAAAGGCTGCTATAAGGTCTACCCAGAGCCTTCTCTTCCCCAGGCTGAACAACCCCAACTCTCTCCTGTCCTCTCCTGTCCTCACAGCAGAGGTGCTTCAGCCCTCGCAGCATCCTCGTGGCCCTCCTCTGGACCCGTTCCAACAGGTCCATGTCCTTCCTATGCTGAGGACTGGACACACTGCTCCAGGTGGGGTCTCCCCAGAGCGGAGCAGAGGAGCAGAATCCCCTCCCTCGCCCTGCTGGCCACGCTTCTTTTGGTGCAGCTCAATGTGCGGTTGGCTTTCTGGGCTGTCAGTGCATGTTGCCAGCTCATGTTGAGCTTCTCACCCACCAACACCCCCGAGTCCTTCTCCTCAGGGCTGCCCTCCAGCCATTCTCTGCCCAACCTGTATTTGTGCCAGGGATTGCCATGTCCCAGGTGCAGGACCTTGCACTTGGCCCAGTTGAACTTCATGAGGTTTGCACGGGCCCACAGGTCAAATCCTCTCCAGGTGTGTAGGAGAAGACAACCCAAATTGCAAGATACTCTCAACTCAAACTCACTCAAACTCTCCTGTTGACTATTACCCCAGTAGCCTGAGTTACCAACCTGTCTTGGAGCTACTGACCTTGTATGAGCTCTTAACGTCCTCCCGTTCTGAAGGACAGCCCGTGGTTTAAACCACATGCATGGCAAGTTCGGCTGACGCATTTCCCTTCTCCACATGGGGAGGCCATGACCACACGCAGGAATGATTTAGCAGCCCAGCTCGTGGGCTGTAACGTGTTACATTATAGTAACTTGGTCACATCTGATGGCATGTCTCCTATTTGGCCAGAGCCCTGAGTGAATAAAACACTCCTGGAGTAGTGATTGCAGTGTTGCTTGGATGCAAATAGGTCCCCTGCACGTTCCACTCTCCATCTCCTGTGGAGCAAAAAGTCCATTTGCGGTTCTGAACTTACTGAGTAGGTCACTTTGGAAATGAGACTGAAGCCAGTGTTCATCTGGTGGTATTTGGGCTAGGAACCTTGGTGTGGGGACGTGATCCCCCTGAGCTCACTCATCGTCTCTCTAGTGTCTTTGGGGAGGCCAGGATCTTTGCAGATTGAATTGTCAGGTGGCCAGTGGATGATGAGGGGCCTAGAACATCTCTCTGATGAGGAAAGGCTGAGGGACTTGAGTCTTTTTCGTCCGGAGAAGAGAAGGCTGAGGGGGGATCTGATCAAGGCCTATAAATACTTCACGGGTGAGTGTCAGGAGGATGGGGCCAGGCTTTTTTCAGTGGTGCCCAGGGACACAGCAACAGGTAACGGGCACAAACTTGAATGCAGGAAGTTCCATCTCAACATGAGGAGGAACTTCTTTCCTGTGAGGGTGGCAGAGCCCTGAAAGAGGTTGCCCAGAGAGGTGGTGGAGTCTCCTTCTCTGGAGACATTCCAACCCCACCTGGACACGTTCCTGTGCAACCTGCTCTGGGTGGCCCTGCTTTGTCAGGGGATTGGACCAGATGATCTCCAGAGGTCCCTTCCAACCCCATATCATTCTATGATTCAAGATCAAGGCCTCCTATTCCCTCTTCCTTTGATGCTGCAAGGAGCAGGGACAGACACACGGTGCTCCCGTCCCCTTGGGCTCCATCCACATGTTGAGATCCAGCAGCAGCGAGACCCCTTTGAATCTCCTCGTAACTTTTTAACCTACTGGTTTTGGTTTCAGAAGCAGAATGCCCTGATGTTGCAACAGCCTGGCACGTTGGTGGGCCGTTCGTTAGACGTGACATGAACATACCTTCATCGCCTTATTCATGATTCTTGCTGGGTGAGACTCATCGCCGCACAGGGCCTGCAACCAGAACCCATCCACAGCTGAAACGCGGCTCGTAGCCCGAGGGCCGGTGTGTTTGGCAGCAGCAGGGCTGCGCTGCAGGGTGAGAATAAGGAATTGCACTCCCTCTCGTGGCTGCGCTCTCCCCTACCTTTTCCTAGAGCAGAAGACCCTAAAACTTCATGATTTTTGCAGACCATGCTCATGGTCGGTGCAAGTCCCCAGTAGAGCTACCAGAGCCCAGCACTTCAGGCGCCGGTAATTCGGCTCCTAGTTTCGTCAAACTGTAATTGTTTGGGCAAAAATTTTTTCCGTGCCAGATGTCTGCCTTAGGCTGAAGTTCTCTGGAAAGTTTCAGCCAAACGATTTTGACCATTTCCAAGAAGGAGGGGAAAGCGCAGTGTTTTGCCCAGATTTTGAAAAATAAATAATTCCATAAAACTGCTGTAAGAGAGAGAAAAGCCTCCACGCATTGAAGAAAAAGCACGAAATTTGGTCCGGCTGTCAGAAAGTGCCATTTGCCACTTCCAGGAAAGTTTGTTTAATTTTGACTTAGTTATAAGCTCTGCAAATCATGGTTTTCTTGTGCTCAACAGATCCGGTCACAGATTAACAACTCTGTTCTCCGAGGACTCTCCAAAGCAGGCCCGCTCCAGCCCCAGCTCCGAAGGCTTGAGTATGAAATGGGTGCTTCCAGCGCTGGAAATAAGAACTGGGGGAAGTGAGGAAAGCTGGGGAGAGCAGAGAGGTTCAGAGGTGAGCGTGGAAGGTGTTTGGATGGGGTCAGAAATGGGTAGGTGCTGTTGGAGATCTCTTGATGAGAGGGATAACACAAGCTGGCCTAGGAAGAATGATGATGAAGAAGCTCCCCTGAGAGGTCCAGGACCAGGGACCATCTCCCTGCTCCTCCAGAAGCTCTTCCCCTCGGTTGCAGGGACAGGAAGGGCAGGTGCCCTCAGCTTTGGGTCACCTCCTGAGCTAAGCAACCTTCCCATGCTGGAAGAGTTTCTTCTCATAGTTGCTGCAGTAAGAGATTCAGAGTTTGGTTGCGGTGCCGTCATCCCAGGGGCAATTTTGGAGGGAAAGCAGGGATGCCTGAGGAGCAAGTCTCGAGGACTTTCGGCTGGCATGCCATGGAGATGCGCTGACTGAGCCGGGGTGTCCATGGGAGCGTTTGCCGTGGCCTTGCAGAGACGCAGGGCAGGCTGACTTGGAGCTCTGGGCTTCTCCTCCCGGCACCTCGCCTCTGACATCTAAAGCTTGCACTGGGTGTCTGGACACAGCCCCACAGCGTGCCCCGTGGACTGGGGCGCAGATAGCATCTGACTCCCTCTTGTCCTGGCAAGAAGATTGTCTTCTTCCTTTATAACGCTGCAAACCAGATGCCAAAAAGGCACTTTTGCCATCCAGTGGAGGCAAGGTTGTTAAAGAGCGGAGGCGTTGACACAAAGTGCCTTTGGGGGAAATGGCACGGAGCAGCATCCCTAGTTCAAGAGGCTGTCTGAGTTTAGCAATAGTCTCTTGTTCCCAGGCTCTGGGCCAGGGTAAATTGGCTGCAGCGTACTTTGGGAATGAGGATTTTGCCTCCAGGAGAAAAAGAGCTCTGCCGAGAGTCCCTCCTAAAGCTCATCCACGCAAAGGGATGGGTGCCAGTTCCTCGGATGGGCTTGTTGCTGGCCTTTGCTTGGGTGTAGCAAAAGCTGCCGGTAGCAGGTACAATCAAGAGAGACAGATGTGGGGGCACGAGGCGGGCAGAGAGGCAGGAGGGGCCCACGGGTTTAATTTGCTTGTATGAAGTAGCCTGGGTTGATTGAACGGCATCTCCCTGGTGGGGAGGAGAAGGCGGCAGAGACCAGGATAACTACTCTCTCCGTGCTCCCAGCTTTGCGAACACAAGCCCGTGTTCCCCACCGTGCCAAGTATTTTAATGCATCACGCGGTATCTGGGAACAATCAGAGTACAAAGAGCTTCCAGCCCTACACCCTGCCCAGCCCCTGCTGCCCTGGATGCATCCCTGCCCCTGGGTCTGGGTGGTGGATGAGGCAGGAGCCAGGCGAGGTCTGCTCTAGCTGAGAGGTCCTGGGGGGTTCTCTGTTGGCTCCATCCAGCTGCTTTGCCCGGGAGTCCTTCAGGTTTCGGGATTGTTTGCCCTGCAAGGGGAAGAGTGAACTGAAACAGGCACGACTGGAGTCTCATGACCCGCATGGCTCCCATCCTCACTGGAGCGGAGTGTGGCTGTAGCACAGGCCCATGGGCCTCTTGGGTTGCCTAAACAAGACCCTCCTGTGTTAGCTGAGATGTTTGAGGCAATCTCTGACCTTGCCTTCAGCCACCACTCCGTGACATGTGTCCTCTAAGCCCTGTGTCATGCCCATCAGGCTCCGTCTCAGTACCTAGAGCATCTAGGTAGAAAGGGAGAAATTAGGAAGACATTCCTGTGAGGGTGATGAGAGCCTGGCCCAGGTTGCCCAGAGAAGCTGTGGCTGCCCCATCCCTGGAGGGGTTCAAGGCCAGGTTGGACGGGGCTTGGAGCAACCTGGTCTGGTGGGAGGTGTCCCTGCCCAGGGCAGGGGGTTGGAACTCAATGTTCTTTAAGGTCCCTTCCAACGTAAACTATTCTATGATTCTATGATCTCACATGGCATTGGAGACTTCCCTATGTTTAGGCAACTGAACTGAGCCCTTGACTTTCACGCTGCACACAGGTTGTCCTGAGACATGACATTCCCACTGCTCGGCTCAGCAGTAACTTCCTTGGGTTCTCCATTCATCCAGGCTGCTTGGATGAATGCACCACAAGAAGGTGATGGGTATGTTCACTCAGCCCTTCCCAGAGGACTCCAGAGCTTGGCCGGGGCAGATGATGGCCCCAAGGTCCAGGTCAAGGAGCAGAACAAGCCTCATTTTTCACCCTGGACTTCAACTTCCCCTGTACACAGATCAGACATCCCTATTCCTTACTTGAGATGCTTTAAGCCAGCAGGATGGAGACCAAAATGAATCTCTTTTAATGGTTTCTTACTTAGAGCAGGGATTTTTTTTTTATTTAAATTACATACACCTTTAAAAATAAAGGATTACAATTTCTTGAAAGTCCTAGGCTTATTACACTCTATTAAATTTCCTTAATTACCAAATTTGCAAATGCTACTGGATCAGTGGAACAGGCACAGTCAAGGCGAAGCACATGAAGCCCTGTTTTCTTGAGGGACTAATGCACCTTTTGACAGAAGCCAACTTTTCCACAGATGCAGGGAGACTATTTACTTCATTTCCATTTCCTTCCCTAACTTAGCTCAATGACTTCTTCATCCAGGACTCAGAAGAGAATTGGCAATTGAAATAAGCAACAAAGGGTGTTTTAACCCTCCAGGTATGAAAAAATGAGGTGTGAAAATCCACTCGTTCTAAAAATCTTGTTTCTGGTCACTACGTACATCTGTCAAGTCAGGTCACCGACAACAGGACTTTCTTCGTTTAAGTTGGTTTTTAACAAACTGATGTTTCCCTGATTTATCCAACACATTTAGGCTTTGTCCCTGAGAGCTCTGGCCAGGAACAACCCCTGTCCATGTTGTGAGACTCTCTCATCCTTCAAAACAAGGTGGCCCCTCTTCAAACTGCTTGCTGGGGCACGGGTGTCAGGTCCACGCGAATAAATTTGAATAAACTCATTAATAATTCATTTCTCCACGGCATTGTAGTTAAATTTCATTAAATTCTATGATTTGGTACAAACAAGTAAATACATGTGCAACACCCATTGTTCTCTAATGTAAAACACTGAAGTGTGAAAACTCTGAAAAAAATGGGTATTCATTTTTATGATGACATGAATATGTGTTTCTGTCCTAGAGTCGTAGCAAAACAGAGCCGGGAGGGACCTCGGCTGTTCAGCTCATCCCTTCCCTACCCCCAAGACAAGGTTAGCTGTGATTTCTGGCGCCGTTTTCCTCTCGCGTGTTCTTACTGATCTCCAGTGATGGAAATCCCACAGCCTCCGCTTTGATCACGTACCCACCTACTAACCAAAACCTAGTAAAATGTTATATTTAGTTGGAAAGCAGAATATTTTAATAGCTACTAGTAAATGCTCTCTGGGGGCGAGGGGGGGAGGAGTTCTTATTGCACAACAAGATTAAAAATAACGTTTTCAAGCGTGACCATATCTGGAAATTCAGGTGATTTGATTGAAAGTGTTCTTGGCACCAGACCCCACCCCGAAACCCCTCACTCCTCGCTTCTAACCTGGATCGTTTCGCTGATCTGCTGTAGTGCCAGGACGACTGAGAAGCACGGGGTTATTGGTGACCGGTCAGGGAGGGAGGGAAGAGCGGAATTTTTTTTCCAGCTGGCGTTGCTGCAAGGGAGAAAGTCCTCCCAAATCATCCCACTGGTGGTTTCACCGTGGCTGCTCTGCTCAACTTTCCCTTAACCCAGCAGCTTACCTGGCTTCACCAGCAAGTCAAAGCGGAGACGAGCTGCCAGGGACGAGCTCGGGGTCTCCTGTTGTAAAATCATAACAAAGCATTTTGCTTTTCAAACGCTTGTCTAACCCAACGGGAATAATTTGCGCAGGAATCCTGACTATACTTGTCCTTCAGTTCATTATCTTTATGATCCCGTCCCTAAAAACACTTAATGGTTAATAAACCTTAAGGAAATACAATCTTACAGGCAAATGTTTTGGCTGAGCATCTGCTTCAATGCTGGAAAGGGCTGGTCTTTTGTCTCTTTAATTGCCTTTTTGACCTTTTCGGAATACAGACTTTCACATTAGCCATAGGATAGCTGCACAGAATCGGTGGCACTGAACCCCTGGCTACACCTCCCCTGCAGATGCTCTTGCTCCACAGCTATTTTGATGGTAACCTTTCTGCAGGTCCTGTTACTCATCCCAGAAAGGCTCTTTCAAAACCCCAAGGAAGTGTCCTGGCATTTCCAAAACGTCCATAGGGAGGCCCAGTGGCGGTTTGGAAGAAATCCTAGTTTTGTGATGCCAGCTCTTCAGCCTGTGTCAAGCTATGACTGCAGAGCTTCATTTGCATACATTAAAATGTTTTAGAAGAGAGCTCAGCATTGCTGCGCCACGTTTGTAGAAGACCTTCAGTCCCAAATGAGATGGTCTGCGTGAGCAAAGATGGACTACCACAAGGGGAAGAGCTTCAGAGATCAGCCTAATGTCATCAAGCTTGAGAATTTGCAGCAAGGACAGCACGCAAATCTAACCTTGAGACCAGTTCCTTGTTGATCACATAGTCATGAGCTGGCTGGAAGGAGATGATGAGACCACAGGGAGCAAGTGAGAAACACTCAGCAAGGAGGTGCTTGCTCCTCCAAGGGGTCTGTACTGGACCATTTCTTGCAGATTAATGTACAAAGTAACCCTTCCTTGCCAAGTAGTGCCATGGAGAAGCTGTGCCTTTTTACTTAATAACCGGTAAGTTAGAGCGCCCATCTGAAAGTCCTCGAGAAGACCTTGAAGACCCCTTCCCAGCTTTGAGGAGATTTGCCGTGTGGCAAGTTATTCCAAAGTGGGGCTTGTTCAGCTTCTTTCTCTGTTTTGTATAAAATAATTAACTGGGAGAGAGAGAGAGACAGACAGGGAGAACATGTGAGTTTACAGCTCATTGCCTAGGCATTTGTCTAGAAGGGGAAGACCTAGTCCCTGCTCTTAAGACTGTTTAAATTAAATGGAAAACTGCACATAACTCCACAGACTTCCCAAGAACCTTCTTTGTACCCAAAGGAAACCAGAAAGTTAAATCAAAACTAATGAGGAGAGATGAACGTGGAGTTTCCAGGTCAATGGTGGCCTCCTCAGTGTCACTGCCCAGGGATCAGGGAAGCCTGGAGACTACATATCTCAGTTGTGGACCTTGGGGCCTAAGTCTTTTCATGGATTGAACATCACCAACATGGCCAAGGAAAGCACCTGCCACCTTGATATCTAAATACAAGTGATAAGACTAACATCTATTGATGGAAGATTCCTTCCTTGGGAATGGAGAGATGCCCCCATTTTTGCCCAGTTCTTGCATTTTTTAAGAGCTCAAGAGGAAAGGTTTGCCCTTATTATAAACATGATTTAGCTGGAGCTGCCTCCTGGCCTTCCATCAATGATAGGTCATTGCGCTGGGAGCCCTTAGATAGTGGTGTGTTTAGAGAGCCTTTGTTCTTGTGTTGGGTGAATTGATCTCCATCTGAGAAAGTATCACTCACTGTCAGATGTAAAAAACAGCCCGTGAAAAAGAAAAGGAGCAACCTGACTTCAAAGGGCTGTGGTTCTTTTCTTGTGGCCTCTCCTAACCTGCATGCAGCTGAAAAACTTGTTTGACCCAATTCATTTAAGGCCCCCTTCTTCCCCTCCAACTGACAAAAGGCGCACAAACAATAAGCGCATTCAGGTGCAGAAGAGGGAGGGAAACCCGGAGACCCAGGCGAGGCTCCGGCCCCGCACGCCCCGTTCCCACAGATAAGCACAAAGCCGGAGGAGTGACAGGTTATCTTGGGCAGAACCAGCTACATGCGAGGTCTCCTTGAAGTCAGCGGTGTGTGTGGAGAGATGCTATCTTTCTTTTTATTAGGCCAACTGGTAGAGTCAGAAAAACTAGACGAGCTCTCAGGCGCGAAACCCCTCTTCAGGCCAGGGAAATATCTGGGCCAGCTGAAGATGGGAGGTGCATGAGATGTTCTAGGAGGGACAGAACGGGGTAGAAGGTGGGGAGAGGTAAGTTGTTGGCTAGGACAACCCTGAGCTAAGTGTCTGGTGGGTTGGCTTGGCGTGAAGACTCTAAGGGAGACCTTACAGTGGCCTTCCAGTACTTAAAGAGGGGCTATAGGAAAGATGGGGGGGACTCCTCTCCAAAGTCACAGGTAGTAGGACAAGAGGAAATGACTTCAAGTTGTGCCAGGGAAGGTTCAGATTGGATATTAGGAAAAATTTTTACACTGAAAGGGTTATTAAGCCTTGGAATGGGCTGCCCAGAGAAGTGGTTGAGGCACCATCCCTGGAGGGATTTAAAAGACGGGTTGACATAGTGCTTAGAGACATGGTTTAGTGATGGGTTTTTATCAGAGTTAGGTTGATGGTTGGACTTGATGATCTTAAAGGTCCCTTCCAGCCGGGACTATTCTATGGAGTGAGTTCAGAGGAGGCCGCAGAGATGCTCCAAAGCCTGGAGCCCCTCTGCTGTAAGGACAGGCTGAGAGAGCTGAGGGTGTTCAGCCTGGAGAAGAGAAAGCTCTGGGCAGACCTTAGAGCCCCTTCAAGTCTCTAAAGGGGCTTCAGAAAAGCTGGGGAGGGGCTCTTGACCAGGGAAGGGAGCCACAGGGCAAGGGGGAAGGGTTTGACACTGAAAGAGGGGAGATGGAGATGAGATGTGGGGAAGAACTTCTTTGGTGTGAGGGTGGTGAGAGCCTGGCCCAGGTTGTCCAGAGAAGCTGTGGCTGCCCCATCCCTGGAGGGGTTCAAGGCCAGGTTGGAGGGGGCTTGGAGCAACCTGGTCTGGTGGGAGGTGTCCCTGCCCAGGGCAGGGGGTTGGAACTGGATGGTCTTTAAGGTCCCTTCCAACCCAAACCATTCTATGATTCTGAAATGTTTAATGATTCTTTTTTTTTGGACTGAATTAGCTTCTGACTCACTACATGACATCTCATCTCTGACTGGCGTATGGCCAAGGGTGGGAATGCAGCAGCAACCCCTTCCATCAGCTTAAGCTGCCATGAAAAGGTCCTTAAAGGTCCTTACGAGGCATTGACAGGGTGCCTGGGCTGGCAGCTGTGACCTTGGAGGCTTCCAACACCTGATAACGTCCTCAGGAGAGTTATCTCTGCAGCAGAGGTACCAAACCCCTCCCAAGCAGCGCTGGCTGCAGTGGACAGCCCTTTCGTCCAGCCAGGAGCGTGACCTCATAAAGAGAAGATCTCTGAGTATTTTTTTCCTGTTTCTATTTTTATATGTGCTTCAAGTTAAAATCCTCAGGTGTTTTTTTTTTTTTTCTTCAGTGATGCATGTGCCTTCGTTTCCTCAAGCTGATATTCCTTCATTCCTCCCTCCCTTCTCTTTTCCAAGAGAAATGTCCTAACATTTGCAAAAAGGAAGTATTGTTTTTGCACTTTAGAAATGTGAACATGTCACTATAGCAATTATGTCTTAAACTTAACTAAACAGGCCTAGTGCTGTTAAGCTTAATAGGAACTTTGTCACCTCTGAGCACTTTTCTCTTTATTAATGACTCATTTTAAAGCACATTATTGCTGGTGTCACTTTTTCAGTCCTGCCTCACTGCAGTTGGATGTCGCACTACCCCAGCGCAAGAAGATCTCAGCCAAGGATTTTCTTGGTGGAAACAGCTTTTCAAGTCCTCTTTTGGATGTCGATGATCAGATCATAGAATCATAGAATGGTTTGAGTTGGAAGGGACCTTAAAGACCATTGAGTTCCAACCCCCTGCCCTGGGCAGGGACACCTCCCACCAGACCAGGTTGCTCCAAGCCCCCTCCAACCTGGCCTTGAAACCCTCCAGGGATGGGGCATCCACAGCTTCTCTAGGCAACCTGTTGTAGATGTGAGTAGAAGACCAGAAAACACCAACCACTGGATAGCAGCAACCAGATGAGCATTAGTACCAGTTGTCAGGTGCCTGTGAGGGCTTGGTCACTGGTTCAACACAGGAACAGACTAGTGATACGGTGAGCGGTTTGAGTTTGGAGATAATACTGCTGTAAAAAAGGCCCAGGGACAAAACCAGCATAGAAACTGAACACCTTGAGCTTTGAGGTGGTTCTTCAAGGTTGAACACAACAAATACAACTCCACGCAGCCTGGACCAGGCTGGTACCTCCCGTCACCATGGACAGAAAGACCTCTGCAAACCTACTTTGTATAGACTCAAAATTAAGTTTCAGTTATCCCTAATCACCCAGCTAGACCCTGTTCAGGGAGAAGTCCTCTGAACTTATCCATAAGTGACCATACCACCAGTGCCTACAGGTAGAGTTCTTTGCAGGCATTGATGAGGCTCTAGAAGGAGACAGGATCCCAAGTGATTTTAAGCTTGCACATCTGTGATAGTTAAAAGGATTGAATGATGGAGAGGAACTTTTTACAAGGGCATGTAGTGATAGGACAAGGGGTAATGGCTTCAACCTGGAAGAGGGGAGATTTAGAGTAGATCTCAGGAAGAAATTCTTTGCTGTGAGGGTGGTGAGAGCCTGGCCCAGGTTGCCCAGAGAAGCTGTGGCTACCCCATCCCTGGAGGGGTTCGAGGCCAGGTTGGAGGGGGCTCGGAGCAACCTGGTGTGGTGGGAGGTGTCTCTGCCCAGGGCAGGGGGTTGGAACTAGATGGCCTTTAAGGTTCCCTCCAATCCAAACCATTCTGTGATTCTATGATTGAGATACACAAGTTCTCGTTCACTGGTAGAGCTGTGGTTTCCCTCCAGTTAGTGACCCCTAGTTAGTAGGTTGAAATACCTTGTTGTGGGCTCAGAAGATGCATGAGGACAGTTACGGCTGCTCAGCTGTGGGAGGATGTTATTAACCTTCTCTAATTAGCTAGCCCTGTGCTCTCAGCTTCCTTATTTTAAACATAGCTACCCTGCATATATGGATATATCACACCTATATATTCCTGTTTAAGTGGTTGTTGGACCAGAAAGGGCTGGAGAAGTGAGAGAAGCTCTCCTCTTTTCAACTGGCATCATCTACTCTGAGCAAGGTTTAGGAAGGTGATGCACAGATTTATCTGTCTTGGTAGGTGGTGGTGACAGTCCTTGTGTCTGTCACCTGAAGGTTTCCCCTGAGTCCTGATAACCTGAAGTGTTATAACTCCTAACTATTATCAGGCACTTCCAGAATAGCCAGGGTGGGAAGACCTCCCCCAGCAAACTCCCTGCTTGCTGCTCCCAGCTCTCACCCTCCCAAAAGAGAAGTAATCTCCTGCCGAGATATTTCTCTCTGGTGTCAAAGGGTTTGAGAAGAGCACAAGAGAGGCCAATCCTGGCATTCATCGCAGCAAGGCTTCGAAAACCCAAGCGTGTACAGCTGAGAAAGGTGTCTTTGAGCAGTTCCCACCAGCAGGAGTAACTTAGACTCCCTCACACCCAGCATATGCATCCCTGACTGGGCTCTGGGACGGGCAGTACATCATTTATTTCTCAGTGAGCCTTTGCCCAAGGTCCAGATAATGACTCTTGGATCATGGAATCATAGAAGCAAGGAATCATAGACTCATAGAATGCTTTGGGTTGGAAGGGACCTTAAAGACCATTGAGTTCCAACCCCCTGCCCTGGGCAGGGACACCTCCCACCAGACCAGGTTGCTCAAAGACCCTTCCAACCTGGCCTTGAACCCCTCCAGGGATGGGGCAGCCCCAGCTTCTCTGGGCAACCTGGGCCAGGCTCTCACCACCCTCACACCAAAGAACTTCTTCCCCACATCTCATCTCCATCTCCCCTCTTTCAGTGTCAAACCCTTCCCCCTCGTCCTATGGCTCCCCTCCCTGATCCAGAGTCCCTCCCCAGCTTTCCTGGAGCCCCTTGAGGGACTGGAAGGCTGCAATGATTCTCACACCCACTCCCATTCTGTGCCTGCTGCTCTGCTGTAGCCTTGCGATTCCTCAGCTATCTATCACAGCACATTTACTCCGACACCCTGTGATCGCGCAGGTTTAGTGCTGCTCTGCCAGGCTCAGCAAAGGCTTCTAAATATATTAGCGAAGGAGAAAGATCTGGGATGGCTTCCAATTTTAACCAAGGTCACATTGGCGAGTGCTGGTGTGCAGCGCGAGGATGTTACACACAGCATCTTTCACAAGAGCTGTGTTCCAGCTGCCCACAGCCTTTCTGTAGGGCAGCGGGAAGAATTGGGAAAGGATGACAGAAACAAGAAGCCTGGGAGATACCTAAATCTTGCTATGGGAATGTTGTGTAGCTCGGGATCTTTGTAACCCTGGTTATTTTTCCACCGAAACAACCCAAACCCTGTTACTCACCTGCCTCAAATGGTAGACTCGGGCGTAATGCTTTTCAAAGAGCTCAGAGCTTTGGGCTCTTGGATTCATCCTAGCAGACAATTTTCCCATTAGGAAGCAGCCAAGTGCTCCAGGGAAACACAGACTGCTGGAAACGGCACCTGCATTCCAGATTTACCCAAGTCTCTTGATGATGCATCCTAAGAAGAGTTCTCCTCCTAGCCACAAGAAAGGGCTGGGAAAGTTTAGGCAAGGCCAAGGACTGGAGGTGAGACACATCACAGAGGAAGGTTTGAAATCCCCCCTCTGGCAGGGCTGACTCTCTGCGACTCTCTCCATGGGAAACGGAAGAGACCTGGACTTTTAATTGCAGCCCTGGACTGGAGGAGGAGACCCAGGAGGAGCAAAAAGAGAGAGGAATAAAGAAGAGATGCATAATTTGAGAGAGCAGGGGAAGAGACGGGCTGCTCAGGCTGAGGACAAGGATCAGCAGAAGCCAGTTTCTGAGCTTGGCAGAAAAAAGCAGAAGGAAGTTTTACTCTCGTTGGCTTTTCAGGAGGTCACTAGGACTGGGGCATCTTCCCCATTTCTGCAGAAAGGCGGTGGAGAGCCCTGTGGTCCCCCAGGAGCAGGAGAAGGGCAAAGTCTGGTGGAAGAAGGAGCAGGTTGCTATAAATTACCTCTCCATCTTCCGAGGCTCAGTGACCGGGAGCCGTGCTGGTGTCTCGCTTAAGCCTGATAAATGTGGTGTTGGAAAGGACACTGGGAACATCTTTGTGCTCCATTGTGATGTGTTTTCCCATCATTATTCATTTATGGTGGGGCAGAAGGTAGGGGTTAAAAAGGAGAGGGACTTTTTGCAGGGACATGTAGCAATAGGACAAGGGGGAAGGGTTTTAAATTGAAAGAGGGGAGATTGAGATCAGATTTGGGGAAGAACTTCTTTGCTGTGAGGGTGGTGAGAGCCTGGCCCAGGTTGCCCCGAGAAGCTGTGGCTGCCCCATCCCTGGAGGGGTTCAAGGTCAGGTTGGAGGGGGCTTGGAGCAACCTGGTCTGGTGGGAGATGTCCCTGCCCAGGGCAGAGCAGTGGAACTGGATGGTCCTTAAGGTTCCTTCCAACCGGAGCCATTCTATGGTTCTATTCTATGATGTTATTCTGCCTGTCTCCCCCTCTAAAACTATTAGATGTATTTCAAGCTGGCAAAACAAGTCCCAAAGATACACTTATGCCTCAGGTGGAAAAGAGGTGCAGGTGGAAGAGAAGGATCTTCTCAGTGCCCCAGTGAGGGGAAAGCTGTCAGGGGAGGTCCCTGAAACATCACTAGGGCAGAACAGTGTTACAGAAGGCATTGGCCACAGGATGAGCGTCAGGCAGGCTGCAGAGCATCCAGCTGTGCCACACTACTCTGGTTCTCTGAGGCCAGCCTTAGTTGCTAATGTGCTTTGTCAGGAGAGCAGGCGATGTTTTGTCTCCTTGCCTTTATTTTTAGCTGCCTTGGGTCAGCAAAAAAACTCAAGACAGTAGCGGTAGGAGACCTGCATCTCCAGATCTAATCAGCTGGCTCTGCACCATCACCTATGCCAATAACTAGCCCATGCTTGGTAATTTCTCTCCAGCTCATCTTGCTCCCACTGGCTGGTGCCTCCACCTTCTCCTGATGATCCCAGCTGGTGGCTGTGGTACCCTGCCCCAACCTCACAGCGTGGAGATCTCCAAGATCTGCTCTTGGCATAATCCTAGCCTTGCTCCAAGGCTTTGGAAGTGACCTCATCCTTCTGCTCATCCCACCGGGGTGTCTGCATCCCATTCCTGCCCCCCTGCATCTTGAGATCCACACAGAGGAGCTTCTTCCTGCCCTTGTGGAACCCACAGGCTTTCCTCCATCCCATGAAGAAGCGAGTTGTTACCGACGTGCTGAGGGTGACAGAAATTTCCTATGGATTTGTCCCTAAGTCAAACCATGCCTGAGATGACTGCGTGGCCTTTGGAGCTGCTGGTGTGCTAGGAAATTGGCTGTTCATCTTTGGTGAGCTCCAAACACACTGCTCTGGCTCCCCAACGCTGGCTGGAGGACCAGGGTAACGGCAGGGATTTTAGTCTCCTGTTATCCTTCCCTTCAGTTCATGAGCAGAGGTCGAAAAATCAATGTCACAAGCCACAGTCAGAGCAAGAGCTGGGCAGAGTCTCCAAACCGAAGCATAGTTTTGGTCTAGAAATCGTCTAACAGCGTCTTGCAAAACCTCCAGGATTTCATGGGCTGGACTCGAGCAGAAATGCCACAGGCAGCGCTGCCAACCCCAAGCATTCAGATACCATGAGTCAGCCCCCCCCTCCCTCCCCTTCTCCCCCCAACTCTTCCAACTCTCCTTTCCTTTCTGGGTTTGTTTTTTTGGTTTTTTTTTTTTTTGAACTGTGAGTTTAAACGTGGTTCATATTTTCCAGGTTCCTCCGCTCCTCTTCTCCCCCACCTTTTAGAAGGGCTGGAAACTTGACTGTTTTTCAGCTGAAGGGGGCTATTTCTAAAAGGAAGAGGAGATGCGATGCTCTAAATCCCCGGAGCGGGGCCCTAAGGGACGTTGTTATGTGACTTAGGCTAAATTTGGGCAATTTGGCAGCGCATCAGTCTAGCTCCTTATTTAATTGCCTGCAGATCTTGCCTTGTCATTAACACCAGAGGTCAAGGTGCTGGCAGGAGCTCTGTGATTTGTGGATGCGTGTTTAGCTTATAAAAACACCCCTGTCTCTGCCCCCCAGCGAGCCCTCCTTGCTCATCCAGCTGTTACAGCTGTTCTCCCCCATCCTGAGCTCCTCCGGCTGACTCTGCTCTTCCTTGCCTCATGCAATGCCTCTGCTCAAACGCGCCTGTGGCTGGCTACACGCTTGCTGCAGCAGCAACTTCTCATCCCAAATGCTCATTAAAATCAGTATATTTTGATAAAGGTGGACCAGGAAATGTTGGGGGTTTTTTTCCTCTGGTGCTTTCAAGGGAAAGGAAGCAGAGAAGAAGACAAGTGAGAGGAGGCTGAGGAGCAACTAGCAAGTTGTTTGAGTAAAGGAAAAGCATCTACCAGGATGCAGCACATGTGAGTCTACTGAATCCTGCAACGTCTCTCAGCCACATGAAACGCACCACGCTTGCAGCTGAGGGATCTCCAGCCTACATTTGTACCACAGACTTTAAAACCAGCTTCATCCCAGGGTTCTTCTTTTATGGAACTTGATGAGAGAGAGTTGTAGCTCCTCATGGAAGACCAAAAAAAACCAGTGTTCTTGTCATACTCAGGTCCTCCTGAAGATCATGGTTTGCAGCTGAGGATTTCCTCCAAACCATGGGTTGCTCCTTAGGACATCCTCTAAGCCCTATATGAGTCTTTTTACCTGCAGATACTTAACTGCCTGCTGACATCACAACAGGAAAATGTTACTCCAAAGGGACAGAACTTCCCTTATTCCTGGATTATTGAAGCCTTGCAACTACCATGGGCTTTTGTAGAGGATCCTAGTAGTCCCTGTCCTGCCCTGCACTGAGAATCACACAATCACAAAATTGTAGGTGTTGGAAGGGACCTCTGGAAGGGATCATCTAGTCCAACACCCTGCCAGAGCAGGGCTACCTAGAGCAGGTTGCACAGGAACGTGTCCGGGTGGGGTTTGAATGTCTCCAGAGAAGGAGACTCCACCACCTCTCTGGGCAGCCTCTTCCAGCACTACATCACCCTCAAAGGAAAGAAGTTCCTCCTCATGTTGAAATAGAACTTCCTATGTTCAAGCTTGTGTCCGTTTCCTCTTGTCCTGTCCCTGGGCACCACTGAAAAAAGCCTGACCCCATCCTCCTGGCACCCACCCTTCAAGTATTTATAGGCCTTGATCAGATCCCCACTCAGTCTTCTCTTCTCCAGACTCAAAAGCCCCAAGTCCCTCAACCTTTCCTCAGCAGAGAGATGCTCCCTCATCATCTTTGTAGCCCTCTGCTGTCCCCTCTCCAGCAGTTCCCTGTCCTTCTCGAACTGGGGAGCCCAGAACTGGACACAGTACACCAAGGCCCCTGCAGATGGGGCAGTCACAGAATCACAGGCGTTGGAAGGGACCTCTGGAGATCATCCAGTCCAACACCCTGCCAAAGCAGGGCCACCCAGAGCAGGTTGGACAGGAACGTGTCCAGGTGGGGTTTGAATATCACCACCTCTCTGGGCAGCCTCTTCCAGGGCTCTGCCACCCTCACAGGAAAGAAGTTTTTCCTCATGTTCAGATGGAATTTCCCATGTTCCAGCCTGTGCCCGTTGCCCCTTGTCCTGTCACTGGGCACCACTGAGAAGAGTCTGGCCTCATCCTCTTGCCACCCGCCCTTTAGATATTGCTCAGCATTGATGAGGTCCCCTCTCAGTCTTCCCTTCTCCAGGCTGAACAGCCCCAGGTCTCTCAGCCCTTTCCTCATCAGAGAGATGCTCCAGTCCCTTGATCATCTTTGTAGCCCTCTGCTGTCCCCTCTCCAGCAGTTCCCTGTCCTTCTGGAACTGGGGAACCCAGAACTGGACCCAGTGCTCCAGATGGGGCCTCACCAGGGCAGAGTAGATGTGGAAGATGACCTCCCTCGACCTGCTGGCCACATTCTTTTAATGCAGCAGCTGCTCCGGACTCGCAGCAGACCGTAATTCGGATGCTGCGAGCAGCATTGCATGCTTGGCTGTCACAGCCTTCAGGACCTGAAGGGTCTGCAGAGCTCAGAAAGCTGGTCCGCGTTCCTGAGAGGACAGTTTGGTGGGCCGCAGCAGGAGGAGAGCGCTGCCTGTGATGGGTTTGGTGCCTGGCAGAGGGATGGATGGCTGCAGACAGGCAGTCTCTGGCACCCCTGTGTGGCCACCTCCACAATCACAGCCCGGAGGGGCAAGCAGAAAAACCAGGGGAGCATTTCCAAAGGGTCTACAGGGGAGGTTAAACCCTGTCTTGTGGAGCCAGCAAGTCCATGAGAAGGATGGGAGCCCTTTTGCCCTCCATGCAGGGGCCAGGAGGTGTTCATGGACTGGGGCACCTGAAGCAAAGCGTTAAGGAAGGGACCAGGCTTTTGGGTTTCAGTGCCTGGGCACAGCCAGGGTGGACCTTCTCTGCTGTCTTCCTACATCTGGGGCAGGGGAGCAAGAAAATGAGCTTTTTTACACTGATTGACTGCTGTCCATTGGAGATACAAACTGTATCTACACAGAGAACTTACGGTGACAGCTTGTCCATTCCCCCCCCCAAAATTGCTTCTTTGGTAAAACAGCTGAGAAACCAAAAATAACCTAAAATACCACTCCAGTGCTGCCCACGGCTGGGCCAGCATCAGGGAGCACAACCAGGCACTGCAGGTGGGAAGCTCTGCAGAGGGCTGATCTCCCCGCTCCTATCCAAGGTCAGAGGGTCCCTGAGACCTTCCAGTCCCCATCCAGTCCCCCCCCATTCATCACCAGATCCCAGCAGGAGAACGTGATGCTGCTCCCATGGGACCTGGCTTGGAGACAGTGTGGCCCAGCATGGTGCCCCAAGAAAAGAGGACCTCCCTCATCTGGCCTCCAGCTCATCCTGATGTTTAACCCATCCCTCTCATTACATTTCCTCCCCAATTTACTCCCCTGATTTAATTTCTGTTCCTAGGAAACTCGGAAAAGGTGGATTTTCCCCAACCCTGCCTCATACCCCTCATTATACCTCTCAGGAGAGGTGGGGAAGCACTCGGAGGGGTCAGACCCACCGTGCAAAGGTGTCAGGGTTGGAAGCAGGACCCAGATTTCTTTTCTCTGGACAAGTGCTCACCATAGATGGAAGCAGGGCTGGTCCTTACAAACATCAGTGTCTCCTGGGCCATGTGGTGTGGGCCACGTGTGGGGAGCCATGGAGCTGCCATGCTCAGGCAGTGATGGGCAGGAGCAAGAGGAGCCTGGAAGGGCTCTTCTCCAAATGGTGGAGAGTGTAGATCATAGAATGATAGAACCATAGCATGGTTCTTCAGGTTGGAAGGGACCTTAAAGATCATCTAGTTCCAATCCCCTGGCCTTAGAGCTCAGATGCATTTGGAGAAAAAGTTGGCAGTGGACTCCGTGCCACTTCAGTGCCATCAAATGCTACCCTCTGCATGGCACCATGGCCGTTAAGAGGGCATCTGGGCCAAGGAGAGCAGGCTGTGCACCACCCACCCTACCAGCACCCAGCAGGCCACCAGGTGGTGCTGAGCAAGCTTCATCAGTCACGGGAAGAGGTGAAGTCCTAATACAAAAATCAAAGGCCCTCATGCTTTTGGATTGTGGGGTAGTTGCAGAGGAACCCAGGAGAGGCCCAGGAGATTTTCCCAGAGAAGCTGTAGCTGCCCCATCCCTGGAGGGGCTCAAGGCCAGGATGGATGGGGCTTTGAGCAACTTGGTCTGGTGGGAGGTGTCCCTGCCCATGGCAGGGGCTTGGAACTCAATGATCCTTAAGGTCCCTTCCAATCCAAACCATTCCATGATTCTATGATCTCTTAAGTGAGATCCTTCCTAGTACCAAGCTGCATCTCTGACACACAGCCAGCTTCTCCAGCAGGGAGGCCAGCTCTGAGTAGACACAGCCCTAGACTTTCTCCTGTGCATGGAGGAACTTCCTGGTGTCCCACCAGACCTTCATACCTGAGACCAATTCTCTGCTGGCAGAGTCCTGTACTTTCAAATTGTCATAATCTGAAATAAGCTGCAGCCCCAATTAACCCTGGTAGCACTTTTCCCAATGCAAGTGATGTTCAGGGATGAGGAACAGGTCTCAAGCTGTGCCCATGAAGTCCAAAGACTGAGAGCAAAGAAGATACAGTCACATACGGGTGTGGAGATGGCCTCTGGAGAACAAAATACCCATTACTTCCAGGAGAAGAACAAGAGAGCACCCAAAGGAAGTCAAGGAGCAAGTTAAAACTTTAAAGTATCTTCTTGCAAAGATGCAGCCATGGGACTTCCTGCTATGGTTTGTCTCTGCCTTTTCATCTCTCCGACCCCATCTCCAACCCTGGCTTCAGGAAGGCCCTGAGCTGTATTCCTGGGGGAAGGGCTGGTTAGAAGAAACCAGAGCTTCTGCACCTTCTTGGGAGCTGCATCCAGTCCCACCTTTCACTGGGTGGGTCACTTCTTACTGTGCTGTTCCTGGCAGCATTTCCCCAAGCAATCTCCATCCCAAAAGGGTTGGGAGATAATATTGTGTCCCCATGGTGAGGTCAGAGCTTGCTCTACCACCCTGAGCCAGGCTGACACCGGGTCTGGAGCAGGTTTGACCATGGTTGGAGGGATCTCATAAGGTTGTCTTCAGCCTCAGGATGCTTTCAGGCAGTGGAAACGACTCCCAAACTTCTCTTGGTGGGAGCGCCCAGCTCAGGACCCTGCCTGGGCACCGAAATCTCAGTGGTGAACATCTCTGCAGTGACAGGAGCACCCTCAGCAGCTGGCATGTCCAGTCCAGATGACAAATGGCTTTGCCAGACAACCGGTGGGAAATCCATCCTGCCATGTGTGGTAGCTGAGATGGGAGCAGGTGCTGCGGCCTTTTCTGGTGTCCCCATCTCCATTATCAACCAGTGCTTTTTCCCTGCTGACCATATCCCTCCCCAAAGTAGACCTTCCTGATGGACCTCCAAGCAAGAAAACTTAAAACCTTCCTCTGATCCTGAAGGAACCCCGCCAGGATGGTTTGACACCAAGGTGGCAGGAGGACCCACTTTTTCGTCACAGACATGAGGCCCTGTGGTGGGTCACTGGGGGAAGGGACAACCTCAGGGACAGCTGGGAACATGCCATTCCTCCTTGTTGGCTCCAAGGCACGAAGGAAAAACTTCATCTTGTGCAAGAGCCTGGGCAGGGAGGGACGGGTGACCTGAAGAAAGGGCTGCAAGAGCAGAAGATTTCACGGATCTGGCTTGACAACAAGGACAAGGGTCTGCGGGTGGCCAGGGAACATGGTGGCTAATGCAATATGATGAGACAACCTGTCCCATATGGTCCTTCATGGCAGCTTGTGGGGCCATCAGTGGCCTTCTCATGGCTGGGACAGCAGCATGATGGTTCCCATCGTGGCTGGGTGGAGGAGATGTGGAGGATGGAGGAGATGCGGTGGATGGAAGAGATGCGGTGGGTGGGAGTTGCAGCATGTGAGGGCTGAACCTTAGCAGATTGTGGACGTGGTCCTTCACCACAGACAAGCCTGCTGAGCTCCCATCCCCACCACCCTCAGCATCCCTCCTGCTCTCCTCCCTTTCCACGGGGTTCTCCATAAGGTCCCTCTGTGCCACCCCCTATGGTGCTGTAGGAGAAAGTTTGGGAGATGCCTTGCATGGGGTGAGGTGGGAATGGTCCCC
>QJSC01027462.1:222380-239954 GCA_003697955.1 Calidris pygmaea | reverse complement strand
TGCAGGCAGTGGCGCTGCCCGCAGTCCGCGCCCGCTGCCACCAGGGGGCGCCGCAGCGCCACCGCCCGGCGCTGCCGGGAGGGGAGGGGGAGAAGGGATGGGGCTGGGAGGGGGGAGTACCGAGATGGGGGAGCTTTGGGATGGGGGTACTGAGATGGGAACAGCCAGATAAGATCACTGGGGCGGGGGATGCAGGGCTGAGGAGCACCAGAATCTGGGATATTGGGATGGGGGTACTGGGATGGGAGCACCAGGGATGGAGGTTACCGGAATGGGAACACCATGAGATGAGAGCACCGGAATGGGGGTATTGGAATGGGGGCACCAGGATGGGGAGCACCAGGATGTGGGATATCAGGATGGCGGAGGAGGGTACTAGGATGGGGACCAGTACAGGGCAGGTACCAGGGCGCAGGAGGATATTGGGGTGCAACCACAGCAAGATGCAGGAGCACTGGGATTACAGAGATGCAGGAGCACCAGGACGTGGAGCATCAGGATGGGGGAAGGCTGCTGGATTGCAGGAGCATGGGGATGGAGGAACACCAGGCTGGGGGAAGCACCAGACACGAGTTCATGGGATGGGATGGGATGGGATGGGATGGGATGGGATGGGATGGGATGGGATGGGATGGGAAGGCAGCTGCTATGGAAGCTCTCCTGCTGCCCACTGAGCCCCCAGGAGTTCTGGCTGCTGAACAGGGGCTTGCAAGGAGGAGAGCTGGCCCTGTGCATGGCAAAGGGGTCTGAGTATCTCCCACACTCACTGCCTGCATGAATGCAGCTGGTGCCACCAAGAGCAGATCCAGCTGGCCACCAACACTCGGGAAAGATGCTCTGGGAGGCTCTTGCAGCTTCGCACCAAAGAAAACCCACTAGAGATCGCTCTTCCTTCAGCAGGTTGAAAATATGTCATGAGTTTTGACAGTCTCAGTGGGTTGACAAGGCACAGAGAGATGCAAAACCATGGATTTAATTGTTGTAGGAAGAGGAAGCGAAGAGGAGCACTCTGTTTCCAGGATAACATTCTAGACTGTGATGGAAAGGCAACCACATCCTGGGCTGCATCAAAAAGAAGCATGGCCAGCAGGTCAAGGGAGGTGATTCTGCCCCTCTACTCTGCTGTGGTGAGACCCCACCTGGAGAACTGTGTCCAGCTCTGGAGTCCTCAGCACAGGATGGACATGGACCTGTTGGAACAAGTCTAGAGGAGGCCACAAAGATGTGCCAAGGGCTGGAGCTCCTCTGCTGGGAGGACAGGCTAAGAGAGTTGGGGGGGTTCAGCCTGGAGAAGAGAAGGCTCCAGGGAGACCTTAGAGCCCCTTCCAGTCCCTCAAGGGGCTCCAGGAAAGCTGGGGAGGGACTCTGGATCAGGGAGGGGAGCCATAGGACGAGGGGAAACAGTTTTAAACTGAAAGAAGGGAGACTGGGATGAGATGTGGGGAAGAACTTCTTTGGTGTGAGGGTGGTGAGAGCCTGGCCCAGGTTGCCCAGAGAAGCTGGGGCTGCCCCATCCCTGGAGGGGTTCAAGGCCAGGCTGGATGGGGCTTGGAGCAACCTGGTCTGGTGGGAGGTGTCTCTGCCCAGGGCAGGGGGTTGGAACTGGATGATCTTTAAGGTCCCTTCCAACCCGAACCATTCTATAATTTCCATGACTGATTCTATGAAATACAGCATCATAAATAGGTACTCAATCTCATATATGAACCGTAAATATAAGATGCTGTGTGGCTTAAGTAGCACGCTAGGGTCTCTCCTGAGACAAAACTGTTTCAGATGGGAGGTAAGTATTTAGCTTAATCTCCATTTGTCCGGTTTAACTTCTATCTGTTGTGGCAGCAGAGCCTGTTTGCTGCAGAAATTGGTGCAGAAGAGTGGACCTGAGATGGCTCAGCCCCCGGCCAGGGTGTGACGTACCCAGGTCTGACGGCGGCGGCTTCCTTAGACGACAGAGAGAACATACCCCTGCCTTAAGGAAACCATTTGAGAGCTGAAACGGCAGGGAAGCACGAGGTTGGTTTTAAGTCAAGGCTGAGAGGCTTGAGCGTGAGATCTGCTTGTTCTGAATTCCAGAAGGACGCGATCATTCAAGATCATTCAAAGACGAGATCGTTCAATTCAGAGTAGGAGTTACCGGCAACCTCTCCTGAAGGCACCGGTTGGCTTGGTGACCTTTTTTTCTAATATCTAACATTTGCATTAAGTATTATCTCATATATACGTATACCATTTCTACATTTAACTGCATTTTTAATCCCATCTTCTGTTCAAGGACGGACTCACGGAGAAGCGTGGACTTTTTACTTAAAATGAAATAGGCTTCTTCCCGCTCTCCGTGTTAAGAACCCGAATATTGAAGTTGTTTCTTTCATTTTTCTCTTTCCTGCTTTTTTTCTCCCCCTAACTTCTAGGTAGGGTAAAACAATAAACCTTAGGCTTTGGGCTTTGTGAAGCTTTTGGAAACAACTGTGCGATAGCGCTGCTGTTAACACAGTCGGGAGGGGGTCCAGGCATTTGGGATGTGAAAGGATTCAGCTGACTTGGTGTGTCTCCGATGCTAAAGCTTGACGAGGTCAAAGGGGCAGGGAGCTCCGTGGCAGCCAAACAACAGAGGAGCTTCATGGGCATCTTAATCCTCTTCCTCGTCTCTACTGGGAGAGGCTTATTCCTCCCAGCAGAGGAGCCTGCTTCTCAGTCGCTTCGCAGAGGACACCAAGTTGGGTGGGAGTGTTGATCTGCTGAAGGGTAGAAAGGCTCCACAGAGGGATCTGGACAGGATGGACGGATGGGCCAAGGCCAACAGTGTGAGGTTCAACAAGACGCAGTGCCAGGTCCTGTGCTTGAGTCACACCAACCCCATGGATGCTCCAGGCCTGGGGCAGAGTGGCTGGAGCTGCCTGGTGGAAAAGGACCTGAGGATGTTGGTCGACAGTGGCTGAACATGAGCCAGCAGCGTGCCCAGGTGGCCGAAAAGGCCACCAGCATCCTGGCCTGCATCAGGAACAGCGTGGCCAGCACTGAGACCTTGAAACCCGCAGCTGGCTGCAAAGGAAATATTTTCACAAATTCAGACTTCCTGGTCTTCTAAAAGTGCAGCTTTCCCACACATTAGGAGAGAAAGTACTCCTGTGTCACTCAAACCTGGACAGCAGTGAAGAGGAATAACCCACGTCAGCGAAAACAGCCATCTCACGAGCAGCAAACGTCCAAAGCTGGAACAAGCTGTGGAACCACAGGAGAAGGCGGTCAACACCTCACAGTGGCTGTTCAGGACCTGACTCAGGTTGCCCTGGGGCTTGACTGCTGCCAGCGAAGGCTCAGGTGTGGAGAAAGGGCTGGGAAAAGGAAGCTACTGGTTTATCAGGGTCATGGTGGTGAGAACCTATTCTCACCGTGGTCGTGAGCTGTAATTTGTTCTCCACGTGACCGACTATTGCATGAAACCTATAAAAAACCAACAAAATATTCAGCTGCTGGGGTCGATGACTCTGTTTGGCTATGCTTTATGTAAACTCTGCTGCCACCTTTCACCTGCCGTGAACTTCAACAGGGGCCCAGGGCGGTGGTTTCAAAGGCTGCTTTGTCTGCGCCGGCGTTCAAAGCCGGGGCTGCCTTTGGATGTGGTGTTAGATGTGGTGCAGGAGAGGAGGAAGAAGGCAAGTCCCAGCTCTCGTGTCCAAGAGGTTCTGGTGTTAAGAGGAGGGAAGGGGATGGGGAAAGACGGGGCTGTGGGTCTGGAGGACACGCGCTTGATGTGGAACTAGTTATGGAGTACAGACTGAGCTCCTCAGTCTGGTCCTTGGTGAAGGTATCATGACTCCAGGAGCAGAAAAGACCTCTGCTACTCTGAGGTGTCCTCCCAGAATTCCCATATATTATAGGGAATTATATATTCTCATTATTATGGGGAATAATATATTCCCATATATTACGGGGAATTACATATGCGGCTGAGGGAGCTGGGGGTGTTCAGCCTGGAGAAAAGGAGGCTGAGGGGAGACCTTCTCGCTCTCTCCAACTCCCTGAAAGGAGGGTGTAGCCAGGGGAGATCAGTCTCTTCTCCCAAGGAACAGGCCATGGGACAAGAGGAAACGGCCTCAAGTTGTGCCAGGGGAGGTTTAGGATGGATTTTAGGAAAAATCTCTTCACCAAAAGGGTTATCAAACCTTGGCACAGGCTGCCACAGGTGGAGTCACCATCCCTGCAGGTATTTAAAAGCCAGGCAGACGTGGTGCTGAGGGATGTGGGTTAGTGATGATTTTTGTCAGTGTTGGGTTGATGGTTGGACTCGATGATCTGAAATGTCCCTTCCAACCTGGACAATGCTGTGATTCTATGATTATTACAAGGAAAAGCATATTCCCATATATTATGCAGATGTGGTTTTATCAAGACCTCTACTAAGCCCTCTGACCCCACGGGAGTCAGGCAGCAGAAAACAAAGACATGCACAAACGATAATATAACATTGAAGATGGGATATAGAAGTCTCCTTATATATGTTGCAGGTATCTCAGCTGCTCAGGGCCATCCGGTATATTATCTGATCTCCAGTCTTGCAGCGCTGTGAGGTATCTTGGTGCTCCCAGTGCCTGAGAACTGGTTGATGGCTAAGTCTTTTGCAAAGAGCTCATCTAATTCATACAAACTCCAGTCTCTTAAAACCCAAAACTCTTCTCTCTCCAGAGATATTTTCTTTAGAACCACAGAATCATGGAATCATAGAATGATTCGGGTTGGAAAGGACCTTAAAGACCATCCAGTTCCAACCCCCTGCCATGGGCAGGGACACCTCCCACCAGACCAGGTTGCTCCAAGCCCCCTCCAGCCTGGCCTTGAACCCCTCCAGGGATGGGGCAGCCACAGCTTCTCGGGGCAACCTGGGCCAGGCTCTCACCACCCTCACACCAAAGAAGTTCTTCCCCAGATCTCATCTCAATCTCCCCTCTTTCAGTGTCAAACCCTTCCCCCTCATCCTATGGCTCCCCTCCCTGATCCAGAGTCCCTCCCCAGCTTTCCTGGAGCCCCTTGAGGGACTGGAAGGGGCTCTGAGGTCTCCCTGGAGCCTTCTCTTCTCCAGGCTGAACCCTCCAACTCTCTCAGCCTTTCCTCACAGCAGAAGGGCTCCAGCCCTCCCAGCATCTTTGTGGCTTCCTCTGGCCCCACTCCAACAGGTCCATGTCCTTCCTGTGCTGAGGACTCCAGAGCTGGACACAGTATTCCAGGTGGGGTTCTTCATGTGTTTTGTACCCGGTGTCCTCACAGGGTGGTCACAGCCCTGTCCCAGCCAGAGATGCCGTGAGGTTTGACACTTCCCATCTGCGCACACCCAAATAATTTATCTGGGATTTCTGAGGTGATGTCTGCCTGTGGATCTTTCCCAAGGCGAGCAGGAATAGACTTGCTGAGCTCCAGGCCAGAAGGGATGGTCTCCTCTGATGCCCTCTCTTATGCAGCCCAAAGGACCGCACCCTCTAATCCCCACACAACGTCCACCGTTTCGCTTAAGCCCTAGCACAGCATTTTAGAAGCCTCTATTAAATACACACCAAAAAAAGAAACAACTTTGATTAAAGACTCCGGCTGATGAGGAATCCACCACAGCCCCAGGTTCCACACCCTTAATTACCTTCCCTGTTAAATGCTTGCAACTAAATTTGTCCATCTTTCATGTCCTGCCATGTGTCCCTGTGTTCCTTGATCATTTCTCATCAGTTATAATCTCCGTGTCCTGGAGAGAACAAAGAGAAGGAGATTTAGTCAGGGCTATCTTTGTAGCAAAGTTCAACCCTTTCTGAAGTCCAGTTTCTCCTCGGAGAATGTGTCACTTTGCAGAGGTGACCAAGCTTTTTTTTTTTTTTTTTTCTCCTTTAAAACTGGAGAAAATCGTTTCCCACAGCTTTGTTCTCCCATGATTTACACCATGACTCTAGCAATAGCTGGTGTCTTCTCTTACAACTTTCCAGAATCCAAAAAGGGAACAAATATACCACATGGGGTACTGTGTCCAACTCTGGAGTCCTCAGCACAGGAAGGACATGGACCTGTTGGAGTGGTTCCAGAGGAGGCCACAAAGATGTTCCAAGGGCTGGAGCCCCTCTGCTGTGAGGACAGGCTAAGAGAGTTGGAGGGTTCAGCCTGGAGAAGAGAAGGCTCCTGAGAGACCTTAGAGCCCCTTCCAGTCCCTCAAGGGGCTCCAGGAAAGCTGGGGAGGGACTCTGGATCAGGGAGGGGAGCCATAGGATGAGGGGGAATGGCTTTAAACCGAAAGGGGGGAGATGGAGATGAGATCTGGAGAAGAACTTCTTTGGTGTGAGGGTGGTGAGAGCCTGGCCCAGGTTGCCCAGAGAAGCTGTGGCTGCCCCATCCCTGGAGGGGTTCAAGGCCAGGTTGGAGGGGGCTTGGAGCAACCTGGTCTGGTAGGAGGTGTCCCTGCCCATGGCAGGGGGTTGGAACTGGATGGTATTTAAGGTCCCTTCCAACCCCAACCATTCTATGATTCTATGATCATTAAGAAAGGTTTTTTACCTGGTGCAGCTGCTGAGCGCTCCAGAACTCGGGCAGGAGAGAAGTTGGACAAGATGATCATTGTAGGTTCCTTCCAACTGAACCATTCTATTCTAGAACCCGAAATCTCATCGTTTCCCAGAAGATGCTGAGGACTTTGAGGAACTTGGTTTTATGGATACTCCGCTTCTTCAAATGGCAAGAGGCACCTTGCAAATGTTGTGGACTTCTAATCAATAAGGTTTTTCTCAGCTTCAGGACCTGAAAGATGCCAACCAAGGTTTGAACCTACTATTACTCCGACCATCTGCACTCCAACCCCACGTGAACAATGCCCAGCTGGGGAACATGAATTATATAATATTATACAGAAATTAAACATTAAGTGTTGGAAACTATATTATCTGGAGTCCAAAAGCAGGTCTTTCATGATTACTTTATTCTCAAGAAGGCAGTTTCTCTCTGCGGAGCGCACTTAATTGTGTTGTTAGCCCTTTTTAATTAGGATAATTTTGAAATTCAGTTAAATTAAACATTTCATTTCGGCAGCAGCAGAAGAGGGGACACTGGAATAACTCCTGACTGAAGGGCTGAGCCTGTTCATCCCTGGTCTAGCTCCAAAGACCTGCTGATGTTTATTCATGGGAGCAAAGCTCAGGAGAGATGAACTCAGCATCTTCCCAGATTTTACTGTCACTTCCAAAACAAAGGGAATTTCCTCTCTCAGCGCAGGGAGTTTTATTTATCAACCGTGTGAGTCCAAACATTCTAAGAACAGCTGGGGATATGGTTTGATCTGCAGCTATCTTGTGGTGGTGGTCCTTCAGCCATCTTCTTCGTACCAGAAACCTGGGAAACAGGCAACTTGGAGATGCTAGTGATGGAGGAAGAGGCAGGAGAGAGGAGAAGGGATGTGTGCATCCTCCCTGGGCATGAAATTCAAGCATGAGAAAGCCTTGGGAGAGCTATATTTGCCACCAGGTACTTGGAGCTCATCCATTGCCATTGGCTGATGGGGGCAGAGAGATGAAGAAGAGATGAAGGTTCCTGGTGGTCCTCGTGTTCCTGGGAAGTCCCAGCCCAGCATCCTGGAAGCTATCCCCCAGGCACAGAGCTCCTCCTGTCTCCTCCAGGCAGCACAATGGGATGATTTGAGGAGATTCGGGTAAAACAACCTGATTTATCTAAACCATGATATGTTTATGAACTGCTGAGGCTCTGAGGCAAAAGCCACCTTCAGCACAGGAAGGACATGGACCTGTTGGAACAGGTACAGCAGAGGGCCACAAAGGTGCTCCGAGGGCTGGAGCCCCTCTGCTGTGAGGACAGGCTGAGAGAGTTGGAGGGTTCAGCCTGGAGAAGAGAAGGCTCCAGGGAGACCTTAGAGCCCCTTCCAGTCCCTCAAGGGGCTCCAGGAGAGATGGGGAGGGACTCTGGATCAGGGAGGGGAGCCATAGGACGAGGGGGAACAGTTTTAAACTGAAAGAGGGGAAACTGAGACGAGATGTGGGGAAGAACTTCTTTGGTGTGAGGGTGGTGAGAGCCTGGCCCAGGTTGGCCAGAGAAGCTGTGGCTGCCCCATCCCTGGAGGGGTTCAAGGCCAGGTTGGAGGGGTCTTGGAGCAACCTGGTCTGGTAGGAGGTGTCTCTGCCCAGGGCAGGGGGTTGGAACTGGATGATCTTTAAGGTCCCTTCCAACCCAAACCATTCTATGATTCTATCTATGATCGTTAAGAAAGGTTTTTTACCTGGTGCAGGAAGCTTCCCCAGCGCCTCTGGTCCTTCAGTTCTCTGAGCTGCAGGGACGCCTTCCGGCTCACGGGGGAGAAAAGTGTCGGTTGGACCCAGCTGGAAAGATCTTTTGTTATTTTTGTTATTTCGGGCTTTGTGCGCTGTGCAGAGTAGGGTCAGAGAGAGACGTTCAAAGAGTCCTTCTCAGTCCTTGGGGCTGCTGGAAGCTCTACAAAGGCTGGTGGCCACTTACACCCGGTAAAAACTGACCCAATGATCTTTAAGGTCCCTTCCAACCCGAATGAGTCTATGATTCGATGATTCACAAAAAGCACTTCGTGTATTTTGGGGCAAATAAATAGAACTTTTTGCTCGCAACCAGCCAAATCTTTAACCAGTGCCTATTGCTAGAGGGGATGACCAACTTCTGTTGGGCAGGTCAGTAGGTACCCTCACGTTGATGGTTATCACGGTGAGGAGACCTCTCCTGTGGATACGTTTCTGTCCCAGCACAGATTTTATAGATCTGCCCCGCTCTGGTTCCCGAAGGCCACAGTGGTGATAAAACACCAGCCGTACACCCGGCGCGCTTGCGGTTTTGATACCGTTATCTCTTTGGTTTTTCCCTCCTATCAAAAGCAGGAGGGCCTCAAGCCCTTTTCTCCTGCCACCTCTTGCAGCCAGCAGGGAGTAGAACTCTTTCCCTTTCCTCCCCAGTCACCCTACTGGGAAGGCCAAGGGGTCTCAACTGGGGTCCCAGCCCTCAGCAGCTGCTGGGGAAGGGAAGGGGAGGACTTCAACCGGGCGTATTTTTTACCGAAGCGACGTGATAAGGAGCAAAGCCAGCGTAGAGATAGGGTTGTTTATTTTATTAGCAGACCAAGGATAAATCCCGGGCTCTCGTCGTTGCTCGGCCTGACCTGCTGGCGTTGGGGAAACCACACGTTGCCTTGTCCAGAGGAGGCTTTTATTATGTGGTTTGGGACCATCATTTCACAGTGTGGAGATGCCCAGTGGGGAAAGAGAGGATGGCTGGAGAGCTGCCTGGCAGAAAAGGACCTGGGGGTGTTGGTCGACTGTCGGCTGAACATGAGCCAGCAGTGTGCCCAGGTGGCCAAGAAGGCCAACAGCATCCTGGCCTGTATCAGGAACAGCGTGGCAAGTAGGGCCCGAGAGGTGATCGTCCCCCTGTACTCGGCACTGGTGAGGCCCCACCTCGAGTACTGTGTCCAGTTTTGGGCTCCCTACCATAAAAAAGACATCGAGGTGCTGGAGCGGGTCCAGAGAAGGGCGACAAAGATGGTGAGGGGTCTGGAGCACGTGTCTTGTGAGGAGGGGCTGAGGGAGCTGGGGTTATTCAGCCTGGAGAAGAGGAGGCTGAGGGGAGACCTTATTGGTCTCTCCAACTCCCTGAAAGGAGGGTGTAGAGAGGTGGGGGTCGGTCTCTTCTCTCAAGTCACAGGCGACAGGACGAGAGGAAATGGCCTCAAGTTACGCCAGGGGAGGTTCAGGCTGGATATTAGGAAAAATTTTTTCACCCAAAGGGTTATCAGACATTGGAATGGGCTGCCCAGGGAGGTGGTTGAGGCACCATCTCTGGAGGTGTTCAAAAGACAGGTTGATGTAGTGCTGGGAGGTATGGTTTAGTGATGGTGATGCTTCTTGTTTGTTGTGCGGGTGTCTATTTTTTGTCAGAGTTAGGTTGACGGTTGGACAAGATGATCTTTAAGGTCCCTTCCAACCTAGAAGACTCTGTGATTCTGTGATTCTGAAAGACCCAGGTGCCCTGAGACATCCCGTCTCCTTGGTGGAGGGAGGCATGTAAGTCCTCCCCCTCGAAGGAATGGAGTCTGAGCGACCCCGATGGTTTCTCCATTGCACATAGTATATAAACTATACTTACCTGACAAAAATCTACATCTTTTCCAAGCTCACTCGTGCTTCGTGGGTGCTGGAGTGACGTTCGCTGCCAACCCTCCTTCCTGTTTGTGGCGGTTCTGCTGGGAGGTGGAGATAAGCGAGGATTTGGGGGGAAAGGGAGGATCTGCGTACCAGCAGGTGAGTCAGGGCCAGGAAAGACACCATTAGAAGTTGCGTGGGAGATAACAGAGGCTGCAGGAAGGTGACTGCAGAGGATGTGGGTTTCCAGAAGCAGGAGAAACAAGAAGGTGGTGTGAGTTGGTTTGTGGTGACAGCTACCTTGGTGGGCTCTTCCCCACCGGATCCCAGCATAACCCAGGGTCAGGCAAGGAAGCTGCCACCACCCTGAAGGAGATGAGGCACAAGCCTGTAACACCCTGAGACGCTTCTCATATACCCAAAGAGGAAGATTTTCTCCTAGGACTTTGTCCTGAGGGTCAGAGAGAGATGTTCAAAGAGTCCTTCTCAGTCCTTGGGGCTGCTGGAAGCTCTACAAAGGCTGGTGGCCATTTACACCTGGTGAAAGCTGACTCGATGGTCTTTAAGGTCCCTTCCAACCTGAATGAGTCTATGATTCCATGACTCACGAAGTACTTTGCCAACAGGGTAAGTAGAGCCGTGCCCATTCCAGGGAGGAAAACCGAAGCTGAGAACTGGAGGCTTTCATCTTTCATCACCAGTGGCAGAGCCCAGGTCATCCAAATCCAAGCCCATTGCATCATGATGCCTTCCATCCCTCTCCAGCCAAGGGTTGGGCCACCAGCCCCGCAGCCGTACTTGCCCTGGCTGTGGCGGAGCTGGCTCATGTAGTGCAGCCATCACAACTCGTTCTGGTGCCCAGCCTGCTCTCCTCAGCCTTGTTTCTGATGAAAAGCATTCCCAGGACCAGAGTGCCAGATCTCCAGCTTGCTGAAAGCATGGTTTTCCTCCAAAGCCTCTTAGTTTTAGTCCCCTTTTTGGAATTACCTCATTCCAGGTAGTCTTTTGGGGCTATGACTTGCTTAAAAGTCAACGGTGTCGATAAATTGCCTGGATGGAATATAATACTGTGTAATGAAATGGCCGAGACATAGAATAATAAAATGGTTTGGGCTGGAAGAGACCTTTTAAGGCCACCTGGTCCAACCCCCGCCCATGAGAAGGGACATCTTCAAGTAGACCAGGTCACTCAGAGCCCCGTCCAACCTGACCTGGAATGTTTCCAGGGATGGGGCATGTCCCACCTTTCTGGGCAACCTGGGCCAGTGTCTCACCACGCTCAGCGTGAAACATTTCTTCCTTCTATCTAGTCTGAATCTCCCCTCTTTCAGGTTAAAGCCATTACCCCTTGTCCTGTCGCTACAGGTCCTACTAAAAAACGGGTCCTACTGTCCCCATCTTTCTTATAAGTCCCTTCCAAGTATTGAAAGGCCGCAATAAGGTCTCCCTGGAGGGTCAAACTGGAAGGGTGTCCTCCTGTCCTCCTCCATCCAGAGCCCTGGATTTCCCACACCCCTCGCCCTGACGCCGGTGAGATTCCCCTGCTGCTTCTCCCACCCCACCGACCAGCGCTTCCCTCCTGCTGCACCCCTCCGAGCAGCGTCGCAATCCTCTGATGCAATTAATACCCATAATAAGGGATTACGGGGGGAGAGGGGAGGGAAAAAGCCCATTTGCAAACAAGGGAAGAGAGAGATATTTCTGGGTGATTGGAATATTTCCCGGCCAGCTGTGCCTCTGCAAAAACGCACTTGTCCATGGCTAATTTGACTCCGTCCTCCAGCAAACCCAGATTTATTGATGTCCCCGTCCGAGATGCTTTCTGTCACCCTGAGGAGGCGTCTGACAAGATCAGCCTTGCCTGGTGTGGAAGGGCATCCTTCATCGCCCATCCCAAGACCTCGCGACGCCTCTGCCAGCTCTTGGCTCGGCCTCCTCGGCAGCTTGACCTTTGCAAATGCCCACGTGTCTCCTCGGGGCTAGAATAGTGGCAATCCTTTAATTCGGTGATTTATTCTCACCCGGGTAATCATACTTTGCATTTCTAAGGCCTCTTAAATCGAAAGAGGTTGCTGTGAGTTAAATCAAGGCGGGGGGAAAGCCATGAATTACGTCCAGGTCGCCCCCATTATGCAGCTGAGTTACACAAAATACGGGAAATTAGGGATATTATTTAAGAGACATAGGAAGTCAAGGAGAAAATCCCAATGTTCTGCATTGCATCTTCTCGTGGGCAGTACGGGAAGCGGCATCAGAGCTGGATTTCAACCCGTCTGCAGCAAAGCAGCCTTCGTATGTCCAGCTTTTCAGGAGCCCCGGACCCATCCTGCTCCAGCCCTCCGCCGAATAGCAGGGAATTTAGCCTTGACTTGAAAACAGCCTTGGCACCCATCGCTGCGCTGGATCCAAATGCCCTTCTAAAAATAACTGAGAAATGGGGGAAGGAGCCTGTCCCCGCGCTCGGCGTTTCAAAACTGGCTTCTCCTCTTGCCATAGCAAAGCGTTGCTTCACCCGTGGGTACCCCGCTCCGAAATTTGATTTATATATATATATATAAGAGAGAGTCTTGATGGCTTCGTGCTGCCCCTTTTGCCACAAATATCCTGGCTGTTCCCATCACCTCGGTTTCTCTCTAGTTTTGCAGCCAGGTTATGTCACCCCAGAAGGTTTGGGTGGAGGAGGAACTGCTGGAGCCCCATGCCCAACACCACCACACCCCCCATGGGTGGTGACATGGACAGTCTTTTTTCAGTGGTGCCCAGGGACAGGACAAGAGGAAATGGGCACAAACTTGAATACAAGAAGTTCCACCTAAACACGAGGAGGAACTTCTTTACTTTAAGGGTGGCAGAGCCCTGGCAGAGGCTGCCCAGAGAGGTGGTGGAGTCTCCTTCTCTGGGGATATTCAAATCCCACCTGGACATGTTTCTGTGCAACCTGCTCTGGGTGGACCTGCTCCGGCAGGGGGTTGGACCAGAGGATCTCCAGAGGTCCCTTCCAACCCCATATTATTCTGTGATTCTGTGATTCTGTGATTCTGTGACAGCTGTCTCCACACTCAGGAAGGAGGGCAGAGCCATCACTCAGGCTCTGTCAGGATGGGAATAAAGACCCCGTCTGTCTCCAGTCCTTGCTTCTACAGTAGATCTATTATTTGGGTTTTTAAAGGAGGTCTATTTGCTTTCAACTCAACTGTGGCCCTGGCCGGAATAATGATCTCTCTCACTCTGGCAGGAAGATTGTCTCCACCCAACTCCTTTAAGGGTTTATTTTCATGTAGGAGTCCCAGATGAAGCATCCAAGCGCTCGATGGCCACGGTGGCATTTTGCAGGCCACTTCTTAGAGACCTGCTGAGGGCACCAGCGTGTCTCCATCCTGGGAGCCATCCCCATTGTCCCACCTATGCCAGAAGTATGTGGGGAAGGAGACAGGAATTCCCCTTCACTTTGAGGGTGTCAGAGCCCTGGCAGAGGCTGCCCAGAGAGGTGGTGGAGTCTCCTTCTCTGGGGACATTCCAACCCCACCTGGACACGTTCCTGTGGGACCTGCTCTGGGTGGCCCTGCTTTGGCAGGGGGTTGGAGGAGATGATCTCCAGAGGTCCCTTCCAACCCCATGTGATTCTGTGATTCCCTCCTTCTTTAGTTTCTGTTTTTCAGTGCCTGTCTGTGTGTACGACCGAGCTTTCCACACAGGGGATGCATAAATTTGAGCACGACACAGGACGGTGAATTTTGCCTTCAGCTACACCCTGCGAGGCCAAAATTTGCTCCCAGCTGGCGAGGGAGCGCCAAGCTGCCGCCTCACCGCAGCTGCGAGCGAGGCGCTTTGTAGATATTCCATATTTTCCCCTCAAAGCAGCAGGTTCCCATCATTGCTGAGCCATTTCGTAAAGGCATTGCCCGGGCGAGGGCAGAGCTGGGCACGGCACCTTTCGCTCTCTCAAATACCTTCCCGTCCCCGGCTGCTCTTTCCCCTCTCTTGCTGTTTTCCTGGGACAAAAGCCCTGAGGTCGGAGCCTCTCCCGCCGGCAGAGGTCCACCAGTTCCCCCTGAACTGGGAGAGAGCAGAGGGAGGGCTCTTAACCTCTTTCCCAGAGCTGCTCGGCGCTTTCCCGGGAGCAGCCCCGGGAGGATGCTGAGGGAGGAACTCCCCCGACGCCTCACCACCTCCCTAAATACCCGCTTTTAATGAAGAGCCGATTTAATTTCCCAAGCACTGAGTCATCTCGTGTTATTACCTGGCGTGTGGTACCCAGAGCAGCAGCCACAGCATCTTCTCCCTTGAAAGAGGGATGTTTCCACTCCCTCCTCCATCCACGGCTTTTCACAACTCCTCTCTTTTTTTTTTTTTTTTTTTCCTTTTGTTTTTTTTTTCTCTTTGGAGTGGAAACCCTCTCCTTTCCCAGTTTGCCTCCAAGGGGATGAAGCCAGAAGCTGGGATAAAAGGAGGAAGCCGAGCGTGAGCATCGGAAGGGCTGCACCCACGCCGGGATGGGACGAGCAGCTCCACTTTGCTCTTTGGACCTGAAGCCGCGCCAGCTCCTGGAGAAAAGTCCCCGGATACCGGAAAGCTGCACTTTCTTCCTCCTGGGACGGCTTGATAACAAACGCCATGACCGCGTGGAGCTTCAAATCCACCTGAGGGTGGGCGTGAGATGGCAGAGATGGCACCAAAAAATCTCAGGCTGGAGGTTGTGTGCCCTGATCCAGCACCCACCCGGGTTCCTGGACCAGAGCACCCAGTCCCCAGCCACCTTTCTGCTCCCAGCAAGGACGGAGGCGAGCGCCCGGTGGCACTTTGAGATGTCACCGGGTCAGGGGTGCCTTGAGCAGGTTGGGGCAGGAGCGGGATGGTCGGAGAGGTCCCACCACGCCAGGACCTGACGTGTGTCCGCCCGGGAGCAGGACTTCACACATGCCAAGATGTTCACACCATGAATATCACTCCTACGGGCCAATGTTCTCCAAAAAGGGCTATTTGCTATTAATAACGAGCCGAGACGAACCCTTGTCAGGTTAAAGCTGACGATCCTGATGGCACTGGCATTTCAAAAAAATGCTCATTAACGCAAGAGCGGATCCTACCTTTTTCTTTCCCTCCAACCCTGCTCTCCTACACCGGGAGCATCCCTGGGAAATCCTGGGGGGGTCTCGAGGGGGCTGGAGGGGATTCTGGGGAGGTGGAGGAGATTCTGGGGGGGTTGGAGGGGATTCCAGGGGGCTGGAGGAGGGGACGAGGCGGGGAAACGGGACGCGGGGAGAGCCACCACCTGCGCCGGTGAGCTCTGCTCGGCAGCCCAGCCTTCGCCGGAGCGATGCTATTGGCGCTCGGATTAATAATTAAACCGCGGTATAATCATAGATAAAAAAATAAATAAAAAAACCCCCAGGCATTTCCCATTTTTTCTTAAAATAAATTTTTAAAAAAAAAATAAAATAATAAAAATCTGGAGCTAAATTAACAATGTGCTCTCCCAATTATAGCCACCCGCCGGTGAATATAAGGTTGTCATGGCAACCTGCCCAGCAAATGATACGGCCAAAAATAAAGCACAGCGGGGAGAGAGATCTTTCGAATCCCATTTTGCCATCCAAGTAGAATTAAGGTTTCTTCAGAGGCCGGCTCTTCTGGCTAATTTATGGCTGCGGCTCCTCCGTTGGTGCTCGTTAACGTGATCCATTTACCCGGCTGAACGTTCCAGCCCAACCAGAGGGAGAGCAACTGAGAATCCACGGCTAAAAATCAAGTTACCTCTTGAATAATAACCCAAACGACAAGAAATGGGGAACAACAGGGCGGGTTGAGGTTTTCGAGAGCCCGACAGGGTGAGGAGAAGGTGGTTTAAGTCGCTTGTAGGAACATCTCCAAGTGGCTTCAAGCAGGTCTGAAGGGACTGAATGGATCCAGCTGGCGAGGGTGGGGTTTTAAAGCTGTTTATATTCTGTATTTTAAGTTTCTGGACTCAAGAGTTTCGTGTATTTCATAGAATCATAGATCACAGGTTGGGTTGGGTTGGAAGCGACCTTAAAGATCACGAAGTTCCAACCTCCCTGCCCCGGGCAGGGACACCTCCCACCAGACCAGGTTGCTCAAATCAAGTGTTTCCATATAAAACTGGCTCAGCCTGGAGAAGAGAAGGCTCCTGGGAGACCTTAGAGCCCCTTCCAGTCCCTCAAAGGGCTCCAGGAAAGCTGGGGAGGGACTCTGGATCAGGGAGGGGAGCCATAGGACAAGGGGGAAGGGTTTGACACTGAAAGAGGGGAGATGGAGATGAGATCTGGGGAAGAACTTCTTTGGTGTGAGGGTGGTGAGAGCCTGGCCCAGGCTGCCCAGAGAAGCTGTGGCTGCCCCATCCCTGGAGGGGTTCAAGGGCAGGTTGGATGGGGCTTGGAGCAACCTGGTCTGGTGGGAGGTGTTCCTGCCCATGGCAGGGGGTTGGAACTCAATGATCTTGAAGGTCCCTTCCAAGGGTGGGAACTGGATGGTCTTTAAGGTCCCTTCTAGGGGTGGGACCTGGATGGTCTTTGAGGCCCCTTCCAGGGTTTGAAACTGGATGGTCTTTGAGGCCCCTTCCAGGGTTTGGAACTGGATGGTCTTTAAGGTCACTTCCAACCCAAACCATTCCACGATTCTCTGATTTATATGGAAATCCTTGCAGTTTCCTTCTTTTTTAAGCTCGGCTTAAACCCCCTCCCCCAACCCCTTTCTCCAAAGCCTGGCTGGATGGTGCTGGCCTTGGAGGAGGAGGGCTGGGAGAAGACGGGGGGGGTGGTGGTGGTGGTTTGGGGCCGAATTCCGAAGGATGCAGCTTTTCTGGTGAGGGAGATGGTCCGAAAATGTGAATTACCGTCTTCAAGGTGGGGAGATGACGGGGGTGGGGAACAAGCAAAAAAGCCTTTGTGGAATCTGGGATGTTTAAGAATCTTGAAGAGCCGGGGGCGGGCGATGGAGGACCCCGGTGGCTTTGGGTTAGGCCGGGCGGCGGGGCGCGGACTACATCTCCCGTCAGGGCCGGCGGCGGAGGAGTCAGCGGCGGGGGCCGGGCCGGGCGGGGCGGCGGCGTCCGCGTCACTCTCCGGCCGCCCCGGCCCGTCCCTCCGCCCCAGCCCGGAGCCGGGTGTCTCCCTCACAGGGCGGGCGGCGCCCCGGGTGCCTGGCTCTGGCTCTGCCTCTCTCTCTCCCTCTCCCTTCCTCACCCCTTTCCTCGTCTCCCCCCTCCCGGCGCCCATGAGCCTCCCGGCGGGGGTCTGACACCTCCCGGCACCGCAGCACGGTAAGGCCGGGGCGGGCGGGGGGGTAGGGGGGGGGTGGGGGGGCGATGACACAGCAGCCGGGTTGAGGCGGGGGCGGGGGGGGGGGGGGGGGGGGGGGGGGGGGGGGGGGGGGGGGGGGGGGGGGGGGGGGGGGGGGGGGGGGGGGGGGGGGGGGGGGGGGG
>QJSC01027462.1:169468-222280 GCA_003697955.1 Calidris pygmaea | reverse complement strand
GCGCGCTCTGAGATGCGAAGAGCGTGGCTGGTTGAGGGGTTGGGGGTTAATTTTTTTGCAGAGGGAGGGTTCGGCCTCTCGGTGGGGTTCGGCCTCATCCCGTGTGGGTTTGTTGATGGTTTTTTTTTGTTTGTTTTTGTTTGTTTTTTTCCCCGCTTCCTTTCCCTGACAATTCGTGTCTGGGTGTGGGGCACCCCCCTGCCCTCTCCTCCCCATCCCCTTCCCCCCATATTTCCCTCTCGGGGGCGGGAATGGGGGTGATGGAGGTGTGGGGCCGCATTGGGGTCCGGCTCTCGGCCTCTGGAAGCTTCCCGGCCCGCTTCGTTAGCCCTAACGAAGGGCATGGCTGGCCTCTTACTCCATCTCCCCCAGCGAGCCCCGGACAAAAAGGAGAAGGGAAACCCCTCGGATGCAATTAGCGTCGTTCTATCCTTCGTTATCCCCTTTGCAGCAGAAGCTGGGGTTGGGAGGATGAGAGCGGTGGCAGCATCCTGAAGGCACAAAGGTACCACCTGGTTTCAACCCCCAGCATCTGTACAAGGAGGTGGGGGGGGAGGACATCCCCGGTGGGATGTCCGCTGCTGTGTGGTGGGAGCATCTCCCATCTCCCCAGGGTTGCTTGCCCCATCCTGGACGCGGGGTTGGGTTCGGGTGTAGCAAGCGAGGGCTGGCCGGCGGCTACGTTTTGTTGTTATTTTATGATTATTGGTTTCCTGCAGAGTCACTCCGGCTGCACGTGGTCTCGGGGACCGTGGGTGACAGTAGGGGACAACAGATGTTAGTGGCAGTGGAGGAACCGGCAGTCCTGGGGTGTTTTTTGCCACAGCTCCCCCCAGCCAAAGCCATACGCCTGGAGGCACAGTTGCTGTATGTCCCTGGCTATCCTGGTGCCTCAAAACTTGGTTCTTGGAGTTGTTTTTCCATAAAATGGGACCACGATTCATCTCCTGGGGCTGTTCCCTGTGTCTGGCTCCTCTGGAAGGGGTGACACCTCCCCCTCGCCCCACACCAGTAGGACCCCACGCGGGATGAGGCAGGAATCCCATTAAACTGGAAAGGGGCAGGTGCTGTTTCCCACCATGAGGAGAAGGGCTGAAGTGCCCTGGGCCTCTCTGGAGACCTGGCAGGTCACCTGAAATAGGCCATTTCCACGTGTACATCTGTTCCACCTTCACTCTCACTTCAGTAATCCACGCTACTCTTCCTCCACGACTCAGGCAGGTATAGGATGAAGCTCGAAGTCACGGCCTTGTTAACAGAAACAAAAGAGGTGGGAGGAAGCAGAAGACATGCTGAGCTTTCACGTTGTTTCTCTCAACTCAAAGATACCAAAATAAGGCCAGGTCATTTACTAGTCCCTCCTCTCCAAAATCTAGGAAGGCTTTTTGATGGTGGACCATTCTCTGAGCAACCAGATGCTGGCAGGGGGTTGCCAGGCAGGATGGATAGGGAAGCATCCCGCGCTGCTTATGGCTTCTGTGACCGTGACAAGCAAGTATTCACACTTTGTCTCCAGCTAGTGGAAAAAAAACATATTATTTTGCTGATCCGCGTTGTTTTTCCCTGTAAGGACCTCAAAGCCTTTGCTCTGTCCTTGCTGATCCTGCAGTCCAAGAGCAGAACCTTGCGCTGGATTTTATTCCCTCGAGCCTTGAGCAAAATTTGTAGGCTGTGGCTTCCCCTCGTTAAGTGTGTTATCTTTGGCAGAGAGACGAGCAGTGACTGTTTTGGGAAGCTCAGGCTGTGCTTGTATGTGAAGTTCTTGCCCTCTGAGCACTGCCTGAGCCCTCCTTGCGATGTGGGTACTGCAGCAGTGGGCTCTGTGCGTTTCAGGTGTCGTGGTTAAAGTGCTGTGGGACTCCTCCAGCTCTTAGGAAGCATATTATTATTTTTTTTTTTTATCATTTATAAGATCTCGGGTTGCTTTTAAAGGAAAGCAGACGAGCAGCGGTTGGATGTTGCAGGTGAAGGTGATGATGTGGGGAAGCGACTTGTCTCAGGTGAGCTGGAGGGTAAAGCCCAGCACGCAGGAGCTCCCCAGCTGACAGGAGATGGAGAAACCATTTGTGGAGATGAACTGAACACCACCTCTGCCTTTGTGATGGGATTCGGGAGAGGAATGAGCCACCTGAGGGGCTTGGCTGGCTTTTGACACCTTTTTTCCCCATACTTAAGTCAACCTTGAGCACAAATGGGATGGGAACGGTTTGGGGAGGGTTCCTGAGAGCTGTGAAAAATGATGTGCAAAGCGTGAAAACATCCTTGATAGTTGTTAGCCCTTGATCCAGACTGTGAAAGGGAAGATGACAAGGTGCTGAGCTTTATCTCCAGATGTCCCTCCTTCAGCACTCGGTCTTGGATGAGAAAAGGTACTCTCTTTTTGCTCTCTGAGCACCCTCACTGATGAGTTCACTCTACCGTGGTACAACTTTCACTACGCTGACTTTTCCTTTCCTTTTTATTTTGGGTCTCTCTCTCCTGTTTCTCCTTGCAGCCGTCCTTGCTGCTGCTTGGTCTTTCCCCAGCAGGAGCAGTGTGAACTTGCAGTAGTTATCCCTGGTTGAGTTTTTGCCGTTAGGTCACTGCAGAGCGTCAAGAAAACCCTCCTGGACCTTATTTAATTTCGCATTCTTGCTGGTCAAGTGAGTCTTTGGGGTCCTGTGTGTTTGTGAGGAGCTATACCTTGAAAGTATAGCAAGACCCTATGGTTTCATCAGTTTGGGGAAAGGAGAACTGTACCTGCCTGGAAAATTTGGAAGCATTGAGGCTTCTGGACAAGTAATCTCCATAAATGCTTTGGGATGTTCTTGTGAAACTCCTCGGAGCAGGTGCAGTTCTGCTACCTGAGTATAATTAGTGCATTACTGAGTCACCCGAAATAAAGGGCTAGCATAGCTAACCAATCATTTTCTGTTTGTTTGAGAGACTGGCTATTTTATTTTTATTTATTTTTATATATGTGTGTATATGCATATACTTATATAGTTAGTTATAACATAGATGCCTTGATGTGGATGCTAAGAGAAAGGTTTCCTCCTCAGTTTGGACTGAAATAGGGATGACACTGGGTGTTCTCAAAGCTTTTGTGTATTTAACCATCAACTTTCCTGCTGAAAAGAGAAGTTCTGTTTCTTCCACTTCTGCCTTGGGCTGTGCCATGGTTAGGTCTTGGCTTGCTGGACTCTGCGTGGTCATTGTCGATCTTCTGTAATGTTGAGGTACCCCAGAAGTGGCCAGGAGTGGGGTTGGTGTCTCTATAATGGATTTGAGATCTTGCTGGTTTGTGTTAGCTTTTGGAGACTCCTCTGGGCACCTTTGAGGCTTTAGGGACCACAGGTTGAACAGGAGCAGTCTTGTGTTTACTTCAGAAAAGCCATTTCTCCTGTCTCCTCTCCTACAGAGACAACCTTTGGCTTCCCCTGTCCCCCAAGCATGTAGCAGTTGTGGTAGAGGAGAAGAAAAACCTGTTTCCTTAGGTGGTAGGAGAAGCTGTGGTGACACAATTAAACTTGTGCCTGTGCTATCTCTGCAGGACCAAATCCTGCCATGCCTGTTGGCCAGGAGCATGCCGCGGGAGAATTTCACAACGTGCAGCAATTTATCGAGGGCGTCTCCTCTGTGGCCACCAGCCACTAGCTCAGCTTCACCTTCTTCCCCAGCGTGGTTGTGTCCACCATGCCACTGGGTGGTGGTGGATGTCACCTGCATCTCTCAGGTGGCAGGACGGGAAGGGTTATGGGTAGGATGACGTGTCTGTGGTGGGGATGTGCCTGGGATGGGGAGCGGAGGTGGGTGGCTGTGTGGTGTGCCCCATCCCTTGGCGTCACGTCGTGCCTGGGTGACCTGAGGATGCACGTGGGTGCCCACAAGCTTCTCGTTTCTCACCAGCAATTTTAATTGGCCTTAATGCAAAAAGAAAAAAAAAACCCAACCAACCTTCCCCCTCCCTCTGGATCTGACTGGTCTTGCTGGGACTGGTTTGTACAACTGCACTGCCCTAGGAAGGCTTCACCACTGCTGGAGCCTGCCCTGCACCGAAGCAGAAGCTACAGGAAGACACACAGCTGCCACCAGCTTCCCCAGCCACCTGCGACAGGGAACCATTAACAGGGTTTGTAATTAATTCTGAAAAATGCTTTTGGACTCGTGAAATCCTGGAGGAGCTGTGTTGCTTGGCTTGCGTTCACCGGAACCTGGGAGAAGCTCAGGAGAAGCTGGTGTCCACAACCAAGCTGTCACCGGTTGTGTTGGGTGGTAGCTGGCGTGGGAAGAGTGGCATGGAGCTGGACACGGGTGGCACAGCCACCAGTGAGATCAGGGCTGGGGCAACTCCTTTGCAGAGCTGGGCTTGCCCGTGGCCATGAGCTGTTTACGTGGTCCATGGAGATGTTGTTTTGGGGCTACCAGCTTCTGCAGGTGGCTCTAACGGGTGTTCAGGTGTGTGAAAGCACATCTTGGTGTTTGCTCATGGGGGAATCTTGCAGGAATAATCATGGGGTGAATTTTAAAGGTGGTTTGTTGTTTTTTTTTGGCCCTGTAAAGAAGTGTGCACTCTGCTCACCGATGGGACTTTGGTTTACTCTAGGCCCAACCAAGCCAGCCCAAAACAATCACCTGCAAAAGCTGCTTTGCTTTTGGGTGCTGGCATCTCCCTGCATCACCTGGCCAGAAGCAAACCCCTGGATCAGAGGACTTTTAGGTGCCATGACTGGCTGCTACAGAGCCAGAGGGGATTTTAATAACGTGCCGACAAAACTACCATCTTGGGTGTCTGGGCAAGAGAGGAGAAGAAAGCGGGAAGGGTTGTCTTTGTGCTGTGGTTGTCAGCTGGAGTTTAATAAGAGAGAAGCATGTTATGTTGAAGGTGGTGGTTGCTTTGCACGGTGAAAAGAGGCAGGGGTGGCTGCCTGCACCCACGGGAGCCGTATTCCCTTGCATCAGGGCATATGGGTGATCCAAGGAATGCCTCTTCCCAGCCAAGCGATTGGCTCGGAGGCGTCTTTGATTCTTTTTTTTTCTTCATTTCTTTTTTTTTTCCTCTGGCTTGGGAAGCCTGGCTGGCGATCCTAAGCGATAATTTTTGCAGCTGGAGGCTTCACAGCAGGGTGCTTTTGGAAATGATGTCTTTCTTTTTCTTGCCACGTGCCTATCTCATTGTTGCAAGGCGGTGGGTGAGTTTGGTGGAGTTTTCAGGAGCTGTGGGTCTCGCCGCAAAGGCTATGGATGCATCTAGAGGAAGAGGAGGCCACGGATGTGGATGAAGAGGCTGAAGAGCTGCAGGGGACCCAGCTGTGACGAGGTGATGTATGGCTTTCTCCAAAAGGCTTTTTTCCCCTTGTTTCGGGACCAGCGGTTTCTCACGTTGCGATGACAGCTCCGAAATGAAACGCACGCTTCTGGAAAGCTCTTCTGGGGAACGGCGAGTTTTCCATCCCTCCCTCCTGCATCCCTGCTCTCTCCATCCCTGTGCTGGCCCGGCGAAGGCAGCGGAGCACTTTTTCCTGCCTGTGAGGAAGCTCGGAGCAGGCAGGACGTCAGACTGGTTGTCGGCAGAGCTGCAGTATCCTTCCCCGCTGGGATGCTTTTAATTCAAAAATTCACCTCAGGGTGCTGGTTCCCCTCCCTCCCTCCCGGATTTGGGAGCATCTGCAGAGCACACGTCGTCTTTATTGGAATCAGCTCTGAGAAAGGCTATTTGCATGGCTTTTCTTTTTAATATATTTGCATTACATGGGGTGAAAGATGTATTTATTAACTGCAAACAGCCACTTCGAAGCTTTTCTGGATTTCTGTGCCTTTTTTTTTTTTTTAATTTACAGAAATGAGGCTTAAGCACCCGGACTGGATGTCACTCACTATTTCTTCAGAAGCTTTTTTTAACCCAGGGAGTAATTTCAGCCAAATTTGACAGAGGAGTGCAGGTCTCAAAGATAAGAACTCACAGGCTGTAATAAAGAGGGTGGAAAAGGGAAATCCAAGAAGGAGAGGCTGCAGCAATCGTCAGCTTAAATATTATCTGTCTGGATGCGAGCGGGTTGGTTGACTCAGAAGTGGCTTTAGTAACTCATCGAATCATAGAGTGGTTTGGGTTGGAAGATCATCCAGTTCCAACCCCCCTGCCCTGGGCAGGGACACCTCCCACCAGACCAGGTCGCTCAAAGCCCCATCCAGCCTGGCCTTGAACCCCTCCAGGGACGGGGCAGCCACAGCTTCTCTGGGCAACCTGATGCCCTTGGAGCATCTTCGTGGCCTCCTCTGGGCCCGTAATTAACTAAATTTTCTTGAAGGAAATGACCCAAATCACCTTGAACATGGGGAAGGAGGAGCTGGCTGGGTGAGTGTGATGGACGTGACCTATAAAAGGTTCCTTCCAAGTCAAACTATTCTTTTTTATGCTGCCACTCGGTTGTCCCAGAACTTTCTGCTTGTGCACGAGCACCGAGCTCACAGAGAGAAGCTGGTGGCTGATTCCTCTCCAGTCTCCTGCCTGTACTGGTGTCCCGCAGTTCAAAAGGGTTTTCCAGCCCTGAGCTTAGCCTCTCCGCGTACCTGCTGGGCTGGATAATCGGGTATTATGGTGTTACTGCTCTTAATAGTGGCATTTCACGTGCTGCCACCTAGAAGCTCACGTAGAGCGTTTGTACACTGGGGAGTGGATAAAATCCACCCCCAAAAAGCTTGACCAGGCTCTGCCCAGGCTCGCTGGTGTTTCCCATCGAGAGGTCACGGCCGGTAGCGTCGCCTGGAGGAGACGAGGCAGCAGCACGGTGGCTTTTCGGCACCACCAATGGTCTGTGAACTTGCCTTGCAGCTGGAGCTGCTGTTAAAAGTGATTAAATGACCCCTCCTCCCCCCGCCCAGTTCCCAAAGGAGCCAGGAATGATGCTCTGCCCCTCTCTGCTCCTGACAGCCTTTCCCATTCCAGCTGCAGCACGAGGCTGCCTTTTCTCTCCCTTCCCCTTCTGCTGTCACTATATGCGCTTTGATTTATTTTTATGTTTTTAAACAGGGGATTCTCTTCCTTTTTTGTCAGCTGGGAGAATGATTTTTCCTTACGCTCTTCTCTATTTAGGGCTGTGGGGGAGGAAGTGACTCAGCCTTTCCCCTGCTCGGGTTTGCACAGTCATCCTTTGCCCGCTTTTTGCCGAGGTTTTCCTTGAGAACCTTCGGTTACGCTCGCTCCATTCAGCAGGAGCCCTGTCTTGTCTCCTCCCCGCACGTTTCGGGTAGGGGAGGAAGAGCCATCGGCAGGAGCTTTCCCTCTGCCAGGAGGAACGCAGCGAGGAGGACACGCTGCCAGAACCTGCAGCAGCTCCAGGTCTCCTGCTCTGCTCCCCATCCGTGAGCACGGACGCCCGCGGAGAGGCGGCCGAGTCAAGCCAAATGAAGTTTTGGGGGCTAGACTAGTCACGCTATTAAAAAAAAATTGATGAAATATGATGGCGCGGACTCACCAGGGAGAGGAGAGTGAGGATTACTCGGCTGGAGGATGCCATGCTCGCCCGGGCACTGATGGGAGAGGTCTGCAGGGATGATGGATGGATGATGACGGTGGCTCCGTGCAGGACGGCTGCCAGCTTGCCTTTCACGGGCAGAGCTGAACTGGTTGCTAAATACCAGGGAGGCAGCACCGCTTGCTCTCCGCAGGGCTTTCAGGCGCTGCCGCTCAGCGAAGGGGTCGTTAAATCGTCTGCCACTCGAAGCGATACCAGGCATTTGGCGTGCCATGTACTATATTAAAAACAAGTGTCTTACTTTCAGGTTAATTGGGCTCCTCTTCTGGAAGCCGGCACAGCTGACTGCAAACTCTGCTTCTTTCTAAAAGGGAGAAGGGAAAATAATGATAATAAGAAGCTCCCAAGCCCTCCAGAACACTTCCTCTCCCTCTACAAAACCCTGAGAGACTAAAACCCTGAAAGCAGTTTTCATCTATTCAGGAAATTCCAACATTCGCTGCGTATTCCTTTGTTTTATAAGGTTGTTGGAGTAGGAATTACCTTTGTCTCAAATTATTCTTTTCTCAAATTTTATCTTCTCTCAAAGTATTACTCCCAGGAGTTATCATTTGTAGGTGATGAGATCCTTGCTGAGGACGTAGGTGGTGACATCCTTGTGGAGGACATAGGTGATGGATGATGACTGGACACAGTCTGGAGTACTGTGCAGCAGAGGGCTACAAAGATAATGAAGGGCCTGGAGCATTTCTCTGATGAGGAGAGGCTGAGGGACTTGGGGCTGTTGAGTCTGGAGAAGAGAAGACTGAGGGGGGATCTGATCAAGGCCTATAAATACTTGAAGGGTGGGTGTCAGGAGGATGGGGCCAGTCCTTTTTCAGTGGTGCCCAGGGACAGGACAAGAGGAAATGGGCACAAACTTAAATATAAGAAGTTCCACCAAAATATGAGGAGGAACTTCTTTCCTTTGAGAGTGGCAGAGCCCTGGCAGAGGCTGCCCAGAGAGGTGGTGGAGTCTCCATCTGTGGAGACAGTCAAACCCCGCCTGGACCTGTTTCTATGCAACCTGCTCTGGGTGGACCTGCTTTGGCAGGGGGTTGGACTAAATGATCTCCAAAGGTCCCTTCCAACCCCATATCATTCTGTGATCCTGTGATGGGATCCTTGCTGAGGAGGTCTTACGTCTGTGGCAGTAGTCCCGTGCCTTTGCTGTCCTTCACTGATGCTTGGCTCTCCTGAGTGGTCTCTTAGCTCCCTGGTTGGCTCTGGCTGGGAGCAGTGTCTTATGATTGTGTGGGTTGCTGAAGGTTTGGAGATGTTGTGCCGTGTTTCTCTGGTAGCTTATGGTAATAGGGCTACCAGTGCTTCGTATCAAATCCTCATCTTGGTCTTCATGGTGCGTGCAGCAGAGTTTGATCCCACTTTGATTTCAGTGAGTGGTGAATTTTAAGGTTCCACAAACCTTTGGTAGAATATCAGTAACTCCAGACACAGCCTTACTGAAGCTTGTGTGCTGTGAGCAAGGACTTCTCTGGTGGTCACAAGTTTCAAGGGATTTTTTTTTGTGCATGTCAACGCCTCATTTGGCACCAAAGATTGTAGCGCTCGATACAGGCCTTCATCGTGACCCTGTTGTGCCAGAGGCTTGAGAAGAACTGAAAAGCAAGGCCTTTTGGCACAGCAGGTGGTAGTCTTATGTCATGGGATTGGTGCCAGAAGAGCTTTTAATAGCTTAGCAGTACTGTGTTTGCTCAGCAGGGCTAGACCAAGCTTCTGCGGTGTGGCTGGAGCACCTCCAATTACCTAAGGTCTACCTGGGAGTCCTCATATTGAACAGTGAATGCGATCTGCTGGTAGCAAAGGGATCTTGTTGACTCCAAATCAGGGCCTTGGGTAGCCCAAGATCTTGAGGTAAGGAACACAGAGCCCAGGAGCCAGAAGTTAGGTCTGATCTTTTTGGGGATCTCTGTTGAATCAGACCCATCCAGTTCAGCCAGATGTTTCTGGACAAGGTGTGGTAACCTTGCAGGAGCGAAGTTTCACCTGCCCCTCTTGTTACTTACCTTCTTGAGGAGCTGTTTGCCATAGAAAGTGTGTGGAGGAGGCTCTCTCCAGACACTGCCAACCATAAATACATGAGGAAGGAGTCTGGTTGGAAAGATGGAGGAAGTATTTTGTATGGAAGCCATCTCATTGGTCTGGTAGTCAACAAATATGGTGGTGCACTGATGGGGATGCTGGTGGTTAAGATGTCTCTGGTAAGTAAATGCAAACTCTTGAGATTTTCCAGAAACCCCAGAAAATGAAGCCTATTGCTTCTTCTAATACCCATGTCAGATCACACGTCTTCTCCTTCCTTGAGTCTCTTGGCCCTTGCCTTGGGGCCAGCCTGTTACAGCAGGTGGACCACATTGGGGACATCACCTTGCCTTTTCTGGCCAGTTCTGGCTGCTGTGAGACGCTACAGGCATTAAAGTCAAGTGTTATGGGAAGTGGTTTAAATTTGCTTCATGATAAGGTGGTGGCTGAAGTTGTGAAAAAAAAACCTTATAATTGAGGGGCTGTGGGAATAATTTAGCAGTTGAGGTGAATATTTGTGTGGAGGTGGTGGGGTTTGCTGGGAAATCTGAAGTTGGTCATCACCTAGAAATGCTTCCATAACCCAACTTGGGTTTGGCTTGCTTGTGTTCACCTTTTCTTCATTTAAGAAATCCAACCTGTCAGAGTCTGTTAGTTAACGAGAGAGGTGGTTGTTAAGCATCTGGTGGTGTGGCTCTCAGATCCACCTAGGTGGAAGTCAAGAGGTGGATCTGTTGGCAAGTCCTCCTCTCCCTCCCTTAGTGCTTCCCAACTTTTCTACTTGTCTGCAAGCATTACACTGAGCTTCATGGGAAGTGTCAACCCGTAAAGCCTTTCTCTCCTTCTTTCCACAGGTTAATAATCATAGAATGGTTTGGGTTGGAAGGGACCTTAAAGACCATCCAGACCTCAGACCATGTTAGTTCTCTTCTGAGCATCTCTGTCTATTGATTAAAGCATTAGGATGAGTGTCAGCTTAGAAGCGATGGGTTTGATTAGCTAATTATTTTAACTGGGAGGTGGTGAGCTTTGATTCAAAGCGCGTGAAAAACTGTGGCTGCTGTTCTCTGATGTGCAGGAGGGAGGTCAGAGTATCCAACCAAATGAGAGCATCGGTCGGGAAGCTAATGAGAGGAGTTTGCTGTCTGAGCATGAGCATCCTGCATGAGGTCTTCTGCATGACCTAGGACTATGGAAAAATCGTAGAATGGTTTGGGTGGGAGGGGACCTTAAAGACCACCTTGTTCCAACCCTTTCTGTCCGGGGCAGGGACACTTCCTACCAGACCAGGTTGCTCAAAGCCCCCTCCAACCTGGCCTTGAACCCCTCCAGGGATGGATCAGTCACAGCTTCTCTGGGCAACCTGGGCCAGGCTCTCACCACCCTCACAGCAAAGAATTCTCTTAGATGAGAGATCCCCCTCTTTCAGTGTCAAACCCTTCCCCCTCCTCCTATGGCTCCCCTCCCTGATCAAGAGTCCCTTCCCATCTCTCCTGGAGTCCCTTGAGGGACTGGAAGCGGCTTTAAGGTCTCCCTGAAGCCTTCTCTTCTCCAGGCTGAACCCCCCCAACTCTCTCAGCCTGTCTTCATAGGAGAGGTGCTCCAGCCCTCTGATCATCTTTGTGGCCTCCTCTGGACCCATTCCATCAGGTCCATGTCCTTCCTGTGCTGAGGACTCCAGAACTGGATGCAGTAGTCCAGGTGAGGTCTCCCCAGAACAGAGTGGAGTGGTAAAATCACCTCCCTCAACCTGTTGACCACACTTCTTTTGATGCAGCCCAGGATGTGGTTGGGCTGCAGGTGCGCATTACTGGGTCATGTTGAACTTCTCATCCACCAAAAATATTTGTGTATATTTGAGAGGGGCTGGTGGTTTTTGGCTAGCAAGCTCCTGACTGCAGGCATGAGGACAGTTGAGTCTGTAGGATGTTCTTCTGTGAAGATTGGGTTTAACTGTTATCAATCAGTCGGTGAACTACTTAACGGCCTGAAGAACTTCATGTATTGGTGGAGTACTTGGCAGTTGGCTGGTGGGAAAAGCTTGCTGGTATCAACACACCTTGCTGGAGGTGTGGTCTGGAAGCATGAGGCTCCACAAGAGCTTCTCATGCCATCGGTTGGTGTGTGGGTTGACCTGAGCCGTCTAGGGACCTGACGTGGGTTGTAGGGGCAAGTGGGAATACTGGTGAGGTGTTTGCAAAGAAGAACCTCAGAAAAAAATTTGGAGAGACCAGTGAAAGGAGTATCTGCCGCCACTGTTAACAAAAGCGAGCGGTTTTTGGAAGGTTGGGGTTTGATTCAAGTCACCATCCGATGGGAGACCCTGAAGACCAAGCAATAGGTGTCTTCTGGAATGGAGGTCGGGCCCGGGTGTTGGACGGCCAAATTGGAAGCGGATGGTGGCTCCGGTGTGATACAGCTGGCGAGGAAGAGAGGGAGGAGGGGTCAGGGCAGTGAGCGCATCCTCCTCTTTGGTCTCCCTTTCCTGTTTGCTTGGTCCAGTGTCAAACAGCTGGATGTGAGCTTGGTCCAGCTCAGGGGCTGTGGCTCGTTCAAGTCCTTGAGCCCTGAGGCTTCCAGGATGGGCAACGCTGATGTCAAACCATCTGGGAAGGAGAAGATGGGGAATAGAAAGCCTCCAGCTTTCTTTTTAAAGGGAAAAGCGTATATATATAGTACTTCCTGGGACCATCCTCTTTGTCTCCTGGAGCAGAAGACTTTGCTCGTTGTGATTATTGTGAATTTGAGCTTCACGTCAACCTCTGTTACCTCTCCTAAGGGTCAACCTGGACTTCTAGGCCACTTGCTGCTGGGAAGAAATTTATTCTGGCTCTGATTAAGCTGGAGGTCAGACCTGGTGGCTTTGTTTTTGAAGTCTGGGCTAAGAGAAGGTCCCCCTAGGCAAGATCCTGGAGTTATTCTGGATTGAAGTAAGGTCTGGAGGTCCTCTGGTCCAGCACAGGGCCAGCTTCTGTGTCAAACCTGCCTGCTCAGGGCCTCTTCCAGCTGAGTCTTGACTCTGGTTCCAAGGAGATGGAGATCGCACACCCCCTTGAGTCACCTGTTGGGTGCTGAACCACTCTCCCAGTGAAGGAATTTTCTAATATCCCATTGGAATTTCCCACGTTGCAGCTACCGATCCTCAAACCTTGAGGGGAGCGGCTGCTGTGGTTTACAGCTGGAGAAGGCTTTCTGCTGCCGGTCTTTTCCACGCTGCTGGAATGTTGCTGGTGGGTTTCTCAGCTCCTCCAGAACATCACCGCTTTCGAGCAGGGCAGCGGCGCGCGTGTGCGCTGAGAAGGCTTATCGCCAACTGACCTAATTATTATAATCTCGCTCTTCCCTAGATAGTGCAGGTTTCCTTGGCTCTCGGGAGGCTTCCCAGGTTTCTCCAACCTGCTGTTTGATTTCTCGTCTGGCTTTTAATAATATTGTCCATTTGCTCCAGTTAGATAAGCCCAGAGAATAAGGTTTTTAGCCAGATATAACGCAAGTGCTTTTCTTGCTCTGATGGCCATCCTGCTGGGTTTGGTTCCCTTTCAGGTTTTGGGTTCCCCATCCCTTTCAGGTTTTGGGTTCCCCATCCCTTTCAAGTTTTGGGTTCCCCATCCCTTTCAGGTTTTGGGATCCCCATCCCTTTCAGTTTATTGGTACCTTTTTTTTATTTTGGTTCCCTATCTCACTTTTTCATCCCCTATCCCTTTTTACCTTCCTTCTACCAGACCCCTCCTGCTGCCCTGCCCTCCCTGCTGTGGGTTCTCCCTTCCCTACCTGCCCTCCTTTCCCTACCTTTCCTTTCCATAATGGGTTTATTTGGATACAGATATAGACCAGTCACCTTTTAAAGGTGCCAAATTCTTTTTTCAGCTAGACAGGGATTTGCAGCATGTTAACAGGATTTAACAGCTACTTCAACATAAATAAAATAAAGCCTAGGAGAGGAAAAAAAAAAAAACACCAACAAACCAACCCAACAACAAAACATTGCATCTTGGGGTGAGTTCCCTCCATTCATAAATTTAATTTTCTTCCTGCAAATTGGAGTTGGGAGTTATCTCCGTGCTGTCTGAAAGCCTCTGCGGTCCTGGTCGGGCAGGGAATAACCCTAATATAACTCGGGTGCCTCCTTGCAGGGACAGGGCTTACCACTAAGCTCCCAGTTAAACCACCTGATGGGATCAGCAGAGGTTAGCAGCACCGCAGGGGCATGGTGGCAGAGGGCTTGAAAAACAACAAGTCAGTGGCATTATCCTGAAAACCTTTGGGGTTTTTTTTGTATCCCCTTCTCATTTACAAGATCCAGTTTGACCTGAAAGGGAAGGGGAGAGGATTCGGCATCAGAACCCGAGCATCAGAGAGGCTTTATCTGCGTTGGGGTTTCTGCAGCCCTGGGTGTTATCTTGTGCAAGGACTGATAGTCTCTGGAGAGTAAATATTTTCTCCTGGGGCAGAGCAGCCCGTGGAGGAGCTGGGAACAAGCCAAAGCAGAGGCAGCGCTGGGAGGATAAAGCCCGAAAGGGCTGGCGGCGGGTTTGTGCCTCGTGTCTCACTTTACCTGGAGAATTAGGGCTACAGTGGTCCCCCCTTCTCTTTGGGGGGATGCAGCTTCCTATTTTCCTTATTTCCCTCTTCTTTAAAAAAAAAAAAAAAAAAAAAAGCAATATATGCAACACTTTTCCGAGATTCCTACGAGTTTCTAATATATACAAAATTAATTAAGTGTTAATTACAGTAACACGTTAAATCATGTGCTCTGTCCTAGAGGGTGTCCCAGTGGATACCCCAAATTATCCTTAGATATTCTGAATGCACCTAAATATCAGCCCATAGAACAAATAATTCATGTTAACTGTATTATTTATTTTTTTTTCCAGTTAATTAGCCTGTAGAAAAATCATAACAATAGTTGTGGGGGATAAGAGGATTTTTAGCTGGGGGTCAATCAGAGCAGATATTTTTATTTCGTGGAAACAGGAAAGAAAATAAAAGTCAAGTCAAATTTGCTTTGTTCAATCCAAAGTGAAATATGTTGTTGAATATTTTAAACCCTGATGGAGGGCTGTGGAAATTTAGCATACGTCACTGAAATAAAAGTAAAAATCCTTTTTTAAAAATACCAAACCCTAAAAAAAAAACCAAAACCAAACCACCCTGAAAGAACTTTTTCCAGCATTTTCTTCCCAGAATTTTGGCTGCAGTGATTTGACCAAAAGTATTTAAAATTCACCAAGCCAAAGCTGGGCTCCTGGCAAACAAGTGATTTATCTTTTAAAAAATGATTATTATTTAATGGGTTCAGCCTCTTAAAGGGGATTTAGTTCCTTGGATGAATTCAGGTAGGGGAGGTACGTGGCCCGTGTTCCACGCTGAGGGGGGGGACACACTTAGGACTTGAGTGCCAGGTCTCACATCCCATTGCTGGAGCTGGAAGGCATTGGGCTGCTGCTTCTGGACGTTGTAGATGTATGGGGATGCTCACCAGCAGCACGGTGTCCCTGTGGACCAAGGGGTTCTCATCAAGCACAGAGGGTCCTCAAGCTCCCTCTGGGAGGGAAAAGCCCTGAAGAAAGTTCTAGTGGGAGTGGGGAAAGCCTCAGCATTTTGTGGTTATTTTAGCAGTGGTTGCATCTTCCTCTGAAGTCCCCAAGTGCTGGCAGTAACTCAGCGTTAGGTGGGGAGTTTATTTTCTTGATCGTTCATATTGTATAATTTAGTCCAGAAGTGCCTTTTCCAGTCCCTCGTTAAACTCGGCTGCTTAATTGATGGGTCATAAAGATCCCTCAGATGCCCTCATCTGACCTGCGCTGTACAGGCAGCCAAGAGCTGGCAACGATGGGCTTCCACCTGCAAGGCCCCTTAATGTGAGATACCATCTGGGTCTATAGCGTTATACAGTCTCTTGATTAATCAAATTCTGCCTTAGCTCTTTTCTTTCCTTTTTTTCCCCCAAAGTTAAATAGTTTGGGCCCTTTATTTGCGTCTCTGAGGTCAAAGGTACATGAACAGCAGGCATCCTGTGATGATGTTTCTGCTGGAACTGCTGATGCTGCTCCTCTTTGCTGCAATTCCAGTCCTTCCCCTATGTTCTTGTTATGATTAACTTTGGGGCTGTTAATCCCTTGGGTGTAAGCACAGGTTGACCGGTGCAGGGAGGACTTCTGTAGATGCTGACGTGGCCTGGCACGAGCTCCTTAGGTCCCTGCAGCTGTATTCGGTGGGGTTGCCACATGGTGGAGGTCATCGTGAGAACACCTTCATGATGAACGTGAAGGATCCTACAACAAAAGAACAAAAAATAGTGTAAAATTCATTTGTGGATGTCTTTCTGGGTTGTCCTCATGCCAGCAGGTCACCCAGTCACTGCGGCGAGAGACAGTCCTGGACATGGCTGGTGGGTTTTCCACTGTTAAGTGGGGTCTTAGGGTAGACACAGCTGTCCTGGAAGGTGGATGCTGTTGATCTTTGATGTCTGCAGGTGGTTCTGGGTCCTCCAGTTGTCATCCAGCCCCGTAGGAAGAGCATCTCCTTTTGGGTCAGGAGGCAAAAATGTCAAAATAAGTATTTTTGGCGCTATCCTTGACCAGGCTGTATTTGGGGAGAAAAGCTTCTCTCGGTGCCTTTTTGGCCTGTTTTCCTGAGATGCTGGCTATTTATTCAATGCAGTCACCACAAAGGTGTTCTGAAAACCAAGGCCAAACTTCTGCTGCTTATCAAAGACCCTCTAGACCTGTGATGCCTTCCCTGCAGGACCATGAAGCTCCAAGACCTCTTTTGTCCTCCCCAAACTAGAAGAGAAAGCCAAACATTTAACATCATACAAAGGTTTGGTTTGGAAGGGACATAAAAGATCATTCAGTTCCAACCCCCTGCCATGGGCAGAGACACGTCCCACCAGACCAGGTTGCTCCAAGACCCCTCCAACCTGGCCTTGGACATCTCCAGCGTTGGGGCAGCCACAGCTTCTCTGGGCAACCTGGGCCAGGCTCTCACCACCCTCACACCAAAGAACTTCTTCCCCACATCTCATCTCAACCTCCCCTCTTTCAGTGTCAAACCCTTCCCCTTCGTCCTATGGCTCCCCTCCCTGATCCAGAGTCCCTCTCCATCTCTCCTGGAGCCCCTTGAGGGACTGGAAGGGGCTCTAAGGTCTCCCTGGAGCCTTCTCTTCTCCAGGCTGAAGCCCCCAACTCTCTCAGCCTGTCCTCACAGCAGAGGGGCTCCAGCCCTCCCAGCATCTTTGTGGCCTAAGTCCTACCAGGGCTTGTTGTGTTTTTCCAAGAGGGTGAAACAGGGCACAGTGGAGGAGCCAGCGAGACATCCCAATCACACATGCAGCACATGCCACAGTTGGGTCCATGATGGATGGAGCATTTGGACACAAGGAGCAGCTCGAGGAGAATTTTGGGACGAGCTTGAGGTTCTTGTCCCCGCTTTTGCCAGGGCTCAGTGGGGCACCTGAGAGCTGGGGTTTGCAGAAGGGACTGACGCCAAGGACACTGTTAGTAGGGCACATTAGGACACGGGGTTGGTGGATCCCAAGGCTGAATGTCAGCTGTCTTGATCTGGGCCAGTTGTCTAGACTGTCATTGCTGCTGGTGCAGGTAAACAGACACTCCCAAAGCTTGCTTGATCTCATGTTCATCTCGAAATAGGTCAACTATCGTGTCCTGGAAGTACCTGTCTCTCCGTTTGCTTTGTGTTAAAGAAAACCTCCCTGTCCTCCTCCTGCCTGCCTGCTGGGGCTCGGCACAGCTGAGCTGCTTCATTTACCTCTTATTAATTAAACCCGGCGGTCCCCTGGGCCATAAATGTAGCTGCGCAAATCCTTGCAGCTTCTTTACCCCCTGGGGTTTGGCAGGTTCCTCTTCTTCCCATCGCTGGTTTCTCATCACCCCTCACCTGCTGCGATTTAGGGGGGAAGTAACCGAAAGGGGAGTGGGGCCACTGGGGGAAGGACTTTTGGGGAGATTTGTGGCTGCGTCCAACGAGCAGAGCGATAGTCTGGGAGTGATTGCGAAAAAATGTGCTTCAAGCCTCAAAAAAAAGGAGTCTGGTGGTTGGCCAGTAACTCCCGAAAATTCCTGTCTGGGGAGGTGCTTTCCTTGGTATTTGCTGGCCGGTTCTTTGAGGGAAGTGCATTATCCTGGTGAATTGATTCAAGCTGTCCCATGGGCTGCTGGAAGGAGCTAAAAGCTGAGGATGGAATTTAGAGGAGCCCGTGGGCTCAGTTCCACACTGATAGGGCAAAGCGAAGCTTGGGAAGGGCCTGATCACCCCCCTCCATCCAGGGTTGAGCATCACTTGCTGCTGGGGCTTTGGCCAGCTTGGCGGGTCCACGGTGAGCTGGAGCCCATCAGTATCAGAAACGACGTGGGAGGACATGCAGGAGATCCTTGTAGGCTGAAAAATGGATTTAGGGTCTTCAAGAGCATCTTCCCAAGCGGTGAGAGCTGTCTTAGATGATGCCCATGGCCCACAATAATCTCAGGGAGCCAGGTTTAATTTGGATGTTCCCTCTGGTTGGAGTGAGAATTGCTTCTCCATAATGCAGTGGATGGAAACCCGCTGCCTAGAGCACGTCCAGTCCATGTGGCCAGGAGAAGGAGCTAAGGAGGACACCGTGTCCTCCATGGGAAGGGAAAGCTTTGGCAGTCTACTCGGTCCTGGGTCAAAAACCTGTCATTTCATGTGTGAGGGTTGGACACCTTGCTGGAGTGTATGTTGGGCTCTGTCCTTCTTTCCCAAGGAGAAGGTTCAACAAGTAGATAGGACATGGGAGATGCTGCTCATGGCTTTTTCCTTGTTTTTGCAAGCGGCTGCAGCTCTTTTATTAGTATATTTAAATCTGGAAGAATCCACAAGCAGGGACAGCATCCTGGAAAGCTCAGTTTTTGTGACGCTGATGTCCCCCATTCCTTGTCACGGTGGACCTGCTGGCGTGGTGTTGACCATCAACCCCACAGGGTTCCCTGTCCCCTCGTGCTTCCCCAGGGCTTTGTTTGCTTCCCGACCTCTTAATTTATTATTATTAGACCAGATTCATTATGAGGAAGGGACTTCTTTTCCTTCTGCGTGTACAGAATTGCCAGTTTCCCAAATTCTTGTTCTTTTCCACTGGAATATTTAGAAGATCTCATCGATGGCAGTGCCGTGGATGCTGCCTGTTTGGGAACTGATAAGGTCCACGACTGCTGCTCCCAAGGTGGCCGTGATGTAAAAGCCAATCTGCTGCTTATTTTATAACTTGAACATTTGAAAGCGGGTGGAGGAACCGGGGGTCCAGGATCCAAAGGCAGTTTTTTGGAATTTTATTTGTTTGTGGGTGTTGTTGAGTGGGGTTTTTTAGGTTGGTTTTTGGGTTGTTTTTTTTTTAGCGCTGAAGGTAATAAAAAATTCAGGAAAATCTCTTGAATATATACTTATCTGTGCATGGAGTTGTTCAGATGGGTTTAGCTTAGCAAGGGGCGTGGTAAGTTGTTTATTTTCCCTTTCCTATGCAAAATGGCAGAGTTTGGCTGGATTGTTTTTCTTCCCGGTTCCAGCCGAGCAGCTCGTGCTGGGCAGAAGGCACAGAGATCCTCTACGAGCGAGCCAGGCTTGGGTCGTAGGGAATTATCTCTCCTTGAAAATCTGTTCCTTGCCTTGCTCACGTAACCCAAGCCCAAACGTCACCAGATCTGAGGCCGGGAAGGGTTGTTCCCCTTGGTCAGAGCGGCAGGAACCCAGGGATAATTTGCTTTACGCTGTGGTGCAGAAGGTGGCTGATGCTGCAAAAAGCATCATTCTTCCATTTCACTTTTCAAAGACCTTGAAGAAGGGGGCCAACTTGAGGCTCTCCTGCTCCCAGCCTCGCCACACAGAAGAGCTTCATTCCCAGAGAAGAGGAAAGCCATGATGAAGGGAAGGAAGCTGTGGGGATGGAGGTGAGATTCCATGAGGATGCGAATCTCTTGAGGTTCAACAAAGCCAAGTGCAAGATCAATACAGGCTGGGGGATGAGGGGATGGAAGGCAGACGTGCTGAGAGGGACTTGGGGTACTGGTGGTTGAGAAGCTCAACGTGAGTTGGCAATGTGCTCTGGCAGCCCAGAAAGCCCCCCGCACCCTGGGCTGCATCCCCAGCAGCGTGGCCAGCAGGGCGAGGGGGGGATTCTGTCCCTCTGCTCCGCTCTGGGGAGACCCCCTGCCCCCAGTGATGCCCCCAGCTCTGGGGCCACCAACAGCAGAAGGACATGGACCTGTTGGAGCAGGGCCAGAGGAGGCCACGGAGATGCTGGGAGGGCTGGAGCCCCTCTGCTGGGAGGACAAGCTGAGAGAGTTGGGGGGTTCAGCCTGGAGAAGAGAAGAGAAGGCTCCAGGGAGACCTTATTGTGGCCTTTCAGTACTTAAATGAGGCCTATAAGAAAGACGGGGACAAACTTTTTGGCAGGGCCTGTAGCGATCAAACAAGAGTTTTAAACTAAAATAGGGAAGATTTAGATAAGATAGAAGGAAGAAATATTTTATGCTCAGGGTGGTGAGACCCTGGCCCGGGTTGCCCAGAGAAGCTGCGGCTGCTCCATCCCTGGAAGTGTTGAAGGTCAGGTTGGAGGGAGCTTTGAGGAACCTGGTCTAGTTGAAGATGTCCCTGCTTATGGCAGGGGGTTGGAACTGGATGGTCTTTAAGATCCCTTCCAACCCAAACCTATGATTCCCAGGAGGAGAGGACCAGCTGGCTCCTTCTAGCATTAACTCCCCTCCATCCATCCCGAGTGGCAGCCCTGGATTTTTGGCCGGTGGCCGAGGTATGTCCTCTGAATGCCGCTAAAAGCCAGGCTACAGATGCAAAAATGCTCTTTGCCAGCAAACTACGGGCACGGTTTAATGGGGATTAAACACCCTCGGCGCCTGCCCCTGCTGCTGACCGGGGGATGCCGCTCCCGCCCCATCCCTCCCCTCCGGCAGCGACCCACGGGATGGATTACTTCAGCGGGTTGACATCTCAACTTCGAGTTGGCTGTGTCTTTTAGGATTACAGGGCTTTTCACAGCCCAAGTGCCCATTAGATTGCCTGGATGCCTGGAAAGAAAAGCTTTTACTTTCCGATAATGGTTCCCCTTCGGTTATTTGTTGAAAGAACGGTACGTGGCAACCGGCGCCGGCGTCGCGAAGGCAGCGGCGGAACGTGCGGCTGCAAAGTGTGTGGATCAGCTGGTTGTTATAAGGCTTTTATTTCGGAGGTGGGCTGCGCTCTTTGCCTGCGGAGCGCTGCCTGCGCAGGGAGTTTGGCGCCCTGGCTGCTGCTTCCACGGGATTGGGGCTCGTCCCCCCCACCCTGGGATTTGCGGAGGAGCTGGGCAAAATGCAGGCGTTGGTTGCCTGAGGATTGCTACTCGCTGCGTGCATTGTAGGGGGGGCACACGCGTGTGCAAGCTCTCTTGGCAGGAGAACACCTTTCGTTCGTGTCTTCTAGCACAATTCAGAGGAGGCTACGAAGAGGCTTCGTGGGCTGGAGCCCCTCTGCTGTGAGGACAGGCTGAGAGAGTTAGGGGGTTCAGCCTGGAGAAGAGAAGGCTCCTGAGAGACCTTAGAGCCCCTTCCAGTCCCAAAAGGGGCTCCAGGAAAGCTGGGGAGGGACTCTGGATCAGGGAGGGGAGCCATAGGACGAGGGGGAACAGTTTTAAACTGAAAGAGGGGAAACTGAGATGAGATGTGGGGAAGAACTTCTTTGGTGTGAGGGTGGTGAGAGCCTGGCCCAGGTTGCCCCGAGAAGCTGTGGCTGCCCCATCCCTGGAGGGGTTCAAGGCCAGGTTGGATGGGGCTTGGAGCAACCTGGTCTGGTGGGAGGTGTCCCTGCCCAGAGCAGGGGCGTGGAACTGGATGATCTTTAAGGTCCCTTCCAACCCAAACCATTCTGTGATTCTATGAATTCCTGCTCTCGAAGGAGAAACAGTGCAACTCCAAAGAGGCGATCGTGGAGCACATGTGAAATCTGAGTTTTTTGGCTGTTTCCTCAAATATTTTTACTTCTTGATGTTTCCTTTGGAAAGGTGAAAAATAACAAGGAGAAGATGTAATGGGGGCTCTCGTTCCATTAACTTCTAGTAGAAGCAGGGGAATGTGAAAAGGAATTAAGTCTGACTCATGTCACAGTTTGTAGTATCAGCCAATGCAGAAATTGGTTTTAAAACTCAGGCTCCTCTTGATTCAGGGGTTGCGGGTTTTTTATGACTTGTTTCAGGTTTTATTTCTAGAAATGCTGATGTATTTCCATGGATTGAATGTGTATAAAAATCAGGGGACGGGGAGCGTGCTTTGCTGTTGTGCTGCAGCCGGAGTGATGCTCCAGCCGACCTCCTGCCCTGGTACCCCACGTAGCAGAGCATCCCACCACGGGATGGGACTGATGTCCCTCAGATGGGCCATAATCCCACCTCCTGAAGTTCAGACGGTGGTTTTATTAGCTGTGTGCTGGTTTTTCCTTTCTTTTTCTTGGCAACATCCACTGCAAGCCAACGGTAACATCTTCCCCCCCCTCCCCGCCTCAGGCAAGGAAGCCCATCTGGAGGGAAACAGCTCCAACCTCGTGCACGGATTTGACACACAAAAAGACTTTGTTTCCTAAAGGTGACGAGGCTTTGTGGTTTGTTTTTTTTATAAAAGAAAAAAACAAGTTCACCTCCCAACCACCAAAAAAAAATAAATATCCCTTATTGCAGTGAAGCAAGCTCCGGAATAAATTATCTGGCTGAGAACAAGGGATTTCTGGCTTTCCACTTAATTCTCTCCCTTCCTTGCTGGATCTCTGCATCGAGGCGGCTGCTTTGGGTTGGATTCTGTGGCTTTTTGTGCTTAGTTGTCTCCTGGCTCTCTCCTTTGTTTTTTCCTCCCCCTGATGTATTTCTGTGTTTATTTTAATAGCTCTGTTTTGATGCGCTGTGGCGTTCGCCCGCTCTGTGGCATGCCAGGCTCGTGGATGGCACTGCAACGTGGCAGCTGCTGGGCTTTTTTTCCTGTCACTTGGGTTTTTCTGCATCACCAGGTACCAGAAACCAGACCTGAGACTGGAGGGGATGATGAAATCTATAAAATGCTCAGCCAGCCATGGATGCATCAGTATCCGAAAAGCCCAAAGCTGGTGCCAGCAGCAGACGCTGAATGTGGTTTTCAAAGGTGTTTACATTTTAATTAGAACAGGATCAGATCCAGGATGTAATAATTTATATTGCAGCGCTTGATGTTTTGGCATATGGAAAAAAATAGTGGCTGCGGAGCAGCAAATCCAAACCCTCCACGTGATGCTTCATCTGTGCTCGCGGAGACGCGATAATACCTGGATGGAGGGAGTCATGGTTCATCTCGATTGCTTTCATTTTCCATAGTAACTGTTCCTGCCGTTTGCTGGGTGTTAAAGCTGGATATTGCTGCCGGCGATAAAGATAAACTGCTGCTTTCATTCCCTGGGATGCTCTCACCGCTTTAGAAAGACACGTTGCTAATTACTTCTCGTTGGAAACTGGCTGGATTAGGGGAGAAAAAATATTGCTGCTGAAGGAGCTCATTAAAAGGAGTTGCTGGGAAGCGAGCCGGCTGCCCGCTGGCTGTGGCCGTGCTGATAGGCAGGAGGTCAAACCCCAAACGCAGACGGTCAAAGGTCCTTCTGCCCGTAGAGCTGCCGGAGCGTAAGCTGGCAGGTGGTTATTTGCAGAGTTAAAGCACGTGGAAGGTTTCACCTGACCTGAAGGCACTGATAAGAAGTAGGAGAGTTGTCCTGCACCACTTGGGCCATGCAATCAAGGCGTTCCTCACCTCCCAGGTCTGGGGCTGAAGGGACCTCCTTCCCCATGGCTTTGCAAAGGCCAGCTTGGAGAAGACAGCAGGCAAGCAGTGTGAAGGAAGTGTGGGTTAGATGAATGGACAGTTAAGTTGATTGAAAACTGGCTAAAAGACAGAACCCAGAGGGTTGTGATTACAGGCACAGAATCCAGCTGGAAATCTGTAACAAGTGGTGTTCCCCAGGGGTCAGGACTGGGTCCAGTCCTCTTCAATATAGTCATCAATGACCTGGACGAAGGGATGGAATGTACCCTCAGCAAGTTTGCTGATGACACAAAAGTAGAAGGGGTGGCTGACACACCAGAAGGCTGTGCTGCCATCCAGTGAGACCTGGACAGGCTGGAGAGTTGGGCAAAGAGAAACCTGAAGAACTTCAACAAGGGCAAGTGCAGGGTGCTGCACCTGGGGAGGAATAACCCCCTGCACCAGGACAGGTTGGGGGTGACCTGCTGGAGAGCAGCTCTGAGGAAAAAGACCTGGGAGTCCTGGTGGACAACAGGATGCCCATGAGCCAGCAATGGGCCCTGGTGGCCAAGAAGGCCAATGGCATCCTGGGGGGCACACACCAGGAAGAGCGTGACCAGCAGGTGGAGGGAGGTCATCCTGCCCCTCTGCTCTCTCTGCCCTGGAGAGGCCCCATCTGGAGCACTGGGTCCAGTTCTGGGCTCCCCAGTTCCAGAAGGACAGGGAACTGCTGGAGAGGGGACAGCAGAGGGCTACAAAGATGCTGAGGGGCCTGGAGCATCTCTCCTATGAGGAGAAGCTGAGGGACTTGGGTCTTTTTAGTCTTGAGAAGAGAAGGCTGAGGGGAGATCTAATTAATGCGTACAAATACTTAAAGGGTGGGTGTCAGGAGGATGGGGCTGGTCTTTTTTCAGTGGTGCCCAGGACAAGAGGAAATGGGCACAAACTTGAATGTAAGAAGTACCACCTAAACATGAGAGGGAACTTCTTTACTGTGAGAGCGGTAGAGCCCTGGCAGAGGCTGCCCAGAGAGGTGGTGGAATCTCCTTCTCTGGAGACATTCAAAACCCACCTGGACAAGTTCCTGTGCAACCTGCTGTAGGTAGACCTGCTCCGACGGGGGGGTTGGACTAGATGATCTCCAGAGAGATGATCTCCTTCCAACCCCATATGATTCTACGATTCTGTGATGGAGGGTTTGACCACATACCGTTCGTCTCTGCTCAGCCCCAGATAGGCACCGAGCAGAAGAAGGTGTCATGTCACTGAGAGGGTGATGTCCAACAGGTCTTCACTGTAGGGAGTGGAGAGGAATGGGGTGGGTTTTGGAGACCCGACAAGAAATGTGAAAATTAATGTTGGTTGCTCGTGGGGTGGGATGTGGTGTCTGCTGGCTGGTGCTGGGCTGAAGCTTCTCCCTGGATCTTGTTGGGGGGGGCAGTTCTTCAGTTTGTTTTTACCATCATCCCATGCAGGCACAGATAAATAAATCTGTGGGCTGCTGGGGTGCTTCTCGGTTCATGTCCCAGGTATCTCAGAGCAGAAGGGACCTGCTGGATCACAGAAGTATTTAAAATTTATTTATTATAAACTCCTCAGGGAGAGCGAACGCGAGAGGGACGCTGGATGTCCTACCACAAAAGGCTCTGGAAGGAGCTGGCTGCGTCAGTACGTGAAGAATTTGCACCACGGCTGCCTTTTATAGGAAGCATCCTGGGAAAACCCGGGATGATAAATCCCATACGGCAAGAAAAAGGCTTTTGGTGATCTGTCAGGGTAGGTCTGGAGCCCGTCACAACCTGCCTCTCCGGTGGCATTGCTGGGGAATAAATCTTCTGCAGAGAGAGGCTGCTCTACGTTCCTCCTGCTCTACGTTGAAATCATGGAGGAACAGAGGGCTGACATGGGAACTTTTTCGACATTTAACTGGAGGATAAGTAGGGAAGAGGCACAAGTTCTCCAACTNATTTACTGGGATTTGGTGGTCATTTGACCTTTTGATAATTGAACTTTGATACAGGTGCCTAGATCTGGGGAAGCCTGCTGCTAAGCACTGCGTTAAGCAGCTGAACTCTGTATTTTAGAGGTCTTTTCCAATCATCGTACCTAGATGTTAGCATTGAATATTCACTCCTGGCAGTGTAGTTGGGGGAGTAAATCCACTTCCAACTCTCGCTATTTGGGTGTGTGTCATAGCGTGGTACTCCTGGTTCTCTTGTCTTAGAAGGCCACAACCTTCAAAGAAACTTGTTGCATGTGAGAAAGCATTTTAGGCTTTCAGCATCCATCCAACAGAAGCAAAAAAAAAAAAAAGTGGCAAAATCAACCTCTTTATTTTGTTTCCTTTGCTGATGCCCAACCAGGTTGGACCTGAAGAAGGTGTGCTGATGTTATGGTAGGTTAGGATGTTGGTTCGTCTTGCTGAGTTGGAGCAAGAGTTGTTTGAGGAAGATCTCTTCATGGGCAGCAGTCTTGCTGACAAGGTTGCCATGTCAACATGTTTCGGACCAGAAGACCCCACTCCTTGCTTCAGGGAATGATGTTTGTGTGAAGCTGGAGTTCCTGCTCCCTTGGGATGGCTGGGACACAAGTGGGTCCCACCCCAGGTGAAGAGCTGTGTGTGGCTGCCCTGTGGTGCTGCCTCGGCGTGGCTGGGCTGCTGCAGTCCAGGTTTTGGAGAAGCTTTGTTTTGTTGTGCTGGAGAGAGGATTGACTGGAGCATCTGCCCTGGGGGAGGACGTACATGTGAGGTGCTCTTACCTGGGCCACAGTGAGCTGATGGAAATACATTCCTATCCCTGTGTGTTTGTCGTCTTCTCACCATGGATCCACCTTCCTCTTCTTACATCATTTTGGTTGCAAGTTCCCCTGTACTGTCATGTCCCACCCATCTAGTCCAAACTGGTTTCCTTCTCCATTGCTACTCTTTATGTATCAGACTCACCACTTGGTTCCTCAAGTTGAACACAAGTCCACCTTTGGAGATGGGGCACATGTTGGGCTTGACACCCTGAGGAGCCCTGGGCAGGCCCTCAGGATGGGCTAGTCTGTTGTGTGGGTGCTGCTTCCACCTTCCATCTACTGTATGAACATACAAATGTCGTAAAAATTGCTTGTTCTTACTGAGGTTTTTTGCTGATTAAGGGTAAAATGGTATAATTGCCATAAGCTGTATAATCTTGCTAAAGCAAGAACCCCATTTGCTGGAGAAGAGAAGACTGAGGGGGGATCTGATCAACATCTATAAATACTTAAAGGGCGGGTGTCAGGAGGATGGGGCCGGTCTTTCTTCAGTGGTGCCCAGGGACAGGACAAGAGGGAATGGGCACAAACTTAAATATAAGAAGTTCCATCTAAACAGGAGGAGGAACCTAATTCCTGTGAGGGTGGCAGAGCCCTGGCAGAGGCTGCCCAGAGAGGTGGTGGAGTCTCCTTCTCTGGAGACATTCAATCCCCGCCTGGACACGTTCCTGTGCAACCTGCTGTGGGTGGACCTGCTTTGGCAGGGGGGTTGGACTAGATGTTCTCCGGAGGTCCCTTCCAACCCTATATCATTCTTTGATTCTGTGATTTAGATCACTCTTTAAAATAACAGCTATTAATAATAATACATTACAGTAATGCTGATAACTACTAAGTTCTAATAAGCAGTTTGCACACCTCTTGACTTTTATCTGTTGGTGGATCCATGTTTTATGGTCATAGTAATGAGCGCAGCATGGCTTTGTAGAAAGGTTTGGAAGATAATTTTCAGATCCCCAAAACTTACAGACTTTGTGCTTTGACAAAGTAGGGAGAGGAGTGGGGGACAGGAAAAAAAAACACATAGATTTGAGGTTGGTCTCTATTAATCATCATTAATTATCTGGGGTCTAGGAACCCTTGGTGGTAGGCTCTATGCCAACACAGATCCAAGGGATCACCAGTCCCTGAAGAGCTCTCAAGAACATGCATTTACTTAGTTTAGGAAGGCATCAACCACTTTGATGCTCAAATGTATGTTTGGTGTTTTATTTGAAAACCTCTTGTTTATACATGTTTTGAGGGTGAGGTGAGGTGGGAAACCTGCTCCAGGCACAAAGGTTTCATGACATGTGGCACCAAGAAGAGCAGGAGACCATCCAGCCCATCCCACCTTCCTGGTGGAGAGGATTAATTTTGGAAAGGGAGAGAAGATTTAGCATTAGTATGGAGAATAAACCTTTGTGGGTGAGCTTGAATTGGTCTGAATCTAGATGGCTGCTTCCATTCCCATGGTGTGACCACCATTTATGGTCCAAAGTCTGTTCTTCTTGAAGGGCCAGGCTGCTTGAACCAGGAACTGGTTTGCAGGACGCAGAAAATGGGCCTCTAAACCTCTGATAGTCTTGGTTTTGTTTTGCCAAGTTAATTTTAGATACGTGCATCTCACACTTGGTAGAATTAGGTAGAGCCCAGAAATCAAGGGGTGACAGCTGAAAAAGCGCTACCTTGAAAAAGCTTCTGGAAGATGGTGACCAAAACAACCCCCATCTGGGCAGTTGCATCATAACTGGGAAAGACTCATCTAAAAAGGGTGAGACTGCCCAGAATGAAGTATGGAAAGTAGGTTGAGAGAGCAGAGGAGGCTTTCTTAAGTGATGAAGTGCTTGAGCATCATCTCATGGAGTCATAAAACCTTTCAGGTTGGAGCAGACCTCAGGTCTTTAGTCCAAGCACTTGTTTGAAGGTTGGGTTTTACCCTACTACTGTAGTGATCAGGGACATGTTGTCCTAACCATGAATGTGGCAGCATGGTCAGAAGAGGACTTTAAAGGACAAATATAGAAAATCCAGAGCTGGTTTCTAGCAGGCAGAGTGCCAGGAGATGCCAAAAAGTCAAGAAGTTCCTCTGCTTCTTGAGCCTCTTTATTGATGCCCCGTGTTGGATGATGGAGACACATCAGCAGTGGCCTCAGCACTGGCCTCAGCACAGCCGGCACGTTAAGATGTCTACGTCAGTTGGCCGGTCTCTGTGTCATTACATGATTCACACCAACGCTGTGCAGACTAAGCATCTAAAGAAGATTATAGACCATGACTTCTTAGTCTTTCATCTTATTACAAGGGTTGGATGCCTTCCAACTTGCTGTCCATGCCTGGACATCTGCTCTAGATGATTCTATCTCAGGTGTACGTGGTAACTCATCGCTCTTAAACGTAGGGGTGTTTTCTTCCTGTTAAGTTCTGGTTTCCTTTAGAGAGAAGTGAAGGTGCTGCAAGATGGACTTAGGTTTAGAGTTTCCTACTAGAGATCCAGAAATATCTCGAGTACATGGTTTGTGCTCCTTTGCTGGACCTGGTGACTTTTGCCAAAGCCCTTTCAGTCCATCGTCTCTCCTGGTGCTAACCAGCAAAATGCTGGTGGTGAGCACCCCGAAAGTGGACTCATGTGTTAGCCCTTGCTCTGCTTTATGATGGGTCTTCAAGGGGGAGCATCCCCAGGGCAGTGCCCTGGCTTTGATTTCCTCCAGTGCCACCTTTAAAAACCCCGTAATAATAATAAAATAAGCAAAAAACCCGTTTGGTTTGTATTTTGTGGCCTCAGAGGATGGAGGATGCCCTACGTGCTCCATCCCAAGTGATGCCACCTGTATCAGCTGTCCCTTACCTCATGCCATCACTTCCCCACGTACCATCGTGCCCTCCAGGACTTGTTGCAGCCACCTATTCTCCCAGCTCTTTTTTTTTTTTTTTTTAATTTTTTTTATTTTCAGCAATTTCTATTTATTAACTGGTGCTTTCCATATGGTAATTGGCACTAATTAGCTAAAAGGGGAGAGGCATGCCCTTCTCCATGCTCTCTGGGGCTCCTCTTTTTATTTTTTCTTTCATCTTCTATTTTTTTCCTTCCTCCTTTTTTAATACGCCGCATGATTTTTGTTCGGGAGTTAATGCGTGATATTGATCTACATAATGAGCCTTCTTGACAGTCTGGGCACATTTGGGAATAATTCCTTGAGCAGATGAAATCCTTAGGCCAGAACTGCTCGTTCTCAGCAGTTTCCAAATGAAGCCACAATTGTTCAGAAGTGACAGATGAGAAATAGTTCAGGAGCTGGGAACAGATTATGGTGGTTGGGGTTTTTTTTTTTTGTTGTTGTTTTTTTTCTCCTTCCCTTCCGGATGGCATGTGACTCACTCCAAATTTACTTGGTAATTTTCTACTTATCTCAAAACAGACTGTGAATATCAGTTCTCGGTGAAGGAGAGGGATGAAGTCTTGACGTCCTGTAATGTGGTGGCATCTCCTCTGTCTTTTCCCTCCCGACCTCAGGGAAGGAGGAGTATGAGTCTTACCACATGACCCTGAGGCAGAGCTGAAGTACAGAATCACGGATTTGTAGAGGTTGGAAAGGACATCTGGAGATCATCTAGTCCAATTCATGTGCAAAGGTGTCCAGCCCAGGTAGAGGAATTGATGGCTTCTTCTCTTTAAGGTGTGAGTGATGAGTGACATTCAGCCATGGAGGAATAGGAGGAGAGGGGTTGGTCCAAGCTCCCTCCACAGTGGTTGGGTGGGGAACAACAGGGATGCTGAGCCCCCTCTCCCTCACTCATCCCAGCTTCTCTGGATGGGAGGATGTGGCGCTTGAGGTGAACTCGGAGCCAGCACTTGACTGATGGCCTAAGAAGGGTTGTCAACCCCCTCAAGAGTGATCCCATCTCCCACAGCAGTGAGTCCCAGAGCTGTAATATCACAAGGAAAATCTTTAGTTTTGATGGCTCTTCTTGTCCTCCTTGCTGCTGTGGGTTCGGCCCATGTTTGCAAAACCAAGCATCTCCTCAGTACCTTGAGGTGCCTTTAAGACCTCGCAGGTAATCCAGCGATGCATACTGAAGTGTGGGGCTCGAAGAGCATCATCTGCAGGTGTTTGCAGCTGGAACAGTCCCCACTGCCCGCTCTGTGTCCCCAGGCACGCCAGGTCTGGGCAGGGGAGAAGACCACGTGAGAGGGTGGTTTGGGTGGTGGCAGTCCCTTCCTCAGAGCAAACTGTACCTGTTCTTGCTGGTGTGACCAGATGTGTTGCCCTCGTGGAAGCTCTTGTGTTGACCATATGATGTGTGGCCACTGTTAGATGTACAAACTGTGGCTTCCTGCTCCAGACTTCGGGAGTCTTTTAAATGTAAGTCTTGTTTGAAGAAGCATCCATGGTGAGGGTGAAGGTCTTCTGGTGCTATTTCCATCTTAGGAGGCCACGGGAGGACCTCTCCATGCCTTTTGCTTGCCTCTGGAGGGTTCCTTTCATTTACCTTTCATTTCTGTCTGTGGTGGTGGTGTGGTTTGTGGAGCTGCACTGTTCTTGGCCAGAGAAGGTGGCATTTCAGTGACATGAAGAGGATGTTGTGGGAACACATCATGTTATTGGAGGACAATGATGGCCAACTTTCAAAGGAGTGTTATCTGGGATGGGTGTACTTGGTATGTGCACACAAAGATACAGGAACATCCACCTGAACTTCATTAGAGCTACTGGCGATGTTGCATTTGGGATTTCATCAGCTTTTCTTCATCAGATGCACATCATCTGATGGTCTGGATGTCAGATGTTGACGTGTCCCACCAGCAAAACCATGGATCCACGGCTCTTGGTGGTCTGGCAGAGTAGGACTGGGTTTGGGAGAAGAAGGATGTTGTGGATGCCCCATCCCCTCCAGGGATGGAGCAGCCACAGCTTCTCTGGGCAGTAGTTTGGGTTCTGGGTTGTTTCTCCAGTGGTTTGTAGCTTCTCCAGTAGTTTGGGTTCTTCAGTAGTTTGGATTTTAAGAAGGAGAATCAGCAAAATGTCTGTAGTTGTCTTTAGATGTAGGAATATCAGAGAAATGGGATTTTTTTTTTTTTTTTTCATAAAATCATAGAATCATCTAGGTTGGAAGGGACCTTTAAGATCATCAAGTCCAACCATTTAGTTTGTGCACTCATGGAAACTCCAAACGTGACCACCTAAGATTATTATAGATATTATTATCCTGCCTGCAGTAGCTGATAGGTTTTGGCTGCTTTTAAATTTTTTTTTTAATAATTACTGGTAAATAATTTCTTGCCTTTTTTTTTTCTTTTACTTTCTCAGGCCCCCTCCGTTCTCGGCGTCTCTCCTGAAGGGATGGAGAACTCGTCGGTGGCATCGGCCTCCTCAGAGGCGGGCAGCAGCCGCTCTCAGGAGATCGAGGAGCTGGAGCGTTTCATCGACAGCTACGTCCTGGAGTATCAGGTCCAGGGGCTCCTCACGGATAAAACGGAGGGGGACGGCGAGAGCGAGAAGACGCAGTCCCACATCTCCCAGGTGGGCGACGGGCACGGCGTGGGGTGGGAGAGGGCCTGGGGGACGCTGGTGGCTTGTCACCTGGGTTGGGGATGCACGTCCAGTTGAAACATCTTTATGAGCGTTGGGGTGTAAAGCAGGACATAATAAAAGACTGGATTTGGGGCATCTTGCTTGTTCAGCCAGATCGGAGGTCTCCATCCCGTTGGTAGAGGTCTCCAGCCAACTGGGTTTTGTTTTTCCATGGTCTCAAGGTGTGTGCCCTGAAGCTTTCTCACTTTTCCAAGGTTCCCATTTATAAATGAAGGACATTTTATTTATTAATTAAGCGTGTCGCTCTCCATCCCAAACAGCACGCTGCTTCGGAAGGGTGGAAAAATCCTGGAGGGTTAGGGAAGAGCTGCTGGGGCTGCAGTTGGGAGGATGCTCAGTGTCCATGCAACAACCAAGACCAGAAGGTCGATCAAAAGCCCCAAAAGTCTGGTTCTTGTGGGCATTTTAATATGTGTAATAACTTGGTTGCTTGTTTCATGGTTGTTATGTTAGGGAAGGAGATGGCTGTATTTCAGAGGATGTGGTTTGATGTTGTCATTAGGAATGGCACGGTCTTAGTTAGGTTTGTTCCAAAAATGGCAAATTTAGGTCCAACACAGGGAGAAATGAAACCTCCCAAACTGTTGTTGTTGGTTTTGGAGGGAAATAATTTGTATTCTGGTGCCACGGTGTGGCAGATACGTGCTGAAGGCATGAACTGTTGAAGGAATAAGGAGCCCATGGTGCAGGGCGTGGTGAGCTTAGGCTTGTAAAGCTGCCATGATCTTCCATTTGTGATGGAGGTGCTTTCCTTAACCCACAGGACTCCCGGTGGGATAAAATATTTGGGTTAGGGACTGCTTTCGTACTGATTATGAGGAGAAAATAAGAATAATAAGACTGAAGGGTCCTAAGAGTAAGGATATGGAAGTTGTTGGAGAGCTGAGATGTGTTTGAGCTGCTGGAGGGGTCTGCTGGTCTGATTTGGGTCTTCATCTCTATATGCGAGGTGCAAGGGAGACTGATCCTGAGCAGAGATCCCCAAAACACTTCTCATTAAGCCTTAACATTAGCTTAACGGCTAACGAGATCGTGTGGCAAAGCCGAGCTGGAGGTACGATGATGGGGAGAAGGGCAGAGTCCAGGCAGGGTTTGTTCAGGACCCGTCACCTCCTCCACCACGCAGAGTTTTGTTGCAGGTCGTTTTGTCTCTCCTATCACGCTCAAGTTTATTAATTGCTTACAAATGAGGCCCTGCTTCCCTAGGGCATTGTTTTGCCTTTGAATTGGGAGGAGTGGTTGGGCTAGTGAGGGCAAGGTGCTCTCCTGCTGGTTCCAGAGGTGCTTTCTTCTCCCATCCCCTACCCCATGCACCTCAGCGTGCAAAAGCCAATGTCCAGCAGAAAGGAGTTTGTTCTCCCATGTGAGGAGGTCCTACACCTGGGTCGGGGCAATCCCCAGTAGCATTGCAGACTGGGGGATGGATAAATTGAGAGCAGCCCTGCAAAAAAAGGACCCGGGGACACCGGTGGGTGACAAATTAGACATGAGCTGGCAGTGTGCTCTTGCAGCCCAGAAAGCCAAGTGTATCCTGGGCTGTATCACAGGAAGTGTGGCCAGCACGTCAAGGAAGGTGGTTCTTTTCCACTCCCAGAGACCCCACCTGGAGTACTGTGTCAAGAAAGACATGGACCTGTTGGAGAGGTCCATGGAAATGGAGGCCACGGAAATGGTCAGAGGGCTGGAGAAGCTCTGCTATGAAGGCTGAGAGAGTTGAGGTTGTTCAGCCTGGAGAAGAGAAGGCTCCAGGGAGACCTCATTGCAGCCTTTCAGGATACAAAGCGGGCTTAGAGGAAAGATGTGGGCAGGCTTTTTACCAAGGCCTGGAGTGACAGGACAAGGGACAATGGTTTTAGGCTGAAAAAGAACAGATTTAGACTGGACGTAAGGAAGAACTTCTTTGTTGTGAGAGTGGTGAGAGCCTGGCCCAGGTTGCCCCGAGAAGCTGTGGCTGCCCCATCCCTGGAGGGCTTCAAGGCCAAGTTGGCCGGGGCTTTGAGCAACGTGATCTGGTGGGAGGTGTCCCTGCCCAGGGCAGGGGGTTGGAACTGGATGATCTTTAAGGTCCCTTCCAACCTGGACCTTTCTGTGATTCTATGTATGAAGGATCCCATCTTTATCTGATATCAGCAGTTTTTATCTGATTCATCTGAGCCGTGTAGGTTTGCTGGAGCTGAGGATCCAATCCAGAGCTTTGCACCCTTCATATATTAGCTCAGTGTAAAGAAATTACCAATCAAAGGAATCTTTTTAAGAGCAGATTTCGCTGAAGAGGTGTTTTACAATTTGAGGATTAAAGCTGTTAGAAGTGGGAGAAACTAAATTTAAAAATCAAGTGATTTAAAGTACTTTATAGTGCATTTTTTTTTCATAACCTAAGGCTGGAAAATGGCTGTATTTGAAGTGACGCTTCGGAGGGGCTTCAGGTGAAACCAGCAAGTGCTGCTTTATTTAACGTGTCAAGTTTACAAATAAGGATTTTAATTTTCCTCCTTCCTGGCCTACTCTGGGGAAAAAAAAAGGAGCTGCTGGGTTTTTAATGTCAGTTCTGGGAACGCCGTCTTTAAAGACGGCCAGATCTTATTTTAAAAGAAAAAGGGTTAATAACGAAAGACCTGAACGTTGAACCTTTTTAATTAGACCCCTTTTAGTGGCATCTCAAATTAAGCAAGTAAATGGGGTTGTATCCCAGACTATTGGTGTATAAGTTGAATTAGGATTTCTCTCTGAAACTCCGGAAAAATGCAATGTTTCGTGGTTTTAGGGCTAAATATGGGACATGAAGTGAGGATGGGCTTTTTCATAGGTCACCTGCTTTTATGGAGCCATGTCTTAAGGGGTGCGTTAGGAAGGAATTATCTGTTGTCTCCCAAAGATACTCATTTTCCCACCTCTACCTTCATTTTAAACTGAAAGAGGGGAAACTGAGATGAGATGTGGGGAAGAACTTCTTTGGTGTGAGGGTGGTGAGAGCCTGGCCCAGGTTGCCCCGAGAAGCTGTGGCTGCCCCATCCCTGGAGGGGTTCAAGGCCAGGTTGGAGGGGTCTTGGAGCAACCTGGTGTGGTGGGAGGTGTCCCTGCCCAGGGCAGGGGGTTGGAACTAGGTGATGTTTAAGGTCCCTTCCAACACAAAACAATTCCATGATTCTATGAAATTTGTATAAGAAATAGTCGGGATTTTTTCTTTCTGATTTTCTCTTCCTGATCACTTCTTATCAAAGCAAGGAATAAACATGCATGCATCCTGCAGCTCTCTGGAGTAACCCTGGTGGAAGCCAGCCTGATTGAAGGTGACGTGTTCCCTCTTAATGAGAGCTGGAGGAAAAAGGATGGCTTTAGAGGGAAGGCACTGGACTGAGACCAAGAAAATTGGTTTTAACGGCAAGGTTCTGCCAGCAACTTATTCTTTAGTGTTGGGCAAGTTACTTAATCTCTCCGCGGTTCGTTTCCTTGTGGCTGTAATAATGTTTTCCCTCCCTGAGAGAGGATAAATCCTCTCACCACGTGTGTGAGATGCTCGGAAGGTACCACATCGTAGAATCACAGAATGGTTAGAGTTGGAAGGGACCTTAAAGATCATCGAGTTCCAACCTCCCTGCCCTGGGCAGGGACACCTCCCACCAGACCAGGTTGCTCCAAGCCCCCTCCAACCTGGCCTTGAACCCCTCCAGGGATGAGGCAGCCACAGCTTCTCTGGCCAACCTGGGCCAGGCTCTCCCCACCCTCACAGCAAAGAACTTCTTCCCCACATTTCATCTCAATCTCCCCTCTTTCAGTGTCAAACCCTTCCCCCTCGTCCTATGGCTCCCCTCCCTGATCCAGAGTCCCTCCCCAGCTTTCCTGGAGCCCCTTGAGGGACTGGAAGGGGCTCTGAGGTCTCCCTGGAGCCTTCTCTTCTCCAGGCTGAACCCCCCCTAACTCTCTCAGCCTGTCCTCAGGGATGGGGCAGCCCCAGCTTCTCTGGGCAACCTGGGCCAGGGTCCTGGGCAGGGACACCTCCCACTAGAACATCCCCAGGTAACTGCTCTTCAAGCAGGGGGAAGGAAGGGCAGGCATATTGTATGCTCCCCCATGCTCCACACCACTTGCAGGGGAGCTGAATCCATCTCCAGTCTAGAGAATCCCAGAGTGTGGACATTCCCATCGTGGGATTATCTCCAGCCTTGCTCCCACCAGAAAAAAAGAGGAAAGTCACAGGGAAATGCGATTTTCTTTCTGCTGTGGGCAGAATAATGGGTGAGCTGTAGCTTGAGAGAACTTTCCAGGTACATGGTTGCACTCAAAATTCTTAAAGGAGATATGCATAGGTCTAGCAGAAGGCTCCCGAGGGTGGTAGCATCATGAGCTTCTCCAGGTAGGTCAGCAGAGGTGGCAGGAGAGCGATGGGCAGCTCGTTAAAGAGCTCATTAAAGGTGAGACTGCTGTTTACCATCCAGTTGAGCTACCATGGGCTCTCCCGTGAGGGCAGAGCTGTGCAGGGATGGTGAGCAGGTCTAGTGGTGGCTCTTCCTCTTATTTGTGAGGAAGGTCAAGAAGGTCTCAGATAGTTGCTGTTTGTACGTTCTGTTGGGGCATCAGCCTTGGTGATGGCATCCAAGGGATTTCTGGAGCAGCCAGATGCTTCCAGGATGAAAGACCTCAGAAATGGAACAGGTTACCAAGGTTCAGTCTCAACTTTGAGGAAGGGACAACAAAATGACTTCAGGATTAAGCAGCATCATTTATATTTGTTTGCTTGATCATTTTTATTTTATTTTTTCTCCACTATGATGCAACCCGTCATTTCACTGGGGGGAAAAAGACCCCAAATTGAATTATTTTGGTGGAGACACCTTGCTGTCAAACCTTGGGGGAAACAGCAGGTCATATTCCAGAGCTGTTCTGCTCCGGCCTCTGCTACCCTGCTGTCCTCCCCTGTTACTGGGAGGTCCCCCAGTGCCCAAGTCCTTCCCCATGGGGAGAAGCTGGTGTGACAGCAGGGGCTGCCATCCAGGCTGCGTTTCACAGCTGCAACATAGACCAACAGCCAAACCTACAGCTTTGAGCTCTTCGGTTTAAAATAAAACCACAGATTTTTGGCAGCTCAGGACTCCTATCTGTCCCTGAAGCGAACAGAGTTGGGAAAAGCAGAAAATTCCCAACTTTCCATGGAAAAGTGTAATCAAGTCAAGCTTTCTCCCGGTCCCTACCACGCGCCTGGGATACCAAACACCGCTGGAGTCTGCAAGGAAATACTGGGGGTGGGTTTTGTGGCAAAGCATCGTTTCAGGTGCCTTCCTGTGATTGTCCCCGCATCTTCCCTCTGCTCAGTGCCGGCGGGTGGAGCATTTCCGAGCCAAAGCCTTTGGGATCATCCTCGATAAGGGGGAGGCAGCACGTGTACAGCGATGCCCACAGCCGGAGGGTGTTTGCTGCGTGCTGTGGACTGACGCAGCATTTTTTTTTTTTCCCAGCCTGGCTATTATTTTACACAATCCCTTTTTTTTTTTTTATCCTTTTTACAGTGGACGGCGGATTGTAGCGAGCAGCTTGACGGCAGCTGTTCCCCATCCCGAGGGAAGGGCTCGTCGTCTCACGAACACAATCAGGTAGGGGTTGTATTTCGCTCTTCCTCAACAAACTTTTGCTTTTCGTCTTGTTCTGCCTCATCTGGCAGCGTGGAGCTTGCCCACGCTGCCAGCTTTCCCATGGAAAAGGAGACATGTCCTTCTGCTCGGCATCCGAAAGCTCACTCTCGCCAAAACCATGAGAGATGGGCAATGTCCCAATGTGTGGAATAAGCTTTGAGCAGGAGCTTATTGCTCTGCGATAAAGGGGATGGAGGGGGGGGGAATATGGAGTGTCAAATTTATTCCTGAAGAACTTCTTATTGCCACCTGTGGGACCTATTTGGAGCACCAAAGCTGACTTTGGAAGTATGGGATGTAGCTTGGATGAGGGAGCTTTGGGTAGCTGTGCTTCGTGGTTTTGTGCTGCAACACGAGGATGGTGTTGCAGGAAAGAGGAGAAGTGGGAGAAGAAGCAAAATTGCGCGTGCTGAGAGCCTGTGTTGGGTTTGCGAATGACAGAAGCCAGGTGTGAGTCGGTTTTGGTGGTTGTCCATGGTGTGAGCACCAGTAAAGTGTATTTACCAAGCACTGCTGGCATTGCTGGAGGTGGCTGTCCCTCCTCTGTGTGAGCACCAGCATGGGACAGGATTGGCAAGGATGGAGACATGGGTTTTGATTGTTGTCACCTGGTTGAGGAGCTGTTGTGGGACCATCAACTCTGTAAGAGCAGCATTTGCTCAAGGAGCTGTGAGACCGAAGTGGCATTTGCAGTTGCTGTGGCTGATGGATGTCCCACCTGGAGAAGAGGCTTCAGGCTGGTGCTTTTGGTGCTCTTGCCCTGTTTGAGGTCCTCCAGGCTTCAGTCCCACGTGTGGGATCCATGAGAAGTCTGGGAGCCCCTTGTAGGGTGGTACCAGAGGCTGTGCCCATCTGAGTGGTGTTTACTGAAGTTCCTGTTTTGGTCACAGCTTCTTCTTGCACAGAGTCATGCTGGAAGTTGCTGGGATGGGACTTCACGTCCCCTCCCTGCCGTGTGCCTGGATGTACGGATGCTGGGAGGATCTATACAAACAGCAGCACAGAACAAAGGCAAGGTCTTGTTGTGTAGAAAGGTGGCGTAGGGAGATGCTCCTTCAGATGAACCTCTGAAGGTGGCAGACGGAATTGTGGATTTAATTTGTGATAGCTTTGATCTGCTCTGAAATATTCAGCAGCAAAACCCTGGCTGGGCTCCCTCCCACCTCTGTCACAGCTGCTTGAAATTCAGCTGAGAGGCTGGATGTTTCCATCGAGCCTCCTTGGGTCGCTTGGGGTTTTGAGCAGGACCAGGTCCTTTTTGGGGGGGCAGAAGGTCCCTGGCTCTTCCCCCAAGGGCTCAGCTGATGTCTCTGATGGGTACCACGGGAGGATGCAGGAATCACACACGAGTGATGCTTTCCCGACTTAAATCAGCGCAGCCTTGACATCTTCCATCTGCCTGATGCCGCATTCTCTTTTGTTTCAACTTACGGGTGGTGTTTTTTCTTGTTTGTTTGTTTTTTTTTTTTNGTGTTGGGCTTCCTTTAACAGCGAGTAACAAATTTTCCTTGGCACCAAAGAGGAGCTGCGAGCTATTGTTCTTCTGTCCAGGCAAGCGTTTCTCTTGCTGTTACTGATATACGAGTGAAACGCTGCTGGTGAGAATTAAGGGCTCGGTTTATTACCATTTCTGGCCGTTGATTTTTTCACTAGTAGCTTTAAACGTTAAAAAAAAAATAAAAAAATAAAAAAATAAGGTGTTTGTCTTGCCTGTAAATTATCAATCCCCTCTTCAAACCTCCTAAGGAAAAAGCTGGCTAATTATTTCCCAAGGGATGTTGTGGGGGTTGGGGTTGGTTGGTTTTTTGTTTTTTTGGGTTTTTTTTTGGTGCCATTTTGTATGGATTTTGAAGGGTTTGGTTGGAAAATCCAAGTCCTGTTTTATTTCCAGCTGAGATTTCTGCCTTGCTGGTTGTGGGATTGAAAAATGCTTGGATGTGGGATTTCTGCTGGCTTCAGCTACCGTGAAAATGTAGTTTATGTATCAGTCACCGTGATGTGCCTCACGCAGTTCTAACCTCACAGTCAGAAAGGGCATTTCTATGGAAATTCCAGGTTACTCCTGGAAAGTATATTCGGCATCTGGTTCCTTTTCTGCGAAGGTAGAGTTTTCAAAACCTTTTCAAAAATAATTGGTTTCCTCAAGGTTATAGGGGAGCCCAGATTTGAAGCTGACTTTCCCGTGTCCGAAAATCCCCTCTCTGCATCCCTAAGTACCTGATGCCTTTGAAATTCGTGGCTGTAGGATGCAGCCTTAAGGCAAAACAATAAAGGTGGTTTTTTTTTTATAGGTGTATTATGTATTTTTATAGACATTTATATATAATATGTGTGTGTATATAAGCATCCACAAGATGTTGTATAAGTGTGGGGTTGAGAGCGATTCCTGGATAGTGTGAATTTAAGGGTAAAAATAAGGTGTCTTTATGCAACCTGCAGTCCAGGAAATTCCTGAATTGCTGTTTTTCCGACGTTGCCGGGTATCTCTGGGAAAGACCACCCTGTACTTTCCCTGCTCTTACACTCCTTGATGAGACATCTGCAATTAGCAGCTGTGGGAGACCGTATGGGGGTCAGTGCCCGTAGGATGGCACTGTGCATCCCGTATGATGGTGGGGAAAAAAAAGACGGAGAAGATTTCCTCTGGAAACCTTTTACTCTGGTTTTTCCAGTTCTCTGGGCAGGTGGCTGTGAGAAGACGTGGAGGATCTCGTGAGACACATTTCCTGAACTCCTGGTGTGCTGAGAAAAATCCTGGCCTCCTAATTACATTGAGCTCATCTATAATTCTCCTTGTTTCCTACCGCAAACGCTTTCCTTTGCTGCCGTGCCCCGTTAAGCCCCCCCTGCATTTGAGTGATACCCCCCAGAAGGTCTTCTAGCACCGGGTGAGCCTCTGGGGTGAAGACCACTCCATCGACGTACACAAGATACTATCTGAGCACCATATTGCCTCTATAAACGAGGAAAATTTCGATAATGGAATCATTTTAAATCTTTTTATATTTGGATTTAATTTAGTTTGGTTTTTTTTTTCCTCAGAAGACCCAGTGGGAGGATTTTATATAATACTTTATTTGCATTCCCCTTGTGAGGCTGTTGGAAGTAGGAAGCTCTTTGATATATTTCTGAGAGCAATTCATTAAGTAAAAGACTTCTGGTATGGTACGTGTTTTGAGAGCCAGCGGAGCTCTTGGTACATGAAAAGCCTGGCAGAAGCTCCATCCCAAGCTCCCCTTATGGAAAGGGCATTAACAAAAACCAGAGCGACTCTGCGGGTTTGTCCCATTTCTCCAGGCGGTGGGGGAGGGCGAGTTGAAAATCCTCCTTCCTGGCCAAGTCCATCCCTTCCCCCGTGGTGGCTGGCTGTCACCCATCGTCACCAAGCAAAAGCCTGCGTTGTTGGCAGCAGATGGGACTGCAATTGATTTGACTGCTTATTTGCATGGGTGTCCATGTCCCACCAGCTGAAGCAGGACTTCTAAGCAGGGACTTAGAATCATAGAACGGTTTGGGTTGGAAAGGACCTTAAAGACCATCTAGTTCTGACCCCCTGCCATGGGCAGGGACACCTCCCACTAGACCAGCTTTCTCAAAGCACTGTCCAACCTGGCCTTGAACCCCTCCAGGGATGGGGCAGCCCCAGCTTCTCTGGGCAACCTGGGCCAGGCTCTCACCACCCTCATAGCCAAGAAGTTCTTGTGAGATCTTATCTGAATCTCTCCTCTTTCAGTTTGAAACCATTCCCCCTCATCGTATGGCACCCCTCCCTGATGAAGAGTCCCTCCCCATCTCTTGTAGGCCCCCTTCAGGTACTGGAAAAGGCTCAAAGTCTCCCTGGAGCGTTCTCTTCTCCAGGCTGAACCTCCCCAACTCTCTCAGCCTGTCCTCACAGCAGAGGGGCTCCAGCCCTTGGAGTATCTTTGTGGCCTCCTCTGGATCTCCTCCAACAGGCACATATTCTTCTTGTGCCTGTTGTATGGTTGGGGACCTCTGATGTTTCTCCGGTTGATGGTCATGTTGCCTTATCTACTGAGCAGTGAAGGAACAGGGGGTGTGTGTGGATCACATCTGAATTAACCTGCTCCCTGGTAGTACCACCCTTCTGCTGTTGTCCACAAGGAGCTGGTGGTGGAGGAGATGACTTGGTTTGCCTTCCCATTAAGCCAGTAGAAACAGCAGTACACCTGTGGTGGGTTTCCACTCTTGGGCAATGGTTGGAGAGGACTAGATGGCCAGGGTCAAGAGCATCCCAAGGGCTGCACTGGCAAGCTAACAGCGTAAGATGTCGAGTGTTGCATGCTGTTCAACGTTGTGGAGACGTAGAGGGCTTTGCAGGGAGCGTGTGCCATTGTCACCAAGCCTTGGCAACCTCATGCCAAAGGATGTCTGAACCCAAGCCTTGCTGATGAGAAAACCATAAGAAGTTCCCACAAAATCAAAGCTAATATCACATGAAACTATATTCTGCGTCTCCATGACTCAAAGAACCACAGTGCTGTGCTAGTGCCAAAATGTTCCCAGGCAGGAGATGCTTCTGGTTGGGTGAAAACTCTCGGGTCCTGCTTTCATGTGTCTCACCTGAACCTCAAACCCTTCTCTGATGCTGAGCACTTGGCTTCCAAACCTATGAAGTCATGGCTGGAAAAGCTGGGTCAAACACAAGGAAATCCTCCCCAGTGGATTCTGTGGAGGCCGATGGGAAAGGATCATGGTCTGAGGTGGTGGCCACATCACTAGGGCCAGAGTTGGACTCAGGCCCCCATGGCCATCATGTAAACTTCTTGAGTTGGCGGTGGAGTTGTCCACTTGCCAGCTTAAATCTGCTGACATCAGCAGGCAGCGTGTAATGCCCCAAATCCTTGGCTGACCAGATCGGTGCTGGAGACTGGGTGGACGCTGCTTGAGAAGAGACTGGGAGGACCTCTCCACTAAAGGTGTAATTCATTTCCCCGTGCTGATTAGACAACCTGTGTCTGGCTTTAGTTGCCCATCCTTGGGTCTGGATCTGAGGCGCAGTGATTTTTCTTGCTCAGCAAAAGGCGACGGATGATTCTGGGGGCAGGTTGGGTTTTTCCGTCTCACCAACCCACTTGTGTCATGATTTCTACACTGAATTTGGTTGAGGTTGGCCACCACGCTGAAGACCTGTCGGGACAAGTGGGTGCTGGCAGATGCTACAGTCACCGTTGTCTTGTTTCCAAAAGAGAAAGCAGAAGAGAGGTAGTTACTTTGAGGCTTTGCCAGTGAATACAGGTTGGTGTAGCCCTACCTGATGGAGGAAGAACTTAAATCTTTAACTGAGGTGACCTGCCCATGATCAAAGAGCAACTCTGAAAATACCAGTCCCTTAATGGTTTTCTGCCTGTAATTGCTGGGTGACTCTCCCTCCGTGTAGTGAATGCAGCCCTGTTCAGTTGTGGTCAGAGAGAAGTGCTGGGAAAGAAATCAAGTCCTTCAGCTAATATATGGGTTTAACTTTCTCTGGGACTTCTGTTTGGGATACACCTCATGAAGAAGCACCACCCTTCGTGAGGCAGCCACCTCTTGGGTGTCTGAAGACCTGGGAGCAAAATGCTTCACTGCTTTGCTGCCTGATTTAGAAGAACGGTTGCTGTTTACTGAGGATGGAGGAAGATGTCTTCTAGGCCTGGTGTCACTGGTGACTCACATGGGAGGACATCTCGTCACCCTCAGTTTCTATTTGTATGGAGAGAACAGGGTGATGACAGTCTGCCTACTGAAAGGAGAGCTTCCCACGCTCTAGTTTTGTGAAACTTGAGGTAGCCAAGTTGTCTTTGAGGTCTCCATTCTTCTTGCAGACTGGCTTGAATAGAATCATAGAATCATAGAATGGTTAGGGTTGGAAGGGACCTCAAAGATCATCTAGTTCCAACCCCCCTGCCATGGGCAGGGACACCTCCCACTAGAGCAGGTTGCTCAAGGCCCCATCCAGCCTGGCCTTGGCAATTTCCAGGGATGGGGCATCCACAACCTCCCTGGGCAACCTGTTCCAGTGTCTCACCACCCTCATAGTAAAAAATTTCTTCCTGATATCTAATCTGAATCTTTTTTCTTCCAATTTGAAACCATTTCCCCTTGTCCTATCATTACACTTCCTGTCAAAGAGTCCTTCTCCAGCTCTTCTATAGGCACCCTTCAGGTATTGAAAGGTTGCTATAAGGTCTCCCCGGAGCCTTTTCTTCTCCAGGCTGAACAGTCCCAGCTCCCTTAGTCTGTCTTCATAGGAGAGGTGCTCCAGCCCTTGGCACATCTTTGTGGCCTCCTCTAGACTCATTCCAACAGGTCCATGTCCATCCTGTGCTGAGGACTCCAGAGCTGGACACAGTTCTCCAGGTGGGGTCTCACGAGTGCAGAGTAGAGGGGCAGAATCACCTCCCGAGACCTGCTGGCCACACTTCTCCTGATGCAGCCCAGGACATGGTTGGCTCTCTGGGCTGCCAGCGCGCATTGCCGGCTCATGTTGAGCTTCTCGTCCATAAGCACTCCTCCTAAGTCCTTCTCCTCAGGGCTGCTCTCCAACCATTCTCCACCCAACCTGTATTTGTTTCTGGGGTTGCCATGTCCCAGGTGCAGAACCCTGCACTTGGCTTGGTTGAACCTCATGCAATTTGCACGAGCCCACCTCTCCAGCCTGTCCAGGTCCCTCTGGATGGCATCCCTTCCCTCCAGCGTGTCAACTGCTCCACCAAGCTTGGTGTCATCAGCAAACTTGGACTCCCACGTGAGATAGGGTGACAGGTACAGAGCAACAAAGATGTTAAATAGTACTGGTCCCAATACCGACCCCTGTGGAACACCACTCGTTACTGGTCGCCACCTGGACATTGAGCCATTGACTGCCACCCTTTGGGTGCAGCCATCCAGCCAGCTCCTTATCCACCGAGTGGTCCATCCATCGAATCCATGAGTTTCCAATTTTGAGACCAGGATGTCGTGTGGGACAGCGTCAAATGCTTTGCATAAGTCCAGGTAGATGATGTCAGTTGCTCTGCCCTTGTCTATCAAGTCTGTGGCAGTATCATAAAAGGCCACCAAATTTGTCAGGCACGATTTGCCTTTGGTGAAGCCATGTTGGCTGTTTCCAGTCACCTCCTTATTTTCCATGTGCCTTAGCAAGGATTTCAGGAGGATCTGCTTCATGATCTTGCCAGGCACAGAGGTGAGACTGACTGGCCTGAATAGACCAACAAGTGCCAAAGTTCTTGGCAGGAAAGGGTTGATATGAGCCCTTTCCTCCAGGGCCTGGGTAGGGGCTTGCTGCTGGGCTTTCATGGCACGTCTGAAGTTCTTGGTGTCATTTTGAGTGCACTCGGTGTTCCTCATCTTCATCCTTACATGTAAATGAACCGTCTAGCACATCCTTGGCCCACAGGTCTCTTCTGATTGTCTGGGAGGAACACAACCACACAGCCTTGGCATTTTCCTGGGCAGTTCAGAAAGATCTCTTAGGTTTAACCTCCAACTCCCAAGCCCATCAGGTCCTTTGGTACTTTATTGTGGTCCAGGTATAGGTAAAACATTACTTTTCCTGGGGTGGGAAAGAGCTTCAAGCAATGTTTGGTGACCCATCAGCTGTGCTTTTACCAAAGCACTGAGCAGATACTGTACCAGATTGGAGAGGGCTGGGGAAAGTGGACATGGGCCTGGGGAGGGAAGGAGCAGAGCCAAAGTTATTGGTTTTTTCTGCATGATATTTTAATAGAATCATAGAATGGTTAGAGTTGGAAGGGACCTTAAAGGTCATCTAGTTCCAAGAGTAAGTTTTCTGTTTTTTTCATAGCTTTATGCACTACATTGTGAAGAAAGAATCTGGAAATTTATCCCTCCTAAAATGCTTATGTTTTTTTTTAAAGGTACATTTTAAATTATTAAAATAATCAAATCCTTATTTTTCCATAGAAAAATTGAAGTGCATGTTCTTGAACAGATCTAGAAGAGCATGGAGATAGTTGGAATCCGGTGTCAAAATTCTGCATAACTGGAAGATTTAGCTGCAGCACAAAGTGGGTGTGTGAAAACTTCTCCTGCAGAAAACAATAAACCTCCAAAAGGATCTTTTCCTGTTCCGACCAGGATATAAGACTCAAAATTTGGGAGTAATTTGAAGGAAACTCCACAGCTTGGCCTAGGGAGCTCCTTGTAGGTGCAGTGGTGAGACGATTGTTAATGCTGGTGGGTATCTGAGAGGCCTTTGTGTCCTGAGAAGTCCTCTAGCTTTCTGATGTTTTTCCTTTTTCTCTGGCCCACCTTAGACTGTACACTGAATATTGAGATCTTTACATACAATTGAACATGGATCCCATCAAGAAACCACTGATGTCTTTGGGCCACTTAAAGCTTGTGGTGTTGACATGGTTGGTCTACAGCTCTACCAACACAGCCAACTTCACCCATACTTACAGTCACTAAGAGAAACCACATAGGTGGTCACCCCGTTTCCATTAATTCCCTGTGCTTTGGGGAATGGAAGGACATGGTCCTGGTGGAAGGGGTCCAGAGGAGGGCCACAAAGATGCTCAGAGGACTGGAGCACCTCTACTATGAGGACAGGCTGAGGGAGTTGGAGGCTTCAGCCTGGAGAAGGCTCTGAAGAGACCTCATAGCAGCTTTCCAATATCTAAAGGGGCCCTACAGGAGAGATGGGGAGGGACGCTTCATCAGAGAGTGGAGCCACAGGACGAGGGGGAAGGGTTTGACACTGAAAGAGGGGAGATTGAGATGAGGTGTGGGGAAGAACTTCTTTGGTGTGAGGGTGGTGAGAGCCTGGCCCAGGTTGCCCCGAGAAGCTGTGGCTGCCCCATCCCTGGAGGGGTTCAAGGCCAGGTTGGAGGGGGCTTGGAGCGACGTGGTCTGGTGGGAGGTGTCCCTGCCCATGGCAGGGGGTTGGAACAAGATGATTTTTACGGTCTCTTCCAACCCGAACCGTTCTGTGATTCTATGAGAATTATCTCCTTTTTCTGCAAATGGGATTTGCAAACTTGTACTGAAGCAGCAGAAAGTATTAACTCTTGAAGCTGGCAAAGGGAGCGGGATTAATTAGTTCATGCCTCAAAGAGCTGGCTGCGAAGGTGAAAATTGCAGTGTAAGTGAAACATATGATTATCACTAATTAAAATGCAAATGTTAGATTTGACAGCTAGTTTCCGAAGGAGGGTGGCTGGCAGCATTAAGGTGCACAAGCCTCGCTGTTCCCAAGAGGGTGTAGAGCTTTGGTGGCCAGAAGGATTGTCATGGATGAGAGCAGTGGCTGGGAAGCAATCTCTGGAGGAGGTGACATTTCCCCCCAAGCCTCAAAGTGTGGCTCAGACGTCCTATCTCCTGCTGGTGAGTGTCGACCATGAATGGTAGGTGGAGGATCCTAAATAAGAGCTGGGAAGAAGAGTTCAAGGGTGGTTTGGGATGTTGGGAGAGACTAGGAGAGTCTTGGTCTTTTGAGTAATGGATCTAGATGATGGGGTATTGGGTTGACAGGAGACAAGGGCATGGGATGGAGAACTTCATGCCATTACAACTGTTTCTTCAGCTTTTGTAAAGCTGTGGGCAAATCTGTTCCTACAACATGCTGAATTAATTTAGGAAGACCACCATGGGGGAGACATGTAGGTGGCCATGCTGTGGGATGGAGGGTGACCTCAGCTTTCTGCTGATGTCCAACTGCCTGTATGGGTTTGGGATCAGGTTTTAATGGGTTTTGTTGCTCAGTGGCTGTTTATTAAAGAGTGATCATTACCTGCACATTCTCAGCCATTGATCATCACCCATGAGGTTGGTGTGAACTTCCCTGTTCTTGCAGAAAGGGGGTCTGCAGAGAGAGTTCGTTTTAGCACAAAAGGGCTTTATTAGAGAACACAAAGCCACCAGAATCATCTGGGAGAGTTTCTGGTGGATGTATTTCAGTTCCGGAGAAGTCCCCTCAGTAAGGTAGCAGTAAAAAGTTGTTCATCTTTGGCGATTAATCAGAAATTCAGGTAAAATATTGAGCTTGACTGTGCTGGTGAGTTTGAACAGGAGTGAATTTAGGCCATACTCTGTTGAAACTGTTTTAGTTTCAACAGAAGTTTCAACAATTTTTGGTTTAACATATTTTATTTTTAAAATAATTTGGTTTTAAATACAAATATTAGGAGAGTGTGATAAAGATATGGAACATGAACAGGGAAGAGACCTCAGGCCATGAGTTAGAGCCAGGAGGGAGACAAGTTGATCTTTCCTGGGAGGGTGGTGAGAGCCCGGCCCAGGTTGCCCAGAGAAGCTGTGGCTGCCCCATCCCTGGAGGGGTTCAAGGCCAGGTTGGACGGGGCTTGGAGCAACGTGTCTGGTGAGAGGTGTCCCTGCCAACGTCAGGAGGGTTGGAACTTGATGATCTTTAAGGTTCTTCCAACCCAAACCGTTCTACGATTTAGTAAAAAGGTACCTATGATTTTTATCTACCTGGTTCATCCCGTATCCGCTGGCTTGTCTCGGTGAGTTTGGACATTCATGATGGTACCAATCTCCCTGTTTCTCACAAGGGTTTTGTTGTGGCCAGCCATGTTTCTGGAATTAGCATAACCTCAGGTTGTCCACAGGTCAACCAAATTTAACCAAGGGATGACGTTTATTTTCAATGTCTCTTTTAAAGCGAAGGCTGCATATGTTGACTTGGTCCCACTGTAGTGTTCAAAATAAATTTTTCATATGTGGATGAACAAGATGTTCAGTGGGTAGGATACAGTCAACTGGTAATAAATCTTTTGAAGGTTCATTTCTCCCAACCACTTTTACAGTTGGTGTCTGTCTTTCCCACATCAAATAAAGGTATTTCTCACTTCTCAGGATTCCTGCAAGACTTGGCTCTTCCCCAAGACTTCCTAAAGTGGCCTCCTGCCCGTGTCTACCAAGTAGCATGGATGAAATTTCATTTCCCTTCACGCCAATTTAACAACTCCCTAATCTTTGTGCCGCTCGGTTTTTCTCAGCCATCAGAAAATTCAGGTCACGTTGTGATGAGGAGGGAAGAAGCTGCTTTCTACTGTTGTAACCTGTGGTGGGAATAATCACAACCTCTCAAATGTCATCTATATACAACTTGAAGACTAGTTGACCTCCTTTTTTGAAGTGAATACTGATTTTTTGGCTACAGCAACCACAATATATTTGAGCTTGCTTGAGCCTTGCTGGGTTTGAAGATGGAGAACATGCAGCTGGAGAAAGGCAGAAACCAGTACTGGTGCATTTTGCTTCTAGTCCATTGTGTTGAGTAAATACTTTCGTGTTTCACATGCACTGAGGTCCATGCTGGACCATTGGGTAGCATCACCCTAGGGTCTGCTGGGCAGCTGTCTCCATGCCCCATCCAACCCAGGTGGCAGTGGTGGAGGTGAGACCTGGTCTATGCCCCCAAATTAGCAACCTGGACTTGGCAGTTGTTTGCTTTGCTGCTGAGTCCTTTTGGCTCTTGAAGGCCAAGGTGGCTCTGCCTGTGTCTTAGTCCATGGCAGTGTCCTCAGGTCCTTGTGTAGTCCCACAAGGATGCCTGAGGCATGAGAAGCCCTCTTAAAGTGTCACCTCAACGCCAGACCTGAAGCTCCCCTTTATATTTCCCAGATTTTCAGAATATTGAAAGAGGTGAATATTCTGCACTCTGAGATTTAATGTTTTTTTAATCATTTTAGGTCACTTCAAAGGTCTTTCCCAAGCCTCTAAGCAAAGCTTTTGGAGCAATTACCCTGACAATATCCACCTTTCTCCCCAAGCACCTTGTGGAATGTTTGGGTAGATAGGACTGGTTGGGTGAGTTTTTCTGGTTTTCAGATGATTCATCTTGCCCCGAGGGCTGCCAACTGAACAAGGAACCTGCAGGTTGCTCCACAGTAGAACAGAAGTGTTAGGAAAATAAAGGAGAATAATTGGGCACAGCACCTTAATCGGTGAAAATAGTTATTTGTGTAATGTGTCTCCTGGTGAACTCCAAGTGTTTTCTGGTGTGTGAGTGGCTGGACAACAGCCCACTCCCAACAGTGGGCTAAGCAGAGGGAAAAACTGGCTGAGGACTTGATTTGGGAGAAGAATTAAGGGAATAGAATAGAATAGAATAGAATAGAATAGAATAGAATAGAATAGAATAGAATTCTAGTGGTTTGGATTGGAAGGGACCTTAAAGATCATCCAGTTCCAACCCCCTGCCATGGACAGGAACACCTCCCACTAGACCAGGTTGCTCAAAGCCCCCTCCAACCTGGTCTTGAACCCCTCCAGGGATGGGGCATAGCATAGAATAGAACTGTTTCAGTTGGAAGGGGCCTACAACGATCATCTAGTCCAACTGCCTGACCAATTCAGGGCTGATCAAAAGGTGAAGCGCGTTGTTGAGGGCGTTGTCCAAGTGCCCTTAAGCAGTTTTAGAGAATGTGGGGTTCCTGAATATGCATAATTAATCCTCGCGAAGACAGAGGAGGTAAGTATTTTTCCCCATGCATATAGACTAGAGCCAAATCTTACCTTTCTTGAAGCCTCCCACAATGTCATCTCTTTGCAATGTGTAAATAGAACATCTTGAAGGGCTCCAAGAAAGCACCAAAATCAAGGCGTTGGGCATGGGCATGGTTTTGTAGGTGCTTGCACGTGTAGTCTGAGAGCTGGAGCTCTCCTGGACACCGAATCAGTGGTTTTTGTGGGTGCGGGACAGCGTTGCCCTTGACTAAAGCGAGCTGTTTGTTGTTTCCAGGAAGAGTGGGATCACAGCAGCAGTGGGAGCGCAGGATCCCGGCCGGGATCAGGCTCCAGGCGTGGGTCTGGATCCAGGTCTGGCAGCCGCGGGAGAAGCAGCCAGTTCAGGCAATCAACCAAGGTATATCTGGTAGCAACGTGCTGAAGTCGTGTCCTTTGCTTGCTGCTTATGGGAGGCATCCTCCTAACGACGTGCTTTGTGTGTGTGTTGTACACGTAGGGTGTGAGTGCATGTCAATTATGAAGGACACCTCAGACATCTAATTAATTCATGCATAATGTGTGACTTGGCTGCTGAGGGCTGTAGCTGTTCTTCTGCCTCAAGACGTCCGTTGAGGTGTGTCGGGTGCCTTAATATTGGGAAAGAAGTCACTAGTCAGCTGGTTTAGCGCAAAGGAAATTAGGGTTTTTTCTTTATTTGAAGTCTTGGAGTATTTTAATTTTGAGAAATTAAGAGGAAGGTGTAATTATTTTTTGGCAAGTCTTCATTGGAGGTTAATATGTGAGTGGACACCACGAAGATGGTGTTAAATGGTGATCTTGAGTTCAGCTGCTTTCTGAGGGAGCCATCAGCTGGGCTAAATGGAGAGTTTTCTTCCTCCCTGCAAAAGACTTTAAGAATTGGTGGCCAAGAAGGCCAAGAGCGTCCTGGCCTGTATCAGGGACAGTGTGGTGAGTAGGACTAAGGAAGTGACCATCGCCCTGTACTGGGCACTGGGGAGGTCCCACCTCGAGTGCTGTGTCCAGTTTTGGGCCACTCACAACAGGAAAGACATCGAGGTGCTGGAGCGTGTCCAGAGAAGGGCAACAGAGCTGGTGAGAGGTCTGGAGCACAAGTCTTGTGAGGAGCGGCTGAGGGAGCTGGGGGTGTTCAGCCTGGAGAAAAGGAGGCTGAGGGGAGACCTTCTCGCTCTCTCCAACTCCCTGAAAGGAGGGTGTAGCCGGGGGGGTCAGTCTCTTCTCCCAAGGAACAGGCAACAGGACAAGAGAAAAAGGCCTCCTAGTTGCGCCAGGGGAGGTTTAGGATGGATATTAGGAAAAATGTCTTCACCAAAAGGGTTGTGAAGCCTTGGAAGAGGCTGCCCAGGGCAGTGGTGGAGTCCCCATCCCTGGAGGTATTTAAAAGCCAGGCAGACGTGGTGCTTAGTGACGATTTTTGTCAGTGTTGGGTTGATGGTTGGACTCGATGATCTGAAAGGTCCCTTCCAACGGAGACAATTCTACGATTCCATGAATTTGCTTTTGATTTAGGTTTAGGTCCATTCCTTGAACTCACAGCAGGGACCTCTTCTGCGTGTTTTAGTCAGTCTCTGTCCTCATCTCTCCTCTTGGAGAGGCTCTACTTCTGCACACATGAGCGTTGGTTGTGCCAGAAGTGGAGGATGGGCTCTGGGAGATTTGGGACCAGTGGTCAAAGTCCTGATCCATTCATCCATCTAATCCATTCCGTAGAGCCTGAGGAAATATCTGTCCTCCTGAACCATGCTGTGGTGGGAGAGGACCTGCGGAACCATGTTGTTGCTGGGAAGTGACGGTCCTTTCTAGAGGAGTGAAATTCAACATACCTTTTTCTTTGAGCAAGGATAATATCTTCCTCAAAATATCTATATTTTTCTTATGAAAACTTGACATTTTCAACAAGAAAACTTTTATTCAGAGCCTTTTCAGACAGTTCAATATCTGTCTGTCCTTTCTGTTTTCTACTAAAGTTCAGCTAGGAGTTGTAGGCAGCTGAGAGAGCGTGGCCAGCAGGTGGAGGGGGGTCATCCTCCCCCTCTTCTCTGCCCTGGTGATGCCGCATCTGGAGCACTGGGTCCAGTTCTGGGCTCTCCAGTTCAAGAAGGACAGGGAACTGCTGGAGAGGGGACAGCAGAGGGCTACAAAGATGATTAGGGGATGAGAACATCTCTCTGATGAGGAAAAGCTGAGGGACTTGGGTCTTTTTGATCTGGAGAAGACTGAGGGGGGATCTGATCAATGATCTAACAAGACCAGGCTGGATGGGGCTTTAAGCAATCTGGTCCAGTGGGAGGTGTCCCTGCCCATGTCATGGGGGTTGGAACACAATGATCTTTAAGGTCTCTTCCAACCGAAACCAGTCTATGATTCTATCATTCTATGAATGCTTATAAATACTTCAAGGGTGGGTGTCAGGAGGATGGGGCTAGTCTTTTTTCAAGTGGTGCCCAGTGACAGGACTAGAGGTAAAGGACACAAATTTGGACATAGGAAGTTCCACCATGTTCCATGAGGAGGAACTTCTTTACTTTGAGGGTGGAAGAGCACTGGAAGAAGCTGCCCAGAGAAGGTGGTGGAGTCTCCTTCTCTGGAGACATTCAAACCCCACCTGGACGGGTTCCTGTGGGACCTGCTCTGGGTGGCCCTGCTTTGGCAGGGGGGGTTTGGACTAGATGATCTCTAGAGGTCCCTTTCCAAACCCTACCATTCTATGATACTTTGAGGAGGAGAAAAGGTGGGGGAGTCTTCTCAAACGTAGGACTGAAAAATTCTGAAGAAGTAAGATATGACACAGCATAATTCCTGAATTTATACCATGGACTCAGCCGACTCAGTAAGTTCGCAGACGACACCAAGCTGGGTGGCAGTGTCGATCTGCTGGAGGGTAGAGAGGCTCTGCAGAGAGATCTGGACAGGCTGGATCGATGGGCTGAGGCCAACGGGATGAGGTTCAACAAGGCCAAGTGCCGGGTCCTGCACTTCGGTCACAACAACCCCCTGCAGCGCTACAGGCTGGGGGCAGAGTGGC